>OZ025299.1:177728833-178328833 GCA_964019185.1 Maratus speculifer
TAATTTTAATAGCGAAATGCTACATTCACACCGGAATTTTAAAAAGAAAATTTGATTTTATGAAGTTTGTAAAGAAAAACATTTATCTACAGGGGTTGGACAAAAATATGGAAACACCTTTTGAAATGCATGTTCGAAAAGAAAGATTGATTATAATGAACTGTGTTGATGGCACTGGAGTTTTCGCCAACTGACGCCACCTATACAACTTCGTAAAATCGCTGCCCCGTTCAGTCGTTGTTGGAGCACTGTTATGTGAGATTATCATTGCATTATGTCAGAGTTAACAGACTTCGAACGTGGACAAATTGTTGGCACGCGTATGGTGGGTGCTTCTGTAAGCAAGGTAGCCGAGGTTTTTAGTGTTTCAAGAGGTACTGTGTCGAAGATTTATTCCGCATATTTAAAATGCGGAAAAAACATCATCCGCTATATCAGAGCGCGGACGAAAGTGTGTGCTGAGTGATCGTGACAGACGATCATTAAGGAGGATTATCGCGAAAAATAAGCAGTCCACAGCTGCAAAAGTTACTGCTGAACTGAATGTCGTGTTACCAAATCTCGTGAGTACCAAAATAAGTAGAAGGGAGTTTCATAAATAGGGAATTGCTGGCCGTGTTGCAATTGAAAAACCATCCATCAGTAATGCTAATGCCTGTAACAGGAAAAAGTGGTGTTTAAGTCATAAAGCCTCGACTATAAAGCAGTGGAAGAGCGTAATATGGTCTGATGAGTCTTATTTCACATTGTTCCCCACTTCTGGCCGAGTTTACGTCTGGAGAACGCCATTTCAAGCCTATAATACAGACTGCTTGTTGTCAAGAGTGAAACATGGCGGGGGTTCGGTGATGGTTTGGGCAGCCATATCGTGGTTCTCTTCTGGCCCCATGATAACTCTGTAAGCGCGTATTACTGCTTAGACTTATGTGAACATTTTGGCCGATCAAGTCCATCCAATGGTACAAGCTTTGTTCCCCAATGATGATAGTATCTTCCAAGACGACAACGTCCCCGTTCACACAGCTCACATTGTCCAGGACTGGTTTTCTGAGCACGAGGATGAATTTTCGCATCTCTCCAAGCCTCCAAAGTCATCAGATTTGAATATTATCGAACCTTTGTGGTCTACATTTGAGCGGAAATTAAGTTCTCGCTATCCACCGCCAACATCGTTATCTGAACTCTCCACTGTTTTGGAGGAATAATGGTACAATATTCCCTTGGCAAACATACAGAAACTGTATTTATCTATTCCGAGAAGACTGTAATCTGTTTTGAATAACAACGGGTACCGTACACAATACTAGGCAAGGAAACGTGTTTTTTTGAGGTGTTTCCATATTTTTGTCCAACCCCTGTATCTTGAAATAAATTTGTTTTTATGTTCTGGTGTATACATTCATTTCAGAATTTTTTGAATACAAGTGATTTGCCCCTCAAAAGGTTAATGAAACGAAAAAAAGTTCAGTTTTATCTAGGGCATAGATGTTAATCTGTGGCACACCGAATAGCACCAATGGTCTATAATATTTATTATCTTATCTAATCAACGAATCTATGGAATTCACGAAAGGAAGTATTTCATTAAAAAACTAGTGGTATTCGTCTAACTACAGATTGACTTGCTTGTATGCAAAAAAAAAAAAAAAAAAAAAAAAAAACTATGAAAAAATGTAATTTTATTTTTTAACCCTTTCCGGCTCAAAGTTATTATGTTACTAAAATATTGAAAAAACTGAGTAACACGGAGACTTGACTACTAATTTAGTAGAAAAAAAGGTCAAGTGCGAGTATTACTTGCGCTCAAAGTGTTCCGTACAACAAACATACGTAATCTTTTGTGGACGACCGACTGGTGTACGTGTCTTTTAAAACTCTCAGATCATTATTCCCATCAGTTATTTTTTATTGTAAAGTTTATCTTGCTTCATTGGAGCATATTCAAGATTCAAGTACAGAAATTTTTTGTTTTGAAAAACCAGTCGTTAAAGATTAAAAATTAAGCAAAGTACTCTCATCGCGAAGGAGTTAACTGTATTATTAAAAGAAAATCGTTGCTGAAAGAATAATAAGACTTTAATAACACTTTAATAACACTTTAATTAGATTTTAATAAGTCTAAAACAATACAAAGTAGGGTTGGTTATAGCTGTATATATTAGAAAATTATGAATGGGTATACCATAAAGGTTCAAACAGATATGAAAGGTAAATAATATGAAATATTGCTACTCTATATAACTCTTATCTTATCCTTATCTATTTATAAGAAATTTAACTCGGTACTAAGAATAAAAAGTAGTGGACATTTAAACTTCATTTGGCGTTTTATCAAACTAAATTCAGCGTAGTAATAATTCGTTTCGAGTGTAGCTAACTGAAAACCCTTGTTAAATGTTTAAACTTCACATTGTGGCAAAGGAGCTTGTGTAGAAAGGAGCACGCAAATTTACAAAGCTGCTTTGGTCCGTCACGCGCTTTTCCAGACAGGTTTGTTAATTAACTTTTAAATACACAAGACTTGTAATGCGAGACCCACTCAATGCAAACTAGTCGCGAACCCCATAGTATTTATGAAGGGTTTGCATGCATAAGAAATTTAAAAAAAAATAGACATTTTAGTACCAAAAATTGCGTAACCTACTGCCCGATATATGTGAAGTATGAAACGTTTCGCATTAAATAAGTCAAATAATGCTTTAAAAAGAATCCTGGCACTAAAATGATTTTTTTTTAATTTCTTACGCATATGAACTCTGATTTATGCCATTAATTTTAATTAAATTAATATGTTTGCAACAGTAAAAAGCTTATTACTTTGACACTGCTGCTAGGTATTGCATTACACAAATATATAATTAAAAGTTGGTATCTAAGCTTTAACCCTTTAACGTTCATTGGTTTCACCACGAAACCACAAAATTTTAATTCCGATACTCAACACTGACACCGGTATTTTTATCTAAAAATATCCCTTTTATTATGTATGTGAAAAATCACGTTTTCTTATTTCGAAATATATTTGTTCTTAATTACCGGTGTCATTCATTTATTTCGACATCTTAGCAATGAAAATGCTTTGGTCGTTAAAGGGTTAAAAGCCGATGGTATATAGAGCACGCTGTCTCCGTCATTATTTATGTCCAAACCGTCCCTGTCTTTAAGGGTTAACATCTCGGCTTATTACCAACGAATTTTTCAAAAAATCATTTTCAACAATGCTTTATACTTCTGTTATGATAGGTATCTCCAACGCTCCTCAACACCTTTGTTAAATGTTTTCAAATCAAATTTGTGTATAATAGAAAAATGTGATTTTCTCAAAAACTATGCGATCTAGAGAAATCGCTATAGTTTTCCTGGAAGGTTTAAAGTAACATCTATAATCTCTCATTTTTTCATAATTTTAGTTTTAGTAGATTCGAAATTAGATGAAGGGGGGACATATTTTTGCACTATATTTTTGACGATATATCTAAATATATAATACCTAAAATTAAAAGAATTATATTTTTGAGTTCAGTGTAGCAAAGCTTTCACAAGATACACAGCACACTATCAAAAGAAAAGATTTTTTTTCATCAAGTAACCTAGTTACTCTCTAACCCCTTCTAAATATATTTGTAAAGGTTTAATAATATATAAATATGCGGGTCAATAGTCTTTATTACTGCCCCCAATTTGAGTTCTCAACGTTTCATAGCTTATGAGTAAAATGGCTGCGACAGATGTACAGACAGACACCGGAGTGATCCTATTAATGGTTTTGTTTTCACTTTATAAGTGCGAAGCGTAAAAAGTAAATCATGTATTTCAAATACAATCGAAAACTTAAAAAGGGTATAGCCGGGTTTCATAGTAAAATATGCCCTTGAGTCAACCACATCGAGTCCTGCAAGGATCGATAGCACATAAAAAGAAATTCATTTCTCCCCAGTTTTAAGTTTTTATCTCAAGACTATGGGGGGTTATGACCCTAAATGCCTGTTTTGGAAAAGTGCGTATTGTGACGAAACTACTAAGCAAATTTCAACGAAAAAAATAAGGGATGTAAAAAACCACCATACGAATGTTTGACAATTTTTTCAGATTTTTTTTTAAACAAAAGAGCAAGTTTTCTAACATTTTTCCTGTTTTTAAATGAACATTTTAATTTAAAATAAACTGAAATTTCTGAGTGACCACCTTAATTTTTTTGCATGAAACACTATGAGACATGATGCATATTCACTATCAATTTCACCTTTCTACGTATGGTGCATCATATTAAAAAAGGCAAAATCATATTCCGGTGGAAATGTGGGGAGTGTCTCGGACAAATTTCACGCCTTCTTTTCAAATCTCACGTATTAATTCACACGGTATTTTTAAAAGAAGGCGTGAAATTTGTCTGAGACTTTACCCACATTGCCGCCGGAATGTGATTTTGCCCTTTTTTAATGTGATGCACCATGCGTAGAAAGTTGAAATTGATAGTGAATATGCATCATGTCTCATAGTATTTCATGCAAAAAAATTAAGGTGGTCACTCAGAAATTTCAGTTTATTTTTAAATAAAATGTACATTTAAAAACAGGAAAAAGTGAGAAAACTTGTTCTTTTGTTTAATAAAATCTGAAAAAATTGCCAAACATTCTTATGGTGTTTTTTTACATATCTTATTTTTTTCGTTGAAATCTTCTTAGTAGTTTAGTCACAATGCGCTCATTTCCAAAACAGATATTTAGGGCCTTTACCCCCCCCCCCATGGTCTTGAGATACAAACTTAAAACTGGGGAGAAATGAATTTCTTTTTATGGGCTATCGATCCTTATAGGACTCGATGTGGTTGACTCAAGGGCATATTTTACCAAGAAACCCGGCTATACCCTTTCTTTCAAAATACAGGTTTCTTAACCCCTTGAGCTCTGCTGGTAGAATTTTCTACCACATAATTTTAATTCCAAAATGTCACATTGACAGCAGAAAATTTGACCAAATTTACTTCAAAAAAGTTTAATGCATTTTTTCGTGTTTATCGTTATCCGTTTTTTTCTTTGTAAAATACTGGTGCTAATGGGACATTTGGAATTTTGAAGAAATTTACACCCCAGAGCTCAAAGGGTAAATGGCATTTGAGGATTACAATTAAATAGGATAGAATTTATCCATGACGAAAAGGGTTGAAGTACAGATCTAACTTACTAAAACAACCATTCAGTGTTGCCAGTTGGCTACTTTTTTTAACCACTTAATCACTTAACACTAGAATGACGGGAATTTTTACTCAAATTTCATAAAAATTTTCAATTCTGGAATTTTTATTTAAAACTGCTAAAGCTATTTAATGAATTCATTTTGCCTTCGTTTCTTTTAAACTTATTTTTAAAGAGATTTTTGGGTGAAACCAAACTATTTTTGTTTGGTAGGTGGCAAAAATGACCCTACACCATCCATTCTAGTGTTAATTGATTTGCTTGTATGTTGTTCAGGCAAGAAGAATTTGCTTGATCCATCATATTAAGCTTTTGGACAGTGTTGCCAGACGGGCTACTTTTTTTAAATTCAAATTCTTGATTGGCACCACTCTTTACAAATGATAAAATGTGTCTTATTCAATGACATGATAATTAAGGCGAAAACAAAAGGTGATTTAACGTTTCAAAAAAGTGGTGCCAGTCAAAAAATCTGAATTAAAAAAAAGTAGCCCAATGGCAACACTGCTTTTGGACGCCACTAATTATTTTAAATATATCTTCACACTAGTTAGAGGCATAAATGTTCAAACTAAATGTTACGAATATTTTAGCTTAAAAAAAGGGGT
The DNA here is from genome assembly GCA_964019185.1 of Maratus speculifer. Taxonomy (NCBI): domain Eukaryota; kingdom Metazoa; phylum Arthropoda; class Arachnida; order Araneae; family Salticidae; genus Maratus; species Maratus speculifer. Next base: position 177,734,637 of record OZ025299.1, read on the forward strand.
GTTAACCCATATATTTAATTTATGGTAATTAAAAAAAATAATGAGTTAAGGTGTTTAAAAGATCAATAATTTTGAAAAGAACTTTCAAATAATGCCTATTTTTTCTTGTATTTTACAGAACTTGTAGTCCTTCATCACCAGTTTTTCAAAAAAGAAATTTTTGCCCTATTGAATTAGAAAAGTGCTGGAATAAAATAATGCAAAATTTACAATAAAATTTACTGATGAGAATAACATATCATGATTGGCAAAACATTGCCCGTAAGACGTACGGGCAAATCAGCGAAGCTCTTAATTCAGATTTCTTGATTGACACCACTTTTTAAAAAGAGTAAAAAATTTCTCATTTAACATTATTTAACGATTTATTAATAAGACAAAAACAAAAGGAATTTTACATGTTCTGAACAGTGCTGACAGTTAAGAAATCCGAATTTTAAAAAAGTAGCCCACTGGAACACTGACACCACTTCTAAATTTTCACGCGTAAAATCTTTTGATTTTCCTGCTAAAAATAACTATTTCTGAGTTACATGCCTTTTATTTTGATACTGAAATTCACGGTTTTAAGTTTAAATCAAGAAAGAAAATATTTTAAGATAAAAGACAGATAAAATGATATTTTACACCAATTTTCACAAACTAAACTACTTTCTAAAAGATTCGAGGAAGCGAGGAAAGTAAAGGAAACATTTCTGAAGTCTTGAATTTTCAGTTTTAAGTCGTCGGTTAAATTTAAAAGACGTTCATTCTTTTATCTTATACGCAGCTGAAAAACTTTTTTTGTGAAATCTAAGTAACATTTTCAAATGAAGTTAGTGCCTTATTTGCAGATAAAGTTAAAATAATTTTGCTAATTTTAAGAAAGCTATTTTTTAACAATATAAAATACTCAAATTTAATCAATAACTAATTTAGAAAGATGAGAGATGACAAATCATTTAAAATAGTTTGAGACAATTCTTGGATCAGTAAACATACGAACGATTCTTATTTTATTAATAATTTTTTTAGTAAATTTTTATTAAATTTTTATTGTTATATCATTTAAAATATTTCACGTAATATAATTTGAGACGTTTTCCTGGATCAGTAAACTTACGAAAGGCTCTTATTTTAATTTTAGAGAAACACGTCATATTATCATACCCGCCATCTCTTAACCCTTAAATACATGAATTGTTTTTTAAGAATTGATATTTTATTATTATATTATCCATTAACGCTATTTTATAATCACTTAACTGATCAATATTTTTGAAAAAAATTTCAAGTAAAGACTATATTTTTTATATCTTTTACAGAATTTTTAATCTTTTATCAACGGTTTCTTAAAACAGAATTTTTTGCCTAACTGAATTAAAAAAAGTTCTCGGATTAATTAATGAAAAATTTACAATAAAAATATACTGGTGAGAATAATAAATCATGATTGGTTAAAACACTTTGCCCGCATGACGTATGTGCAAATCAGGGAAGCGGTTAAGTATTGGAAATCGCAAATTGTAATAAAGATTTTTAACAATATTTAGTAGCATATTTTTGCAATTTTTAGAGGATTAATATTTTTATGTAAATATAGTGGTTCATAAGAACTTAATTTATTCATTAAGTCTTAAGTAAAAAATGGTGCATATTTATATCTCTATGCATTTAATCTAGGGATAAGATTTCCGCGTTTTTGCATATCCGTCTTTTATTAGAGAAAATGTTGTTCAGTTAAATCGCTAAAGTAATCCGATTAAATGAAATAAGTTTCCCTAACAAAATACTGATGGACAAAATCGTGGAAATCTCATCCTTGATTTAATCCTTTTGATGAACAAAATACTTCTATTCGTAAAATATTGAAATGATTGAGCAACACCAGAATTTACAAAAAAAAATTATTTAAAAATAAGAAAACGCTTTAAAAAATAATCAATATAAAATTCTGGTGTCAATATGCCACCATGGTATAGCTGCCAACTCTTCCAATTTTTTGGCCCGTAAAAATTTAATAGAGATTTTACCTTATTTAACCCCTTCGCGACGGGAATCTTTTACGAAAATTTTAATGCTCTGTCACCTGTTTTATAAAAGAGAAATTTGTGCCTTTTTAAATCGAGAAAATGCTCCGATTAAATAAGGCAAATTTTTCAGTAAAATTTTACTAGTGGGGATAAACAAGGATTCTTAAGCCTTTTTGCGGCACGTACACGTGTCGCTCGTCCCGAAAGGGTTAAAAAGCATATTACGGCGATTCGAAATGGCAAAATTTACTATAAAATTTTTCCGGGAGAAAAAAGGAACTATGGAATTAAAATTAATGGACCGACCCAATAAGTCTTCAATTTGTGATTCAATTCTCATGAAGCTACCACTATTATAATGAAGCAAAATTTAATGGAAGAATATAGCTAATTGAAACACCGTATTCAACACTTTCGCGACAGGTAACTTTTATGGAATTTTTAATGTGTTGCCACCAGTTTTCAAAACTGAAATTTGTATTTTATTAAATCGAGAAAATACTCCGATTAAATGCGGCAAAATTTTCAGTAAAATTTTACTGGTGGGGGTAAACATGGATTCTTAAGCCTTTTTGCGGGCCACCGGTGGTATGCGCCGGCATGAACATGTTAACTCCTTGAGGGGCAAAGTACTTATGTTCCTACAATGTTCAAATGATTGATTGACACCGGGATTCACAAACAGATTTATATGATAGAAAGTAAAAGCTGTTTTTCGCGTACATTGTATAAAGCAAACCTTAATACTAAAATTCCGGTGCCGATGTGGCATAAGAGAATTAAAATTAAGTGGTATATATAATATACCGGTGCTCTTCAAGGGGTTAAAGAAATTTTGGCGTTGAGGTCAAACTTTTTCATTAAACTTTAATGTTAAAAAAAATCCACACACGTTGGCATCTATGCTATATTCATGCACCTCCATACGGTAACATATGGCAAATCCATTGGTCTTGATATGGCTGGAACACTGGACGCTCTTGCTGTGTTTGAACTACCCTGCTCAACAACAGCAGTTATGATATCGTCCATCACCTACGGTATCTTTTTCTCGTCGTCGGTCAGATTAAACTGAAAAGCTACCTGTTCCCTCGAAGCGTTTGACCATCGGTCACAGAGCAGATGATATCACCGGACCTGTACGCAAAGCTTTTCCACCGGTACAAAGAAAATGTTTTGACAGCGTTTTTGTCATTAAATAATTAACTTGAATAAAATTATAGCCATCGTTGCGAATATAGAAACGCAAGCTCAAATGCGAGAGTTATAGCATATAAGGTAGTAAATAAAAGCAACAAAACAAAAAAAATCTGCAGCCATTGTAAGCGCGAACATCACGTTAGATCCCAGCGTTGCTATCTGAAAAAAAAATCAAAATATCTACACAAAAATGACTGGAATAAAACTAAACCTTACAATAATTCAAGTAATTTCAGAAATAATCTAGGTGCACATAAAAACATTCAGAACAATTTCAAAGTAATGTTCAACTTCTGTTTCCGGAGCGAAATAGATACAAATGATAATGTAAATGATTTGGTTCCTCCTTGCGAAAATAAATTATTGGAAGGAAATATTCCTGAATGCGATTCTGTTTTAGTCAGTAACTCAGGATGATTGACTCATAGTGTTTTATACACATCGTCTCAGTTAAAAAAACATTATCTAACATTTTGCTGAAACTTAATATATATGAGGAAACTCCTCGCCAGAAAATTTTGTGGTAAAACAATCGCGAATGGCAAGAAATTAAAATCACAAGGTCTGGGTGACATAAAATTAACAAGTTGGAAATTGCACGTGAAGCGTAGCAAAAGGGGTGCGTTCGTACGATAACGTTATTACATCTCAGCAACGTATATCTTATTCATAAAATGTGAAGTAATTTATTATAACTAAAACACGCCCCAAACAATGTTTCCCAGTATAGCATTATGTAGTGGAATACTTTTGTGTGGCCCTGTAATTTGATAATGAATATTCTTGGCATCACAGATTGTACAGAATGTATATTTTAGTACATACTTCATAGATTCATGTCAATTCTATTATGTTCGAATGAGTGTAACACCATTAAAATGCATTTGAAACTTTTTCCCCCATTGACCGTAATGTAACGGAATACTTTTGATTGTCCCTGCAATTGATCTATGCATCCGATTTTCATAGCATTTGAAAAGACTCGACAAAGTTATGTAATAATTATATGTTTTAAATTTCAAACGATTAAAATGCATTTGAAACTTTTTTCCCCATTGACCGTAACGTAACGGAATCCTTTTGATTGTCCCTGTAATTGATCTATCCATCCGATTGTTATAAAAATTGAAATGACTCGACAAAATTATGTAATAATTATATATTTTAAGTTTCAAACGATTCGGTTGGGTAATTTTGGCGTTGTTATATGCGGACAGACGAACAGACAGACGGACAGACGTGCGGACTGAACGACAACTATAGGTGCTACGTATTTTTATAATTACGAACACACCTAAAAACAGATACACAACATTGCGTTACATTTAAAAACGTGTTTTACTGCCCTGATTTACAACGCTTCACTATGTGATCAGTTTATCATGGTCATTGTTGTCTTGGAACTATGAATAAAACGGAATTGATATAACCTCAAAACGGTTAAGCTACAACAGAAACAGGTTTCACAGTCGTACAGTACAGTCGGTGTAACCTTCCACACGGAAATCTGAATAACATTTTTCTTTCCTTTTAAATGCCGCCGCCGTCTTGCCAGAGGTTCGTCATAATTAAGGTCAGACAAAAATATTTATTTTTGCAGGTGGTAGTTTACTTCGGTGGTAGTTAGGGCCTGGGTTTACGCTATATTATGACAATCTACACAACATCCTTCCAGAGTGAGTAAAACAGATTATAAGACATGGACAAACTTCCAGCAGAAAAAACGAATAGAAATTTGAACCATATTTCTGAAAAAAAATTACCGCTAAAGTAAGGTAAAGTTTTTTATTCAAAATTTACTGATGGAAAGTATTCTTCGGCAATAATCATATACTGTTGAACTGAAAAATCAGCCACTTGTGACAAACCCCTCACTTACATTACTGGCAATTGTTAGACTATGCACTGCATGTCTCCACCTCTTCATTCATAACTCTATTATTTTTATAACAAAGGACTACTTTTTTTAAGATTTGTATACCACAATTTCAAACACTATTTTCTTCCTGCTAGATTTTGTGCACAAGCAAAAAGGATGTCATTAAATTTACTACTTTCAAAATATTTGTGGTCTTGACCCTAATTTTAAAACGTAATCTCAAAAGGAAAATCTCAAATTCCCGAAAATGGACACAGCACATTTTTACTTTTATGCGACAGTATATTCTTTTGTCTCATAATTAATTAAATGAATTCGTTTATAATTAATATTCTTATCAATTGATCATTCGATGTATCTTCTTTCAGAGAAAAAAAGAAATGTGCTATATGCATAGCTGTATACTGTATACTGTTATGCTTTTCGCACAAGAAAAAACTAATAAAATTTTGATTTTTTTTTATCAGAAAATCACGACGATTAAAAATAAGTAAAATTTACTATTAAATTTTTATGGTACAAAAAATTGTATATATTGGCAGCCGTATGCCGTGTTTCCTTTTCACGTTTTCCAGGTAAAATTTTTAATTAGTTTATAATCTATAATATATAACGTATTCAAAGGATTTTAAGTGTTTTAATATCAGAAATTTTGTTAATTACTTGTTAATATATAACTAGAGATAGAACTTTCTTTTTTTTATTATATAAAGCAAATAATACTTTACAAAAATACTGGTAAAAGTGCTTGAAAGTCCTTTAAGCTTACGAACGCTTCTATAAGTGTTTCTGTAAATGTTTTGATATTTATAAAAACGTACACAACACTATAAAGTAAATCCGCGCCATCAACAATCACCAACTAAGTCAAATAGGATTTCGGATAATGCATGTAGCGTTGACGTCTTACGCTGATGAAACCTATTAACCTATTTAAAAACAAAATAGTTCAGCTGCTGAAATATTGACTGTTGCAGATTTTTCGAATAAATATGTTTGAAAAAAAATTTCTTTACTTATATCATAAAATCAAAATTTAATTGGAAATTCTGAAAGTCAATTACCGGTCTGAAACTTAAATTGAATGGTATAAATAATATACAACCGTATCTCAAAGAGTAAAAAGGGTTAGTTTAAGGTGCGTACTACTACTGTTTTCGCTAACATAAGCAGAAAATTCTGTAAGGCTATCAAATAATACCACAATATTAAAAAGCGAATAACTTATGTTAAAAAAATAAGCGTAATAAACAAACAGGGAAATGTTATTATCTTTTAAGTTACTATATAGAAATAAGTTCATAACATACTTCTTTAATACCGCAAAAGTGATATAATAAAACATGGATTCATGATTTCAAAATTTTCTCAAAATCTTATCTCAAATCCGCCGAAAATATACCGTAATTTCGGGTGTATAAGCCGCAGCTCAAACAATTCTTTTTCGACCCAGAAATTTTTAAAAAACAAATATAACTAGTCAGATCGCCGTAAATATATCTCTTCAATCACTAAATAAGATTTCTGGGTCTAAAAAGAATTGTTTGAGCTGCGGCTTATACACCCGAAATTACGGTATGTGGATATTAGTATTTTCTTGTTGTTGCCAAACTTAATTATATCTGTCTGCTTCAAGTACAGATAAAAAAATTTCGATTTATTTATATCTATTATAAGCTCTTTATATATATATATATATATTTTTTTTTAGGGAAAACTGACTTAAACATAATCCCTTTCACCTATGATGAAACTTTTAAAAGTAATAATTTTACAGAATTAGTAAATAGTAACGTGTAGAATATAATATATTTTTAAAAATAGTACTGTTACACTTATGGAAAAAGATATTTTAATATTACAAAGGTTATTTAACATATTTATTAAACTGCATTGTTTAAGCTATATGTATGTATATATATGTGTATAATCAAAATAATATAATACAGAATATTTAGTTAAAAAACTTTTTTAAAAGTAAGTAAAAAACTTTTAAAGACTAGCTCAGTAGTGTATTTTAAAAGTATGTAAATTATAGAAATATTAGGATTAAAATATTTACACAAACGAAACATAGAAGAAAGTTAACTGTAATTTAGTTCAAATGCTTAAACACGAAATAAAAACATCTAAGAAATGAGTTCTTCATACATATGCTTGCATTTACTCTATATTTATAAGTCGAACTATCCACTAAAACCTATCCTAAAAACGAATAAATTTTTAAACTTAACTGCAGCAACTTTCTAAGACATTCATTCACATACATAAAAAGCATGAAATCTGCAGGCAAGACTTCTGACGCGATTTGAAATTGATTGGCGTCTTTCTCTTTTTTTTTAAGTATTACATCTTCAATTACCGTAATTTCGGGTGTATAAGCCGCAGATCAAACAATTCTTTTTGGACCCAGAAATCTTATTTAGTGATTGAAGACAAATATTTATGGCGATCTGACTAGTTATATTTGTTTTTTAAAAATTTCTGGGTCGAAAAAGAATTGTTTGAGCTGCGGCTTATACACCCGAAATTACGGTATAATAGATGACTGTCTCATACCAATGACAGAACAGATGCATGTTGAAAATTGTCTTAAAATATTTTGGCAACATTTTCTGAATAATCCTTTAACACAAAGCTGTCCAACTTGGTCCCGCGGATCACCAGAAAATTCTTATAGAAATCAAGATCTTATTGAATCGGAGATAGTCATAGATTTAGTAAGGCAAAAATGTCTGTAAGTTTTTTCTTGTGTTACGCGAGCACAAGGCTGGACAGCGCTGCTTTAACCCACAAATGAATAAAGCTTTATAATAACAACTGCACATTTTGTTCATTTAAGATGAAAAATGAATTGCTAATGTGACAGAAAGTAGCCAATGTATAGCTTTCAGAACACCCGATAATATTTCTTTTGTATGCCTTTATTCTATAATTTAGACTATAAAATTCAGAAGACAAGTTTCTGAATATATGCATAGAAATTTCTATGCACAATACATCAATATAAAAGCAATGTCAAATCTTTATGATAAAAGCGGAAATATTTAAAATGGATTATGACTTGTCAGATTAAAGTACTTCTCTACTCATATCTCCTAATATGTCTAGAGGAGTTCAGAATTTTTGAATGTTATCGGTACCATGCCAAACTACCCAATATCAAAACAGTGTTTCCAGGGGGCTACAGTTTTAAAATTCAGATGTTTGGATTGGCACTACTTATTTCTATAGTAAAATCTGCCTGACTTAACGGTTTTAATGGATTTTTAATTAAGTTGAAAACAAGGAATGTTTTACTACGTCAGAAAAGTGGTGCAAATTAAGAAATCTGAATTTTAAAAGTTACCCACTAGAAACGCTGTTTTCATAGTGGGTAGTTTGACATGGTACCGACGATATTATATCCCAGTTTTGTTCTCTGGTTTTTTCTCACATCATTTTCAGCGTATAGCATTGGCATTATTTTTGTCCAGTTAAGACTCGGAGCTCCACTCGGTCCATTTCCTGAATACCACTTTTTTTTAAATCAAAAATTCTTGAAAATTTAAATGTATGCGCTTTTTTCTTGTAGTTGTTACGAAAACCTATCACAAATATTTTAAAAAATTGGTTTCAAAAAAAGATCAGAGAGAGCCCTGAGTCAAACTCAAGAAGGTGGAATACAGTGAATTTTTTGTATGCCGAGAAGCTGCTCTAGAAAAAGGCGCCTCTTTAAAATTATAAATACAGAGAAACATTTTGAACAGCTCATATGATCCCAAAATGCAAACGTTACACATTTCCGTTACCTACGAGTTTTATGGATGCAAAAAGCATTTACATAAATCGGTGGTGTCAAAATGTAATCCGCACAGAAATTTTATAATTATCTTTGTCCTGTCTAGACATCAAATGTCCTCGATTCAACGTGCCGGCAGTAACTATAATCCCTTGAAGATCTATGGTTTATTTTTGGATCAAGTAAGTTTAATCCCTAAATACAACTTTGACACTAGGGTTACGGAATTAATTCTTTTCATTTAACCTTCCTACCCTGTTCAAATTTTACTCAATCTTGATTAAAAACATTTCACACCAGAATCGTTATTTAAAATATTTTAATATATTTAACTGACTTATTTCTCTGAATCTATTATTTAACTTTCTTTATGAAAAAAATTCTGGTTCGAATCGTATAAAACAAATTATAGTTATGGGTCGATTACACCCATTCAGGGTAGGAAGGTTAAGAAGTATACGAAGAAAAGTTTTTACCTATTTTTAAATAAATATGGATGTAAAATTTGGTGTCAATCAATCATTTCAACATTTTACCTGTAGAAGTACTTTGCTCTTGAAAGAGTTAAAACTTTGGTGGCATCCGATGGGCAACATTTTGACACAAATGACAATGGTTGCCAGTTTGACCCCCACTTTTCTTAAAAGAATTCGGAGTCACACCAGAAAATGCAAACAATATTTTAACATTTAGTCAATGTCAGGGTTTCCTTGATTGATTACAGAAAAAATCTTCTTCAAACAGTTTCGGAATAAAAATGAAGGCCGAACTGGCAACCTTACCTCCGACGTAAATAATCATTGACACATCGTTGGTTCCATGCCAAACTGTTCAATGGTAAAGAGTGTTGCCAGTGGGCGGTTTTTTTTAAATTCAGATTTTTTGATCGGCACCACTTTTTGATACAATAAAATTTGATTTATTTAACCTTATTGAATAACATTAATTAAGGCGAATTCAAAGGGAATTTGGCCATTTCAGAAAAGTGATTGCAATCACGAAATCTAAATTTAAAAAAAGTAGCTCACTGGTAGCATTGATTTCATATTGCATAATACGATAATGTAAGTACGGCATACTTGCGAAGAATTCACCATAATTCACCTCATTTATGCTCAATATGAGGAAATTTTTCTTTTGAAACAAAACTAACTGCATGTATTTTCAAATGGGAGGAAGAAATTCTAGGTTCAGGTGTGTCTGTTACCACTATCCATACTGTATTTTGGAACAAAATTATTTTGAGAACATCGACAGATGATTTTTTTCTTTAGTAGATTGAAAAGCAATTAAATAACGAAAGAAACCGAAAAATGGATGGGCTCCGACTCCCATATAAGTTTGCGCTGTTAAACATAGTCTTCTATGTGTATAAATAAGGTATCCAGGGGTAATAACGCCACGTTAAGGTTATACCAATTTTCACGGCTTAGTTTTAGATTGTATTTTTCAAACAAATATAGGATTTGATACAGCACCTCATTGACAATCTATATAAAAAAAATGATTTAACAGATATGTATTCATAAAATGTAATGGCGTGATTTCTTGACCCATGTTATTTGGCGTTATTACCCACCTAAATGGGTGCCATGCAAACAAAACTATAAAATAAGATGGAATAATGGCATGTAGATTGCCCAATTCTAAAAATACAGACTTTACAGCTCTAGAAATTGACAAACTGCATTCTAAGCTATTGAAAATGTTCATTTTTTTGTGAACGTGTAAGAAAAATAAAGTTATAGTGTGTGTGGGGGGGGGGGAGGCAAAAGAATATCAGATCCTAAACTTTTTTTTTCCTTAAAAAGGACCGATTGAATAAAATTATTAGAAACATTGCACGGTTTTAACTGTGTTTATTTGAATCAGTATTTAGGATGTAGTTCGGCTACTGTACGGAATCAACCAGGGTATTTATGCCAAGGATTGGCGTTATAACCCCGGTACACTTATTGCGCAGTTCAGTTTAAACTACAAATTATCTAGAAAACATATCCGAAATCTTCTATAACATTTTGAAAGTACATGAAATACACTACAAATTTATGTAATAAACAAAGTATTTCCGGATAAAAAAAAATAGCCTTCACATCACAAAATGTGTAACGCAAATTTTAGTTCAAGCTTTAATTTTAGTTGCTTGTAAAAGCAATAAGACCTACAAATAGAACTATTTAACTGTAACCCTTTCCGGCACACTGTGCCCGGTCTGGGATACCTAATTTTAATTCTAAACTTGGAATCGGCACCAATAATATTTTAATAAAATTTTGCTTTTACAATGCAAACTTAAATTAAGGAATTCAAAATATCTAAAAAAAATCGTTTATGAATTCCGGTGTCAGTCGACAATTTCTCATTTTACTAACAGATTTTGCCCGTGCGGAAAGGATTAACCCTTTAACGATCATAGCATTTCCATTGCTAAGATGTCGAAATAAATGAATGACACCGGTAAAAGAGAACAAATATATTTCTGAATAAGAAAACGTGCTTTTCACATATAAAATAAAAGGGATATTTTTAGATAAAAATACCGGTGTCAGTGTTGCGTATCGGAATTAAAATTTTGTGGTTTCGTGGCGAAACCAATGAACGTTAAAGGGTTAATCTGTTTTTTGCGATTTATATGACTCAAAACCCTCCTGCGCAGAGCACATGGGTGTCATTTATCAGATTATTTTATAATTATGCATAATATTAGCACTTGACGTTATTACCCCACCTGGCGTTATTACACCAGAACACCTTACATTGATTAGAATTTTCTTTATTATGTACTTAGACACGAAAATCGAAAATGATTTTGATAATTAATGCAACATGAAATGATAAAGCCAGAGTAGCCTTACTTTTAAAAACCGAACACGTGTTTTCACGAATGTACTAATGAAAAGTGAACTATATCCGAAGCTATGATGTCAATAGCAGCGTCCTTGGGCGATAATCTTGTTCTTTATTTCGTTCATATTTAAACTGCAGCAGTTGATCAGGAGGTTTCCAAATTGCTTTACTACCACAATTTTAGTACATAAAAATTAATATTATTTAATCTTGGGATGTTCTACGACTAAACAAGGAGAAATTTGTATTAAGAAATTACTTGTAGTAAAATGATTGTGCAACTTCTAATGAGCCACTACTGCATGCAGGTATCTAACTAATTGGACTTTAAAAGTCATTGAAAACATCTTATTGTCTAACGACATATCGTCTATACCATTTCAAACTATCCAATATAAAACAATGTTGCCAGTGGGCTACATTTAGTGATGAGATTTCGCGTTTTTGGACACCAGCATTTTGTCAGAAAGGTTAACATTTTATTTAATTGGAACATTTTTTGCGATTTGACAGAACACAATACTGGTGTCCAAAAACGCGGAAATCTCATCCCTAGCTACATTTTAAATGAAGATTTCTTCATTGGCATCACTGTTCTGAAATAGAAAAATTCCCAATATTTAATGACATATTAATTAAGCCTTTGAGCTCTGATGAGTGAATTTTCTACGACTTAATTTTAATCTTTAAATGCTCTATTGACACCTGAATATTTAACCAAATTTATCTAAAAATAAAATAATGCATTTTTACACTTATATTGTAAACCGAATCTTTTTTTTTTTTTTTTTTTTTACAAAATCGTGTTGCCAATGTGAAAATGTAGGCATTTAAGGGTGTATTCGAAAAAATGCTTCTCCACCTTCAACAGCTCGAAATTTTCCGATACAATTTCAGACTCATTTTTAAAAGTAGAAACATGAAACTTGCTGAGGGGATTCTTGAAGGGATGTATGAGATGCCGTGTGATGTCATTTTACGCTCAATTAATTAGAATTTGATTTATAAACAATTACTTTATCAGTATGACCCTTTTTTTCGTTCCCCGATTTCCCGCTTCTGAAAAATCGGTTCGAAATGCCTTTTTTGATTGCTTTTTTGCAATATTTTCTGCATTTATCAATGAATCGACAATCACGGCATCTTGTGTAGTTTCCAAATAAGAGGTTTGAAAGTTTGGTGCATTTGAGAGCAAAAATGAATTTAAAAATAAATCGGAAAATAAGCAGTTTGAATCGAAATGCACCCTTAAAGAAATTCACCCCTAAAGCTCAAAGAGTAAGAAAGGAACCAGGTGAAGTTTGCCATTTCTGAAAAGTAGTTTCAATTGAGATATATGAATTTTAAAAGTGTAGCCCACTGGCAACTCTGTTTTCATATTGGAAAGTTTTACATGGTACCGACGATGTTATCGAACACAGAGGCCAAAATTTAAGTTTGGACAAAGGTTGTATACATTAGTATGTATAAATGTAAAAAATATAGAATTTTTTTAGTTAAATATTTTAGTGGGAAACTTCAACATAACCCTGTAAATAATATCTTACTATTTCGTTTGGATTTATTTACTGTATTTTTTGCATGTACATAATAACTTCCATTTTAAATTTTGAAAATGTGTATGATAGTTGTATAACATCATTTCATAAAATACTGTCAGCTTTATTTTAAGTCAGCTAGTATATATATATATATAGCTTCTTAAGAGAAAATAACTGAATATTTTTTTCTAGAATGCAATATTTAGAATTAGACATATAAAGGCCCTCGAAAAATCATTTTTTCTTTCATTTCAATTTATTTCTGTTTGAAAACTAGCTACTATTACAAGTTTAAAAAAAAAATATTTATATAAAAGATTTCAAATAACTGAAGTTCATAAATCATAAAAACGTTCTTTTCCTTTTGTAATTGGATGAACTTTTACATCATCCAATGACGTAATTGGATGATGTAAAGGTTGCAATAATATTATTGATAGAGTTCTCAAATTTAATTGTAGATTTAATTAAATTACACACAAGCACACACACACACACACACACATATATATATATATATATATATATATATACTGAAAAGTTTTATCACAAAAAAAAAATATATATATATATATATAAGTCCAACTGAGGACGTGGGTTTCAAAACTCGCCTTATCCAAAATACAAAAATCGTGCATTCTCCACCAATCTATTCCGCTGGTAAACCTGTATCGAAAAATCTACAATTGGCAAAAAAGTAGATTTATCCTGTTTTTCTGGCATAGTCAGGCCTATAGCAGACGACTATTTTTGCACTATGTCCATACCACTTTTTTTCAAAACTACATTTGTTTCTGTAATTTTCTTCAAATGTTGTCAAAGCTTATGTAAAATATATTTGTTTTAGAAAGTGGTTCGAAATAAAATTAATCTACCGTAATTTCGGGTGTATAAGCCGCGGATCAAACAATTCTTTTTGGACCCAGAAATCGTATTTAATAATTGAAGACAAATATTTACGGCGATATAACTAGTTATATTTGTTTCTTAAAAAATTCTGGGTCGAAAAAGAATTATTTGGCCTGCGACTTATACACCCGAAATTACGGTAGTCACATGTGGCAATCCTGAAACTTTCTTCTGTCTCATACACGTTAACACCTTGAGCTCTGATGGCAGAATTTTCTACCACATATTTTTAATTCCGAAATGTCACAATAGCACCAGAAAATTCGACCAATTTTATTTGAAAAAAGATTTGATGTATTTTTACGCGTTTATGATTAACTGTTTTTTTCTTTGCAAAATACTGGTGCCAATGTGACATTTAGAATTTTGAAGAAATTTACACCCCAGAGCTCAAAAGGTTAACCCTTATTTCTTACATGCACACACAAAAGAATTCCATTACATAATAGTAAAAGGGAGAAGTGTTTGCGATATATTTTAATTATAGTGTTAACAACATTTAATAATTTTCATATTTAAATAATAAATTTTAACTATCCAAATTTTAATATTTAATTTTTTAACTATTTTATTTTAATATTTATAAAAACTATTATCTAATATTTAATCTTTAATTTATCCATTAAAAATAGCTAAACTTTATTTAAAAATTAATCTTACTTTACTATTCAAAACAGATCATTGAATATAATTAAATAAAATAAAAACCTTAATTCTAATATTTACTTAATTATTTAATACTTTTTTTTTATTAATAATAATAATTTTCAAATTAATATACTTTAACGATCTTTTACATTAATTTTCAAATATTTTAACTGTGTGGCAACCGCTGCTCTTGGCCAATCAGCTCCTTTGCCGCATTTACGATCAGCGCATAGTATTTTAACCGCTCTTTTTTGGTGACGCTTACGATAGTGTCATCTGCTTCTTTTGACTGGTAGATTTGATAGAATGAGAACATTTGGACTTCGCCCGGCGTGCTGTGTTAACGATATCGGCATTCCGGTGAAGGCTACATTATTCGATACATAATAGACTTAATAATGTGTAGTGTACAGAGTTACAGAGTAGTTTGCATTTCATTTAATCACATTAAATACATGTTTAATTATTTTTCTTTACAATAATTTCCTGCCTTTTAGAGTCAGTTGAGAGCGTACGGCTCGGCGA
Organism: Maratus speculifer; assembly: GCA_964019185.1. NCBI lineage: Eukaryota > Metazoa > Arthropoda > Arachnida > Araneae > Salticidae > Maratus > Maratus speculifer. The sequence continues at coordinate 177,749,979 of OZ025299.1, forward strand.
GGCCTGAATTTTTCAACGGCATATCGTCGTTTGGCTAAACACATCCATCGCTCGATATTACATTAATTTTCAAATATTTTAACTGTGTGGCAGTCTGCTCTTGCCCAATGAGCGGCTTTGACACGCTTACGATTTGGCCAATCGGCGCATAGCGCTTTTGATCACTCTTTTTAGGTGACACTTACGATAGTGTCATCTCCGTCTGTTGGCCGATAGATTTGATAGAATGAGGACATGTGGATTTCGTTCAGCGTGCTGTGTCAACGATATTAGCTCTCCGGGAAAGTCTACATTATCCGATACATAAGAGCCTTAATCAGTGTTGCCAGATGGGCTACTTTTTTTTAATTCAGATTCTTGGTTGACACCACTTTTTTGAAATGGTAAAATGCTCCTTATTTAATGACACATTAATTAAAGCGAAAACAAAGGAAATTTTAACGTTCCAAATTTGGTGCCAATCACGATATCTGAATTAGAAAAAATAGCCCACTGGCAACTGTGGACATAATAATATGTAGTGTACAGAGTTGCAGAGTAGTCTGCATTTCATTTAATCATATTAAGTACGTGTGTAATTCTTTTTCTTTACAATATTTCCTACATTTTGAAGTCAGTCGAGAGCGTACGGCTCGACGAGACTCGAATTTTTAAACAGCATAACGCCGTTGGGCTAAACAGATCCATCGCTCGGTATTGCCAAAATATAATATCCCTGGCTTCATTAAGGTGTTCGGCTGCCTCAACCCTTTGAAGAGCGGTGGGAAAAAATATATCCCACTTAATTTTTATTGAGAAATTTGACCATTGAATAAAGCGAAGATTATCTTTCAAAATTTCATGTAGTAAAAGCTTTCTTCAGCAAAATAATAATAATAATAATAATACCTCTTTCTTACAGTTTCGGCAGTTAATGGGGTGACTTAACACTAGAACCGCGGCGGCGGGTCATTTTGACCAGTATCATATGGAGAGATGTCTATTCGAACCAGAAAACTCTTAATAAAATAAGCTAAATATGTGCTGAGCAAAAACATTTTCAATAAATAACTTAAACAGTTATAAGTGAAAGTTCCGGTGAGAAATATTTTTATAAAACTTGAATGATTTTTCCCGCGGTTCTAGTGTTAAAACATTTTCCATGCTCAAATTAATATTTGAACATAGCTGCCAACTTTTATGATTTTTAACCCATTAGTGCCTAGCTTCCCATTTTTGGGACAGTTTTAAAATATTCAAGTAAGCGCATTTCACACCCGTAAAAAAGGAGGATGAATAAATACTTTCTTTTTCGCGACAAAGTCCTCGATAAATTAAGATAAAAGTTATTCTTACTTTAAAAGTAGTGGGAAAATGCAAAATTTGAATTTTAAAGAAGAAAATAATTCAGGCATTAATAGGTTAATGCATCTTTTTTAATTATAAAATTTTTCTTATTCAGGCAAGAAAACCTAAAGTTTAATTTTCTAAATTTCTCTTTTCAAGAACAGTAGTTAGGAAAAAATTGCAAATTTCAGTAGCTATGATTTTAGGATTTAATCCTCTCGGAGGATTTGAGCTTCTGTGATATTGAATTCCCACCAGAATGTTTGGAAAAAATTTTTACAAATAGAAAAAGGCTCTCTAGCTGAAAATTTTCATGAAAGTTACAAAAATAAATTTTCATTCAAAAATTCTGGTACAAATCTTGACTAAAATTAACTATTACGAAATACATCCCAGTGCTTTTGAAAGGGTTATCCCTTTCTTTCACTTGGGACTCAGTTTTACCTGGGATTGAGATTCACTTGGGGTACCTGACAACACTATCAGTGTTGCTCGTGGTTTACTTTTAAAATTCAAATTTCTTGATTGACACCACTTTTTTGGAACGGTAAAATTCCCCTTCTTTTCGCCTTAATCAATATGACATTAAATAAGCCTCATTTTACCAATTCAAAAAAGTGGTGCCAGTGAATAATCTGAATTAAAAAAACTCATCTGGCAACACTGAACACTATTTGTCATTGAAAGGATTAATACTTCTTATTAAATATCTTTCTTAGTTATAAACTATTACGTTTCTTTCTTTTCTCTAAAATTTAATAGCATTTTTTATTATTCTGTTTATAAAATCTCTGATTAACCCTTTAACGTTCATTGGTTTCGCCACGAAACCACAAAATTTTAATTCCGATATGCAACACTGACACCGGTATTTTTATCTAAAAATATCCCTTTTATTTTGTATGTGAAAAACCACGTTTTCTTATTTATAAATATATATATTTGTTCTTAATTACCGGTGTCATTCATTTATTTCAACATCTTAGCAATGAAAATGCTTCGATCGTTAAAGGGTTAAAGAAGGTGAAAATTTCTGTTAAATTTTAGTGGTAACAAAAAAGCGTAAAATTTAGCAACTATGGTACATAATATCTGGACGTCTATTTCAAGTTATTTTCAGTTTTACTTGTGATTTCTGAAATTCAGATTTACTTGAGATTTTTTCATTATTCAATTTTTCAAAATGTAATAGTATTTTTTGTTATTCAATTCTTAAAATCTGCGAGGTATAATTTTCTGTTAAATTTTAGTGGTAACAAGAAAGCGTAAAATTTAGCAAATATTGTACATAATATCTAGACGTCTCTTTCAAATTATTTTCAATTTTACTTGGGAACCAGTTTTACTTAGGATTCATATTTATTTAGGATACCTTATAATACTATTTGCCACAGAAAGGGTTAATACTTATTAAATATCTTTCTTAGTGGCAAACTTTTGCGTTTCTTTTTCTTCTCTAAAATTTAATAGTATTTTCTCATTATTCAATTTTTTAAATCTGCGACTTAAAAGGCAAAATTTTCTGTTAAATTTTAGCAGTAACAAGAAAGCGCAAAATTTAGCAACTATGATACACAATATCTGGACGTCTCTTTCAAGTTAATTTCAGTTTTTCTTGAGATTCGGTTTTTTAAGGAATCTTTGGGGTTCAGATTTACTTGGGATTTTTTCATTATTCAATTTTTCAAAATGTAATGATATTTTTTCATTATTCAAATTTTTAAAATCTGCTATCAAAGAAGGTAGAAATTTCTGTTAAATTTTAGTAGCAACAAGAAAGCGTAAAATTTAACAACTATGATGCGCAGTAACTGGAAGTCTCTTTCTAATTATTTTCAGTTTTACATGGGATTTAGTTTTACTTGGGATTCAGATTTACTTGGGATACCTGACAACATTATTTGCCATCGAAAGGGTTAATACTTCTTAAATACCTATCTTAGTTGCAAACTCTTACATTTTCTTTCTCTTCTCTAAAATTTAATAGCATTTTTTCATCATTCAATCTTCAAAATCTGCGTTAATAGAAGGGAAAAAATTCTGTTAAATTTTAGTGGCAACAAGAAAGCGTAAAATTTAGCAACTATGGTACATAATATCTGGACGTCTCTTTCAAGTTATTTTCATTTCTTTATACAATTACATTAGAGTCCATTAGCTACTCAGATAACATACACTTTATTTATTGTTTAACTTTCAGGAAAGTAAATGAGATTCTGTCTACAATGCTATGTAGGAAATCTTCAAGATACATTAGTAAATCTATCTATGCGTGAAATCAGTTCTTCCTAATGGATTGCTTGATCTCAAAATCGCTATCGTAACAAAAGCTACGCCGTCTTTTATTGTAATTGTATTTATTCAAAATTTCACAAGTAATTATTTTCTGCTCAATATATAGAAGTCAAAGCAAAGGTTTATCTGTTCCTGAAACTTTAGAAAGTTTAAAGAGACTATAAACTGTCAAAATTATCTCATGTTCCCTGCATTATAAAGAGTACCGCAGTAATAAATTAATAATACAGTCATCAGCAAAAGTTTAGACACTGGTGATATTTATACTTTAAATAAAAAATACGAACTCTTGGTTATGCAAATAGCAATACTTATTTTCAAATATATTTTAAATATTTTAGGTCAGAAATAATGGTTTTAATATGAGATAATGGGCCATTCCATGAAAAAAGGTAAATTGATAGTCGTTTTAAAAAGTTTGTGTAAATAAATATGTTTGGTATTTTCTGAATGGTAACATGTCAAATTTTATGTTTTGAGTAAGAATTTAAAGTTTGTCTTTTGTGGATTGGCAACACAACAGTTTAAAGATGGCGTGCATGGTCAAGCAAGTATGTTGAGTTTTATAATGCATTTTGAGTGAGTTTTTTTAAGAAAGAAAATCCAATGAAACTTTTGAAATCAACATTTTAGGTAAGTCTAATACTCATTCTTTTTATTTTACTAAACTTAAAAATCTAGGATAATTTCAAATAATTATTACAGCACACACAAAAAGCTTTGTTTCTGTGTCCCACACGTGACACAAAAGATGAATTTTTTAAATTAGGAGAAAAAAAGAACTCATTTATTTTGTTTAATTGGCATTTCTAAAGCAGTTTAGTGTAGTACACTTATCCTATGCTAGTTAAAAATTTGGGCCAAATTTTTATTTGGAGAAAAATATAAAAACAAAATTGTCCTGCACGTGACACCTTATGAGCAAGACGATTATTTTTGTTTTCTGAATGCTAAATAGAGATTTATTATAGCATAGGTTTAACAGTTTAATGATTATTTTGTCCTAAGAACATATTCTATGTAACTTAAATGAAATTAAGATTTTTTAAAAACATTTTTTATGATAGTTCCATTTTTTCTTTTTTTATGTGATGCTAATATTTTTTATTTCTATTTTTTTATAAATTTATTTTAATAAAATTTCAACACTTTGATGGTTATTTTTATTATAAGAACATGTTGTTTTCTAGTAAGAATTGATCTACTTAATTTATAGGAGTTTTTTCTATATAATAAGAAGAGTCATGTGTTTAAGAACTTGTTATTATTCTGCTGAAAATAAATAATAAAATTGCTTATTTATATTCTGTTTTTTTTTAAGTTAAAATAGAATTTTAAAGTTCAATGTTTCTATGAAATTAAGTAAATTTAGACAAAAGCATTTATAATTGATAAAGTTTGTTATTTATTTAGCAGAAATGGAAAAATCTAAGTCTACTAGTGCTAGAAGAATGAAAAAGATAAGGGAGAAAATAGTGCTATAAATCCTCCAGGAGCAATTATATTAAACATCTCTTTAGAAACAGCAACTTCTTTTAAGATGGGTGAATGGGTAGTTGTAAAATATGATGGCATTAATTATCCTGGTGAAATTATTACAAGCACCAATCATGATAGTATTGAAGTGTCTGTCATAATAAAGAGTGGTAAATTCTACAAGTGGCCACAGTATCCATATAAAATTCTATATTCATTTAAAGATGTGGTAAAGAAAATATCAACTTCCACTGTAACAAAAAATAGAGGTTGTTTCAAATTTATGGAAAACTTTTGAGTTTCTGTTTATACATTTACTTTATTTTATGTTTAAAAATGTCAATTTGAACATTTATTTTGTAAAAAAAAAAAGTTAAAATAAATATTTTTGTATTGTAAAATGTATACTGTTTATTTTGTTTTTTGTATTCCTTTATTTTCTGATTTCTGAAAAGGTTACTTGAATGATATTTGCAAATGTCCCACACGTGACAACCGTGTCCCGCACGTGACACTATACGTTATATATTTTTAGCAGTTTAAAAATTTATTTTTCAAAAAATGATGTTTATTTCATGAACATTAGACCTTTAGCTTCTAATATATATTTTTTCTTTTGAAATTGCAAAACTAGTAGAGCAGAAATGTTAGCTGGATCATAGAGAAAATTACAAGTGGTTGACTTCAGATGTCCTGCACGTGACGCATGCAAATTAATTAATAACAGGGCTCGAAAAATCTACATGCCCGACATCAGTGTTGTTAGACGGCGACTTTTTAAAAATTTGATTGGCACCACTTTTATTAAAGGATAAAATTCCTCTTGATTAATATGTCATTAAACTAAACGTAATTTTACCAATCCAAAGAAGTGGTGCCAATCTGAATTTTTAAAAAGTCGCCGTCTAACAACACTGATGTCGGGCATGTAGATTTTTCGAGCCCTGATTAATAACTATATCATAAAACCATTTAGGAAAAATCTGTCCTTGCCTGAGATATTGTTATACCAAATATAAGCTTACAAAAATGTGTTTATTCCTGTTTCTGAAGAATTTTAAGCCCTATAACACAATTTTGGTGGAGTTATGGTGTCTGATTGTCCCGCACGTGACAGTGGAATGGCCCTAATATTTAATGTAACTAAAAAAAGTGAAATTCTCATATTGCAAAAGTTTAGACATTCCCCTGAATTTAGAGAACTTTTCTCGGAAAAATGCATATTTCAAATTTAACCCCTTGTGGTACGGTGGTATATTTATGAAACCACTTAATTTTAATTCCCAAATGCCACTTTGGCACCGGAATATTAGTTAAAAATTTTTGGTTTATTGAATGTGTGAAATATAGCTTTTCTTATTTATAAATAAAGTTCTTTTCAAATTCCGGTGTCAGTCATTAATTTCAACACTTAAGCAATGAATTTGCTCTGCGCCGCAAAAGGTTAACACGTCACATGCTTGATGCATCTAAGTGTGTCTCTCAATAGCATCGATTAGCGATTCTGCGAGCTAGAAATATTCGGTCAAATGAAGTAATTAAAGTGTCGAAGCTCAAATCGAAGTAGAAGAGTTGCAGAAATTCCAATGAATCAGAATCGTTCAAAATATATGTCTATCCAGTATTGTCTAAGGTCAACTCTTTCAAAGAAAAACTTGTATCTGCAAATGTCTCATGTGACAAGAAAACGAGATGATAGAAGGATCCATAAACTGACATCTACACTAATGATGACTGCTAGTCATACCAAAAAAATGAGTTAGCTCTTTCGGTGCAAACGGAAACGATTCATTTATTCAATTAAAGAAAGAGAAAAATTATTTCACATGAAAATGATAAAACAGCCAGATTTGAAACATGACTACAAATTGATAGGAATGCAGTGATCTCGCAAACATATGTCATTTGTAACCGAGGTTCGTACTGTGGTATTCAGTAAGGTAAAAAAAAGCATAATTTCGATGGTCCAGATGAGTCGGCATGCTATTGGCACGACTTGCATATAAAACCTTGGATTTTTTGTTATTTATCAACAAGGAGATGTCTTTTTAATGATTTTGCCCTGACTTTGATTTAATGCTCAAACATCTCTGGAATTCCCCATAGGTCGCCAAATAGCGCAAGGCTACATACCTACATTGGAAAACAATTTATAGTAATTTGATGAAAAATTAGCTAGTCTAAAGTATGTATTTGAGCAAGATAATGCAAGATAATATCGTTCGTGATTCTTTAACCCCTTCGGGACGGGAGTCTTTTACGAAATTTTTAATGTTTTGTCATCGGTTTTTAAAAACAGAAATTTGTCTCTTATTAAATCGAGAAAATGCTCCGATTAAATAAGGGAAATTTTACAGTAAATTTTTACTGGTGGGGATAAGAAGGATTCTTAAGCCTTTCTGTAGAACCTATACGTGTCGCTCGTCCCCAAGGGGTTAACACTTGAACTACCGCGAGCTGTCATTTTGACGGCTACCATATGAATATGTTTCGGTTCAAACCAAGAATTTGACATCATACGGGCAACGTGTTTTTGCCAATCATGATTTGCCCGTACCACACACGGGCATCCATATTCCAAACTCTATTTATTATTCTCACCAGAAAATTTTTATTGTACATTTTGCATTAATTCATTCGAGCATTTTTCTGGTTCTGTTGGGCAAAAAATTCGATTTTATAAAACGGGTGATAAAAGATTAAAAATTCGGCAAAAGACGTGACTAAATAGGCATTATTTAGAAGTTTTTTCAAAAACATTGATCAGCTAACCCTTTGAGCTCTGGTGGGTAATTTTTTTCAAAATTCCAAATGTCACATTGGCACCATTATTTTGCAAAGAAAAAACCGGTTAACGATATACACGAAAAAATACATTAAACCTTTTTCAAATAAATTTGGTCGAATTTTCTGGTGTCGTTGTGACATTTCGGAATTAAAATTATGTGGTAAAAAATTCTCTAAGGGTTAAGTTGTTAAAAGATGCAAAGAAAAACGTTAAATATTAAAGTTAAACTGTTTTAAATCAAAATTTTGATGTGAAATATTTTTAATAAAACTTGACTCAAATTTCCGGCAATTCTAGTGTTAACCTTCCGTCTACCAGACAAAACACCCATTTATCTACGGCAACACCTAATTTTAATTCCAAACTTGCAAACGGCACCAGTAATATTTTAATATAATTTTGCTTTTACAAAGAAAGCTTAAATTAAGGAATTCGTAATATCTAGACAAGTCCTTTATAAATTCCGGTGTCAATCGACAATTTCTCATTTTACCATTGACACCAGAAATATTGCTGTCGGGTCCAATGGACCCGTCTGGTAGACGGAAGGTTAATGTGTTGTTGCGCAAAATAATGCAATCTTCTTTTTATGTTTTCGATTAAATGGCTTTCTTGTGTGCATATGCAGCGTTATTCAATAAACTCTGAAATGATAGGTAACATTTATTAGAATAAAAATGAAAGTGCGTGTGATCTGGAAATTATAATTTTTATATCCTTAAAAAAATGGACAAAAAATTGTTTTGATTACGTCAATTTTTATAAAACACCTTCTCTCAAATTTTATAAGTGAAACGATATTATGCAAGAGAGATTTTGAATTTTAGTATAAAATGTTTTTAAAAAAATCTTATATTTTACGGAAGGAACAGTCACTAATCACTAATAAGCCTTTCAAACAAATCATCAACTATGGAATAAATAAATATTTTCTAACAATACTCTAATATTTAACGTTAGCGAGGACTTAAAAGCCTTACGACAGTTTAAGCGAGTGTTGTCATGATGAGGATAAAATTCTTTATATGTTTTTAATAAATCACTAAACTAATCACTTAACTTCCAAATATTTACTTTCTTCTCTTGTTTTCTATCAAATAGCAAGTTCATTCACTATTTTATTACTTGCTGCTCGTTGCAGTTTTGTATAAACTGTCGAAGTGAAAAGAAAGTTACTTAAACTAATATTTATTCCTTATATATTTTCACATTTAATAAAATGTTCGTCGAGCGAAGCTTGTTTGCTGAAATGTTTTTACAGGAAATCCAGGGATTAATTTTACTCAATTTAACCCTAGACTGCAGGAATTTTTCACTTGGAAGTTTATTTTTAACTCTGATATTTAGAATGAGATTCCACAATTTTTAAAGGATAATTTTTCGTCTTGTTTAACGGCAGACATCTACGATTACAAAAGGCAAATAAATATTTTTATTTCAATATATTAACAGATTGGAACTAAACTTATAATTATTAAAGGTTAAATTTTAATTTTTTCGTACACTCATCACTGGGCACTGTATATTTAACCCTTTAACGATCATAGCATTTTCATTGCTAAGGTGTTGAAATAAATGATTGACACCGGTAATTAAGAACAAATATATTTCTAAATAAGAAAACGTGATTTTTCACATACAAAATAAATGGGATACTTTTAGATAAAAATACCGGTGTCAGTGTTGCGTGTCGGAATTAAAATTTTGTGGTTTCGTGGCGAAACCAATGAACGTTAAAGGGTTAAACCCTTGAAAGGCGGTGGGATAAGCTACATCCACTTAATTTTAATTGTGAAATATTCCACATTGACACCAGAATTTTTAAATGAAAATTTTAATCTTGTAAAGTACATAAAGAAAGGGATTTATTTAATTAGAAATGAATTTTGTTTTTTAATTCTGGTGTCAATAAATCATTTCAGCACTTTATGAATATAAGTGCTTTGCCCCTCAAAGGGTTAAAGGCGGATCAAATAACGTGCTTAACAGACAGGGCTGCCACAGATAATTACTTTTAAGTTCAATTTGCACCACTATTTTTTAAATACAATTTTTTTAATATATTTCCCTTGCAGTTGTCGTCAAAGTGTATGCGAAGGTTTTCTGTTTTTAAAAAGTGGTGCGAGATTAAAAAACAGTCAATGTGAAAAATAACACTAGTAAGCCTTGATTACGTCCATTAATAACTACATTGTAATATTAATAATATATATTCCACAACGAAAAAGTAAGAATTTATATTATAAATAAATATTTTGCCCATAAGACGCTGTTGCATTAATAAAAAACATTTAAATTCATTAAAAAGTTTTATTTACATGTTTCAACTCTTTTTAATCGAGTCATCTTCAGAATGTAAATAGAAAATCAAATTACAAACATAATGAACGTGAAAAACTGGAATATATAATTATTGAATTAAATTAATTTAATGGTCTGACTTAATTATTGAAATTAAATAAATAATTTAATTGTGTATGGAAATTATTTTGTTTTGTTCGGATCCGGTTACGGTTCTTTAGAATATTTTTGTCGGTCTCAGATTTGGTTCGATTTAGATTTCGGATGTATTTTTCAAATGAGATTTTTAGGTTCGAGTCGGGTTGTGCTTCCACGGAAATTATTTTGCCTTGCTCGGATCCGGTTATGGTTCTTTGGAATAATTTTGTCGGGTTCCGATTCGGGTCATTTCAGATTTCGGGTTTTTTTTCAAATGGAATTTTTAGGTTCGGGACGGGTTGTGTGTCCACGGAAATTATTCTGTTTTGTTCGAATAAGTATATGCTTCATTGGAATATTTTTGTTAGGTTCAGATTTGGTTCAGTTTAGTTTTCGAGATTTTTGCAAAGAAATTTTTTAGATTCGCATTGAGTTCATGTCCATGGAAATTTTTTGTCTTATTCGGACCCGAATATGGTTCTTTGGAATATTTTTTGAGGTTCATGTTTGGTTCGATTCGAATTTCAGGTATTTTTTCAAATTCAATTTTTAGGTTCAGATTAGGTTCATGTTTACGGAAATTATTTTGTTTTACTCGAATCCGGTTATGGTCCTTTTGAATATTTTGATCGGATTCAGATGTGGTTTGGATCAAATTTCATGTTTTTTCAAATGGAATTTTTTAGGCTCGAGTCGGGTTTATGACCACGGAAATTAAATTGTCTTACTCGGATCAGGTTATAGTTCTTTGGAATATTTTCATCAGTTTCAAATATTTTTCGGATCATATTCTGGGTTTTTTTTCAAAGAAAATATGTAGGTTCGGGCCAGGTTGCATGTTTACAAAAATTATTTTTCCTTGTTTGGAACGGGTTATGCTTCATTTGCACATGGCACAGATACATTCTGTTCGTAATCTGAGAAATTATTGACTGACACTGGAATTTACAAACGAATTTTTAGAAATTATGAACTCCTTAGTTTAAATTTTCCTTGTAAAATTCTAAAATTACAGTGCAACTTTTAGGATACTTCCAAGCTTTGATAATATTTCATTTTATCTATCTATCTATCTATCTATCTATCTATCTATCTATATATATATATATATATATATATATATATATATATATATATGTTTGCTATCAGCATGTAGAGTATTGCTACCGTAGGCGCCAATGCAGCACTTAACAATTGCAACATACATATATAATTTAAATTTCATGAAAATATTTATTAAGCACTAGGTGCACGATGTATAAACTTTTTTAAAAACAGTAAACATTAAATTAACAATATTAAACAATATAAAAAGTCACCCGCAAAATAAAAAGCCATCACTCTTCAGCAGGCGGAATGGCTTTAACCTTCCCCCCACTATTAATATAAAGCTTAATCAGCAGGTTTCGTGTAATATGACAGAGTCTTGCATTAAATATGAAAATGACATATTCAAAAGTCACTTAAAAATCATTTCAAAGGTTACTTAAAGATCAATTCAAAGAAATAAGCTTTACATGTACATTAATGTAATGCAATCAATTACTTACACTCAATATTTTAAATCATAATAAACCCATATAAAGAATAAACTTTTATATCTATGAAATCCTAATTGATTACTGTATAAAATGCAAGGAACTGCCACACTTCCGCCTGTACCCGCTCATTAGCATAAAAGATAATCTTACTGCATAAGCACGGCCCTTTAATTCCAGCAGGTGACAAAAACTTAACTCGAACGAAGACCAGTCCACATTTCCATTATCATAGCCATTTTTTCCGGTCGTGACATCTTTCTGCATGTTTTTTCATCCACTGTCATCCTTTCTACCTTGTAGACTTTGAGATGACCGCTTCATGTAACAAGCTCCAGAAGCCAGCATTCCTTTTAGCTAAGCCTCCAGTCCAAAGAGTTGCCATTTATTGAAAAGTAATTTTACGTAATATCTCAAAAATTTTCTCGGATAATTATTTTTATAAAATAAATTACCTAAAAACTTATAAACCTGTTTATTTACATTGAAATCATTACTGCATATTTTTCTAAATGTAATAAACTGATTTATAACTGTATTAGTAAAAACTTTTTTATTTAGATTGGAAAACCAGTGTGGTAAATTTATAGTATAAAAATCAAAACTGTTTCTTTTATCATATAGATCGATATTAATACTATTGTCTGAAATATTAAAAGAAATATCAAGGAAATCTACTTTGTTATCAATATTATTAGCTTTATTTAATTTTAAGAAATCAGGATAAATTTTATTATAATCATTATAAAAATCAAAATTATAAATTAATATGTCGTCAATGTATCTATACACATGTAAATGCTTATTATATTTTACTGTATAATTGTATTCATACTAAAATAAAAAACAAGTTAGCAGCAGTGCTAGAATAGTTAGTTCCCATTCCGATTCCACATGATTGATTAAATATATTATTCCTATAAATATATTATTCCTATAAACTACATAATTGTTATAAAAACAAAAATGACATAAATTCAAGAAAAATTCCCGATTAATATTTAGCTCTTCATTGATACAAAAAGTGTCAAAAATATCTTTTAGAACATTGTATAATGAATCTATTGGTATGTTATTGAACAAATTTTGAAAATCAAAAACCTGCATGAAAAGAGGAGTGAAGTATTTTTGTCCAAAACCTCATAACTATTATCGATTAACCAAAAATGGCTGTTGTTTTTAAATTTATATTTAAGAAAACCGTATATCCTTTTTAATAATTTTTGAAGAACAATGTTAAAATCTCTATTGATACTTTTGGTTGTGCTACAAATATACCTGAATTTCTTTGGATTTTTATGAAATTTTGGAGTCATAAATAAAAAAGGTAATGTGTGATGACTAGACAGATTGAAATTATAAGAGTATAAAGTTTTACATTTCTTTTTAAAAGCAATAAATTTTTTATGAATGGGGTTTAAATTTTCATTAATTTTAGTGTAAAAACTATCATTTTTTAATTCATTAATTATTGTATCAGAATAAAATTTTTTACATATAACAGCATAATTGTTCGCAGCTTTATCCACTGTAACAAAAACAAATTTATTCTGCAAATCCTCAATATCTTTATAATCATTTTATTAAGCTTTTGGTATTCATATCTATCACTATTTAAAAATGTAGATAAACTTGATTTAAAATATTTAACTATGTTATCTTTCCAATCAAAAAAAGCTTCCAAAAGTAAACTATTCTTATAACTTTGTTGTTTAATAAAATTATCAATATCCTCATTAAAAATTACCAAAGCCTTTTTCATACTAATTTTTTCATTCAATCTAAATTTGGTTCCAAATTTCATCAAATACCTTATATTACTATTACCGTAATTTCGGGTGTATAAGCCGCGGATCAAACAATTCTTTTTGGACCCAGAAATCTTATTTAGTGATTGAAAACAAATATTTACGTCGATCTAAGAAGTTACATTTATTTCTTAAAAAATTCTGGGTCGAAAGAGAATTGTTTGATCCGCGGCTTATACACCCGAAATTACGGTAGCAATTATATTTAAATCACCAGTAATGACATGTTTATGAAAATTATCTATTTAGTCATCATAATCTCCACTGTTGCAAAAACAATTTATAACTGAATCCACATCACCTTCAGCAATTTGTCTATAATTAAATATTTTACCACTAAATGGTCTATTATAATTAAAAGCCACAGTAATAAAGCAATTTTTAACTGGAAAATGATTATAATTATCATTAAAAACTTTATTAAAGTTCAAATTATCATACGACTTTTGCTGAAATTTTATCTTAAAATGTAATTTATCCTTGTCACTATTTAACTTATTCATTAACTTAAAATTTATTAAGTCAAAAATTAAATCTTTAAATTGTGAATTTTTAAATTTAAACTTATCCAAAGTAAATTTTAATTTCTTCAATGTTTTAATCTTCAATTTAAAAACTTCAGTCTTTACCATTTTAATACTGTAAGTCAATACAAATTTTTCTTCTAAATCTTTTAACCAAGTATCAGGAACAATATTGTTAAAAATATTGCTAAAACGATGTGAACCTCTTTTAATAATCTAAATAAAAAAGTTTTTATTAATACAGATATAAATCAGTTTATTAGATTTATAAAAATATGCAGTAATGATTTCAATGTAAATAAACAGGTTTATAAGTTTTTAGGTAATTTATTTTATAAAAATAATTATCCGAGAAAATTTTTGAGATATTACGTAAAATTACTTTTCAATAAATGGCAACTCTTTGGACTGGATGCGTAGCTGAAAGGAATGCTGGCTTCTGGAGCATGTTACATGAAGCGGTCATCTCAAAGTCTACAAGGTAGAAAGGATGACAGTGGATGAAAAAACATGCAGAAAGATGTCACGACCGGAAAAAAATGGCTATGATAATGGAAATGTGGACTGGTCTTCGTTCGAGTTAAGTTTTTGTCACCTGCTGGAATTAAAGGGCCGTGCTTATGCAGTAAGTTTATCTTTTATGCTAATGAGCGGGTACAGGCGGAAGTGTGGCAGTTCCTTGCATTTTATACAGCAATCAATTAGGATTTCATAGATATAAAAGTTTATTCTTTATATGGGTTTATTATGATTTAAAATATTGAGTGTAAGTAATTGATTGCATTACATTAATATACATGTAAAGCTTATTTCTTTGAATTGATCTTTAAGTAACCTTTGAAATGATTTTTAAGTGACTTTTGAATATGTCATTTTCATATTTAATACAAGACTCTGTCATATTACACGAAACCTGCTGATTAAACTTTATATTAATAGTGGAGGGAAGGTTAAAGCCATTCCGCCTGCTGAAGAGTGATGGCTTTTTATTCTGCGGGTGACTTTTTATATTGTTTAATATTGTTATTTTAATGTTTACTGTTTTTAAAAATGTTTATGCATCGTGCACCTAGTGCTTAATAAATATTTTCATAAAATTTAAATTATATATATATATATATATATATATATATATATATATATATATATACCGTAATTTCGGGTGTATAAGCCGCGGATCAAACAATTCTTTTTTACCCAGAAACCTTATTCAGTGATTGAAGACAAATATTTACGGCGATCTAACTAGTTATATTTGTTTCTTAAAAAATTCTGGGTCGAAAAAGAATTGTTTGATCTGCGGCTTATACACCCGAAATTACGGTATACATATGTTACAGGCCAAATCCGATTTTAGGCCAAACCACAGAGTAGTAACAGAGAATCAACTTTCATACACTGTAATGACAACTTGTTTAACATGGGATTACGCATAGACAGTAGCGAGACGAGCGGATGACTCTGAAACTACGATCATAACATAAGAGAGGTTGCTAATTCGGCGAAACATCTCTTCCTTGGCGACAAATGATAAAAGAAAAAAGAAAAAAATATACAGCAAGGGCTTGCTGCTTCTTGTTTTGAAATTTATGAAAGAATTATTTTAATATGAAATAACTTTGACGTATTCGTCTTGCAAACAATACATGTGTCTCTTCGTAACATAACGACCTAATAATTTAAACTTGAAAATTCAAGAATAATAACAGTAATAATTACGAATCAATATAAGCGCGGAAATCTAAGATCAAATAGCATAAGCACGTGTGCAAAGATAATCAAATCAGCATTCAGCAAGAAGCGCCAAACCAGAATAGGGTTACAGTTAAACAGAAATCACGAGGATAAAAATCGCCATCGCGATGGTTTAGTTTTTAAGTCGTCCACTGAGGGCGTTCTTTTGAAGTCGAGTTGAGGCTCTGTTACGTACTCTGTGGGCCAAACTAGATTGGCCTAGGCCAAACCGGTCTATCCTAACGCCCATCGGATAAACTAGTTTTTCCTAGGCCAAACCGGTTTATCCTAACGCCCATCGGATAAATTAGTTTTTCCTAGGCCAAACTAGTCTATCCTAAGGCCCATAGGACAAATTAGATTTTTCTAGGCCAAACTAGTTTGGCCTAACTCTTATAGGATAAACTAGTTTAGACTGCTGTTTATTGGTCTGAACTAGTTTATCCTAGGCCAATTCAATTTGGCGTGATTTTATTGAATTCAATGACCGCCTCAACGCCAACATTCTTGTTTGCCCTAGGCTGATCTAGTTTATCCTAGGCCAATGTAGTTTTATGTGTTTTTAGCTCACGGGTGTCAAAGCCAGAGAAATAATGGGCTCACAAGTTCTGTATGTATGTACGTATGTGCATACGTATGTACGTAACGCGATAACTCTTGATAGAGATATCCGATTTGGTTCAAATTTTGGATGTATTTTCATTCTGATAAGGTACTTTTCTGATTAATTTTGGGAATTCATTGGATAGGAATAAAGGGGGGTGAACGGGAGGCTAATCCCCCACCTTTAATTTAGAGAAATGGATTTATCATGCAGAATTATCAGTTTTCATTTTAAATTTTAGATATAGGATCATTGTGACAAGGCGCTTCCGTGATTAGTTGTGGATGCTTATTGTTTAAGTCTAAATTTTAGTCTTAACCTTCCGTCTACCAGACGGGTCCATTGGACCCGACAACAATATTTCTTGTGTCAATGGTAAAATGAGAAATTATCGATTGACACCGGAATTTATAAAGGACTTGTCTAGATATTACGAATTCCTTAATTTAAGCTTTCATTGTAAAAGCAAAATTATATTAAAATATTACTGGTGCCGTTTGC
Source organism: Maratus speculifer (assembly GCA_964019185.1). Classification (NCBI taxonomy): domain Eukaryota; kingdom Metazoa; phylum Arthropoda; class Arachnida; order Araneae; family Salticidae; genus Maratus; species Maratus speculifer. Next base: position 177,767,012 of record OZ025299.1, read on the forward strand.
AAGTTTGGAATTAAAATTAGGTGTTGCCGTAGATAAATGGGTGTTTTGTCTGGTAGACGGAAGGTTAAACAATAAAAATCCACAACTCTAAAATAAAGGGCAATGTAGGTAACACAACATAATTTAGAGGCCTGGCGTCCCGGTCAGCGGGACCCTGGCCTGGAAATTCCGGGCCGTTCAAACCTCTGACAGTATTCTACAACCCTTCGAATAAAATGCATTATATAAGGGTGATAACAAAACGACTTTGCACAAGGTTAGCTATGGAGCAGTAGTCGGGATAAATATTAAAAAGAATATTGCCCAATTAAAGTGATGGCTTTGCATTCACAGGCTGTTTACACTAATTGTTTATTACAGCCTTATTTTTTTAAAGAGTTACCCTTCGAAAAATAAAGTAAGTTGGATTACTTTTCCCTATTTCACCCAATTATACTTAACCATTGAACCCTCAAAACTAATCACAGATACGCTTTATGAAATTAAACAATTATCCAAAATTTGAAGAAAATCAGATAATTCTGCTCAAAACACACGTCATCTGATTTAAGGAGGGTAATCTCCCATTCCCACCTTTATACTTAATCACTAAACCCTCAAAACAATTCAAGGATTCGCCTTAAAAAACTATATTCAAAATTTACGGCAAATCGGATAAATTTGCATAAAAACCTATTTATCTAATTTAAGGAATGCGATAAAATGTCCACTACCCTATTATACTTAAACAAAAGAAAAACTCAAATTAATTAAAGAAGCGCCTGATCAAATGAATTCATGTCCAAAATTTTAAGCAAATTAGATAATTCTGTTTTATAACCAATTTATCTCATTTAAGGAAAGAAATAAATTGTAAGTTTCTCCCTTATATTTAACCGAAGAACCATTAAAATTAGTCAGTGAAGTGCTTCATTAGAATGAACAAATACAAGATTTGCAGCAAATCGGTTAATTCTGCATGAAAAACACATTTGCCAAAATTAGGCGGGATCCTCCGTTGAACTCGTTGTTTTTATTCAATTAACCCCCAAAACTAATTAGGGAAGCGCTTTACCAGAATGAATTTATTTCTGAAATTCGAAGCAAATCAGTAAATTCTGCGTGAAAAAAGCATTTACATAAATTATGGGGCGTTACTCCTATCCCTCCCTCCCTTTATACTTAAACAATGAACACTCACTACTAATCATGGAGGCCCCTTAAAAAAATGCTCCTATATCTAAAATTTGAATAAAATTTGCTAAGAATGCAGGGAAACCATTTATTATTTATATATATTTATTAAGGGAAGGGGCGAATCAGACTCTCGCCCCCCCCCACACTTATTTTTTTCCAATGACCTCCAAAAGTAAACAAAAAAGCTCCTTATAAGAATAAACCTATATTGAAAGTTTGATACAAATCGATTATTTCTATCAAGAATTATTGCGTTACGTACTTACGTACATACATAGATACAGAACCTACGGGTACATTAGTTCTCAGGCTTTGGTAGCCTTATGAGTTAAAAACATGTCAAATTACATTATTTCTATCAAGAGTTATCGCGTTACGCACATACGTACGTACATACGTACATACATGTATACATACATGCGTACATACATACAGAACCTGTGAGCCCATTATTTCTCTGGCTTTGACGCCCGTGAGCTAAAAACACGTAAAACTACATTGGCCTAGATTAAACTAGATCAGCCTAGGACAAACAAGAATGTTGGCGTTGAGGTGGTCATTGAATTCAATAAAATTACGCCAAATTGAATTGGCCTAGGATAAACTAGTTCAGACCAATAAACAGCAGTCTAAACTAGTTTATCCTATAAGAGTTAGGCCAAACTAGTTTGGCCTAGGAAAATCTAGTTTGTCCTATGGGCCTTAGGATAGACTAGTTTGGCCTAGGAAAAACTAGTTTATCCGATGGACATTAGGATAAACCGGTTTGGCCTAAGAAAACCTAGTTTATCCGATGGGCGTTAGGATAGACCGGTTTGGCCTAGGAAAAACTAGTTTAAATGATGGGCGTTAGGATAGACCGGTTTGGCCTAGGACAATCTAGTTTGGCCTAAATTCGGGTTTGGCCTGTACCATATATATATATATATATATATATATATATATATATTGTATGGTTAGAAAACTATTCTTCACCGAAATATTTTACAAAGTTATTTTTAAAATATATTAATTGTAAATCTTTAACCCTTTGCCGCGCGGTGGTTTCATAGATATACCATTTAATTTTAATTCCCAAATGCCACATTGGCACCGGAATTTTGTTTAAAAAAAATTACGGTTTATTGAATGCGTGAAATATAGCGTTTTCTTATTTATATATAAAGTTGTTTTCAAATTCCGGTGTCAGTCATTAATTTCAACACTTAAGCAATGAATTTGCCCAGCGCCGCAAACTGTTAAGAAGAATCTTTCGTGAAAACAGTACTATTGGGTACAAATTAAAAAAGTATTAGTAAATTTTGAAATACATTTTTTAGTCTTAAATATCTTCTTATAAAATCTTTTACGAAGAAAATTTATTTCCCTTCAAATAATTCTTTATTATTTAACGGCAAAATAAAAATATTATTAAATCATTTTTAAATTTTCATTTGCTATTTAGTGAAAAAAAAAATCAGCTTTTGTTCTAATTCTTTGAAATAAATTAACTTTTTTTTATTTTTTATAATTTTTCAATAACTAATTAAAAACATATTCAAAACGAGAAATGGAAGAGAATTTGCTATGCTAAAATATTTTCAAGTGATTTTTAATTATAATGAAGCCATTTAAGATGGCTACTATGAAAGAAATAATTAAGCTTATCATTTTACATATTTTAAGAGGTTTTTCCACTTCTTACTTAAATAAAAAAACTTTTATTCAAGTTAAAAATATGAAATTATTTTATTAAAGTATTTGTTCATCGGTATAGAATTTAAAAGATATAAAAAACAAATGTGTAGTTGTGACGATATATTTCTTTGTAATAAAGGTTTTAAAATATAACAATTCAAAAGGAAATATGTAAAAAGAATTTATGATCATTTTTGAAAAAAAAAAAAAAAAAAAAAAAAAAAAAAGATAAGACTACATAAAGAAAACGTGTTCCCATTTCTTACATGTTTTTATTTTGTTTTTAATAAAAAGATGAATTCTTTTTTTCATTAATTATCCAGAAAATACTTTTATAAAACATGGGATATTTTTATTTCAAAATCCATTATTTAAAATTAATTGAGTATACTTTTCAAAGTAGTTTTATACAATATGAAGGAATGCGTTATTTTAAATGGCAGTTACCAGATAAATAGATTTAGATTCAAACCAGAAATTTTATTGTAAAATAAATTTAAAAATTACTGAGAACAAAAACATTAAATAAAAATGATAAACTGCTTCAAATCTAAATTCTGGTGAGAAACATTTTTATAAAACTTGACTAAAATTCCAGGCCTTTCTAGTGTTAAAATCATGTCTTTACTCACTCAGTATGTGCGTGTGAATCATAAGTATCGATATATATGTACTGATATTTCTTTCAAATTGTTTTATAGTAATTTTAAACTGACTTTTGTAGTCCCTCGTAATATTTGTCTCATGGATCCGGAGTGTATAGTAAAAGTAATTGTTATTACTTATTGTAGAAAATTCGGAGTGCCTAAATAAAAAAACAGCCAGATGCGACAACACAAGTTACGAAGTTTCAATATTCATTTTTTCTTTTCTTTCCTTTCTTTTCTTTTCGTTATTATTATTATTATTATTATTATTATTTTGTAGATAGAACATTAAATATTTTTATGCTTATACATGAAATTCATATAATTTATAACGGCCATAAGCACCATACAAACATTTCCAGTGCAAGGGCGGATCCAGCCCAACCTACAGGGGGGTCACAACTTTTGACCAGTGTTAATCCTTTGAGCTCTAATGGTAGAATTTTCTACCACATAATTTTAATTCAGAAATGTGACAACGACACCAGAAAATTCGACCAAATTTGCTTTAAAAAGGTTTAATGCATTTTTCCGTGTATATCGTTAAGGGATTTTTTTCTTGCAAAATACTGATGCCAATATGACATTTGGAATTTTGAAGAAATTTACCCACCAGAGCTCAAAGGGTTAAATTCAGGGGATAGCCCAGGGAGGGCCATCCCCCCCCCAGAGCAATGAAACGTTCCCCCTCCAGAAAACTTAAGATTTGGGGGGTTTAATGGTCAAAAAGTGCAATTCCCCCCCCCCCAGGAACTCTATATCCCCCCCGGAGCCTCAGAAGTCCCTCCCGGTAAAAGGTGTCTGAATTCAACACTGTGATACATGATTTAATGAAACAATTTTAAAATACAGTAAATCCTGTGAAAACGGAATTTATAACAAAACTCAGGTTTAAAAGTAAAATTTTTAAAAAAAAAGAAAGCAATAATTAATTATGAATCTACTAAAATGCAAATCAGTTGAAAGTGGAATTTTTTCCCATTTTTTACAATTCCACTTTACCAGGTTTCACTGCATTAAAGAAAAATACATCTTTGTAGTTTGATTAATCGGACAATACTGCAATAATAATTAATCTTGTGTGAAAAACGAGTAATGACACCATCAGGATCAGTTTTATTACCAGGATGAATATATTCATCATAGCTAAACTAGTTGGGCGCTCTTCGTCCATAGAAGCTTGAATACAGGATTTCACATGACGGAGTGATGGAAAATCTTTCTGCCGTTGCTATGCTAACTGTCAGAGTAGCGAAGATTGACATAAATAATTTGATATTTGGATATAAATTCTTATTACAGTTTTTTATAACTTCTGTCACTTTCATAGGAATTCTATTTCCACTTTCAATCTCTTTTTTCCATTTTGCTATCCACAGTTTGTATTTATTTATAATTACAGTTATGTTATTATTAGCTATAAGTTTTAGATAAGCATATGCAATATTTTGCACAGCATCTAAGTCCTGCTCGTTGTAAGCAACTTTTAGCAAGCAAGACTTAAATGTTGGCTGCAAATCGGAATAAATCCGAAACTTTTGGAGAAAGTCTTTTCTTTAAATCCATTGTAATGCAATCCAAAAAAAGTGTATATATAGCACGACAAAATGACCACTCGACGGATTGACCAGGATGATTATCAGCCCGATGTATTTGCTTATACATAATCCTTGGTCATCTTAGGTGTACATCTAATTGCTCGGCTATTTCTTTAGCTTCTGAAAGCAGTCGCTTATAAACAGCATTTACATCTCTTTTTTTAACACTTTCTAACAAAGTTGAAAAGTGTTTATGCATTCGGTTCATCTGACCATATGGCTGTCTGTTCGCGCTCTAACTCCCGTAAATATTCTCGGATTGCTATGAAATTTTTATACACTATTGATGTTTACCCTAACACGAACTTTATTGAAAATGAAGTGTGATTAGTTTATTTAAAATGATAGTCAAAAGTTTTCCGAAACATTATGGCCAATGGGAAAAAATCTTTTAAAATGAATTTTAAAGGTGTTACACCCTGTCAAACTTATTCAAATTTACATGGATTCGCAAAGTACACTAAAATACGCATTCTGTAAAATATTCAGTCAAACTAATAGTTATTATTCATTTACAGGGCACTACAAAGAATTCCATTACACAATAATAAAGGGGGGGAGGGGAATTGTTTGCGACATGTTTTAACCCCTTGAGCTCTGATGGTTGAATTTTCTACCACATAATTTTAATTCCGAAATGTCACAATGGCACCAGAAAATTCGACCAAATTTATTTGCAAAAGGTTTGACGCATTTTTTGGCGTTTAGCGTTAACCGGTTTTTTTCTTTGCAAAATACTGGTGCCAATGTGACTTTTGGAATTTTGAAGAAATTTACACCCCAGAGCTCAAAGGGTTAATAATGTTAACCCTTTCCGGCGCAGTGTTACCACTCCGGCAACACCTAATTTTAATGCCAACCTTACAAACGGCACCAATAATATTTTTTAAAATTTTACTTTTACAATGACAGCTTAAATCAGGGAATTCTTAATTTCTAAAAAAATCTTTTGTAAATTCCGGTGTCAGTCAACAATTTGTCATTTTACGAACAGAATTTGTCTGCGCCGGAAAGGGTTAAACGAATTCAAGTATCATAAAATTGATATATGAGTCTTAATATTTAACACTAGAACGCCCGGAAATTTTATTCAACTTTCGTAATATTATTTCACACCAGAATATTTACTTAAAATTATTTGACTCGTTTATTTGTCGTAAATCTGCGTGGTTTCTATTTAACTTATATTGTTAAATTATTTCTGACTCTAAATGACATTTAATCATATGACCGGAGTCGAATCGACTCCTTCCTGACGTTCTAGTGTTAACGCATAATGTGAAGTGCATAGTATTTACAGACACACACAAAATATTTCAAATCTTATATTCTTATCCAAAGTACTGTATATTATCGATGATAACTGATGGATGGTTGAAATGTATTTTCAATTATTATATCCGCTTTTAAGTTTTACTAAATGTTCTGTAAATTATATGGTGCATATAAATGTTATAGTTGATATACAGGGTTACTCAAAAGACTCATAAAGGTTACTGAATATGAGAATAATTAACTTAAAGGTGGTTTTTAAGAAAGTTATGCATTTTTACGCTGACCTGCTTTCAGTTTATGAAAAAAATGTTTGTAGAATATAGATATTACTTAATATTTTTATAATGACTATTTAATCAATCAAATCACAAGCTTTGCAAATGATGAAGTTATTTAACATGTTAATGATATTTATACTAACTTTAATGCAGTAATCTTTATATTATGAAAAATTACTTATGTAAAACAACCCATAACTTCGAGTGACATATTTATAACTTTATAAGTGAAAACTTTTTGTGTCTTAATTTATTGAATGTATTCAATATTCAAAAAATGAAACTGTTATTTAAACAGAATGCCCATTTTTAATAAAACCTACTAAAATTGCAACAAAATTCCATTTTTCTGTCGTAACAAGTACACTCCTTAATACACAACACAAGTATTACGTTCTTTTCCCCAAATCCATATAGCAAAGCCTGCGAAAACGGAAATTCTGTATAAGACAATCCAGTCATAAAAAGAACCCCATCAGTGGCCAAGAGGTTCAGGCCCTCAAAACAGGTAGGCGGGAAGTTCGAACCCAGTCACGCCCGTCGACCTGATCGTTCGGAGATTTCCGTGGGTTTTTTCGTACCTTGGATTTTCATGCGTAAATCCGGATTATGTTCCCTTAGAAAGACCCCCACGTATGGTAATCTCCGCTTTAAGGCCTATATCCCTCGTGTTGATAGTTGTTCGTCATAAACACAAACAAACCTGTTTTAAAAAGAAATCTGTATGGTCTTGGGGAAATTAATTCTGGACATTTATTTAATTAATAGTACACCTGCTAAAGAGTGTCAGCTTTATTCCAGATTAGAAAATTTTGATTTCGATTTAAAAAAAAAATTCTGCGTTTAATCTCAGAATTAGAAACATGATTTTTCAATTAAATTTCAAAATAGTGATAAAATTGTACACATCCTGAGTTTTGTACTACACAATAATATAGGACATGGTATATTTTAAAATACACTTACCATTATTCTTTTTCATTCCTTTGTAAACTTCAGAAAAGTACAAACAAAATGAAAAACTGTAAAAAAGATTTTGAGACATTTTCGACTGGAAAAATGCAAATGAAACAGTGGAAGACTAACTAAAACTAAATAATGAAAAGAGATTCGAATTCGCTGTATTTACTTCTATACACAACCATTTTAGAAATCAGTCTGCAGACGCTAATGAGAAAAAGGGTCCAGGATATAATGCCCGAGGCTCTGTAATGAATAAGAGTCTTAAAATAGCTGGTCGTGAAAACACTTCTTTGAAAAGATACCGTAATTTCGGGTGTATAAGCCGCAGATCAAACAATTCTTTTTCGACCCAGAATTTTTTAAGAAACAAATATAACCAGTTAGATCGCCGTAAATATTTGTCTTCAATCACTAAATAAGATTTCTGGGTCCAAAAAGAATTATTTGATCCGCGGCTTATACACCCGAAATTACGGTACTTCAAAAAAAACATTGGTCATTATTGTCCAGCAGACCAGGTGCGTCAGTCTTAGTAGGGGGTAATCTTGTAACATGCATATGAAAAAAATCTCCTGCCCTGGTCCTGTTCTAACTTAAACAAGCAAGATAACTGCCATCCTTCATGCAAACATTCCATAGTTGCGATTGCCTTTTTTAGTTTAGATAAATAATTTTATTCATGAGCTCAAATATTTTAAAATCAATACACCTTACATTATTGAATTTATGAATAAAAATACTCCTGAAAATGGAATTTGTATGCAACAGCATACAAAGCTTAATCTTAAGCATTTAGATTAATCTTATTTTTTAGTCCCGAAAAAGGTATAGAATGCAATTATAACAGACCTGCCTAAATCGGAATTCCCTCCCGTCAATTAAAATTCCATATTACCATGTTTTTGCTGAAATAAATTATTTTTCCAATACAATTTCTTAAATCAGACTATGAAACCTTTTTGCACTTTCAATTGTTCAATTAAAATACAATGGTAATATAAATACTATAAAATTAAGAGTCATCCATATTTGCGAGGGATGAATTTTGTTTGTGTTTCATAGTTAAATATATAAATATAATATAGAAAACCTGATAAGACGGAATTGAAGGGTACAATGAAGTATGCTTTAGGCAATTTCAATCTTAGCAGGATACCACTAATTAAAAATACGTCATATTCTTCGTGCAAGAGAAAAAATTCGGTTTGAGAAAGGATTCCGTTACAGACAAGTTTCGTTTTCACATGGTTCGCGGCATATGTATTTCTACTTTCTTTAAAAGGAGATTTAATATACTTTATAGATAACTAAACACACTGACAAAAAAAAAGTTTTTTGAGGTACTTACTGATTATTATTGAGCTAAGTAAAAATATGAAGAGCTCGGTGCTGATATCATCTGAGCAGGCGAGACGCGATATGAGAGCAAAGTTTTGAAATTTTTATAGACCAATGATAATTCATCTATGTCCCTTCAAAACTCCAAACTGAAAGTATTTCTTAGGAAAAAAATCGATGCTTGGAAAAAAAGCCTGTAAAAACAAAATCTTTCTATAACAGAATATTGCGTTAATTGATAAATTTTATGGCTCTAGTCAAAAGAATTTAAAATATTTAGAATACAGAATAAGATTGAAACCTGCCTAAAACGGAATTTTTCTTACTTTGCGTTCCTGTTTTAGCACTTTTTCCTTACACTGTACATCCCTTTTTGAAGAGCTCCAGGGGGGATCATGACCCCCATGACCCCCCCCCCTTGGAGTAAAAGTATTTGTTATTACTTATTGTAGAAAATTCGGAGTGCCTAAATAAAAAAACAGCCAGATGCGACAACACAAGTTACGAAGTTTCAATATTCATTTTTTCTTTTCTTTCCTTTCTTTTCTTTTCATTATTATTATTATTATTATTAATTTTTGTAGATAGAACATTAAATAATTCTATGCTTATACATGAAATACATATAATTTATAACGGCCAAAAGCACTATATAACATTTCTAGTGGTACCAGAGTAATGTTCTGCATCTGGCAGACTTTTTGTTTAAGCATTTTAAGTCCCACAACATAAAAATTTAAATATTAATTTTCTTTTAATTTTTTTAAGGAATGTGCATCATTTTGTAAAGCAAAAATAACTCTTAAAAATTTTTGTTGAGAATTCGAAAGGCTAATTAAAAAATCAGCCAGGTGGGTAAACACTGTCCAGAGATGTTTTGCACGTCTGAAAAAATTTACTTTCAAGTAAGCCATTTAAAAATTAATTTATTACAACTAGGAATATACAAATGTTCAAGTATACTTAAATTGGGAAAATTTTGTGTCAATATAAATTGTGTACTTACTGAAACATCTTTTAAAAAAATAGCAGCAATTCCATGGACATCTTGCATGTAATATTGGAGATCGGCAAATCTACTAAGAAAACAACAAAAAAAAACGAACCTGTCTTTTTTTAACCCTTTGAGCTCTGATGGTAAAATTTTCACCACTTAATTTTATTTCCGAAATGTCACATCGGCACCAGAAAATTTAACCAAATTTACTTGAAAACGGTTTAATACATTTCTTCTTGTATATTGTTAACCTTTTTTTTTTTTTTTTTTTTTTTTTTTTTTTTTTGCACAATACTGGTGCCAAAGTGACATTTGGAATTTTCAAAAAATTTGCCCATCAGAGCTCAAAGGTTTAAAATTGTAAGCTTAACAGCTTTTATCGGTTTGCGTATCAACACAAATGTCCAAATTAAAAGATTGAATAGAAAAACTGCTACAAATCCAATAAATTATAGTCAAATATATGATACGAAGGCATAAATTTTCCGAATTTTCTTACGACATTTTAACCACTTTACCCTTTAATGGAGAAAGCATTTTCATTGCTAAGCTGTTGAAATAAATGAGTGATACCGGTAATTGCGAACAGATATATTTGTAAATATGAAAACGTGATTTTTCACATACTTAATAAAATGGATTTTTTAAAATTAAAATTCCGGTGACGTTGCTGCATATCGAAATTAAAATTTTGTTTTTTCGTAGAGAAACCGATGAACGTTAAAGGGTTAACAAATTAGCTTGTACGTCGTGCTGGCAAGAAAAGTTTGCTTGATGTATCACTTAAAGTTTCTTAACACCATTAAATTTTTTAATACATTTTCATTCTACTTGATGGCAGAAATGTTTAGACTAAGTATTAAGAAAGTTTTTGCTTAAAAAAAGTGGTGTTCACCTCATATTTTCAATCTATTGTATCGAAAAACAATAAGTGGTTAACTCGTCAACGATCTTATCATACTTTATCGAGAATACCTGATACATTTGTAGTCCAAAATGATGTAATTATTGGAATTTTTTGCGCTTGTTTTTAAATGCGCAGAAAATATTGTAATTTTATATATATGACTCAAAAAAATTAAATTCATAGCTGGCAACTCTTCCACTTTTCTGTACCACAAAAATTTAATAGAAAAGTTTACTTTATTTAAACGGCAGATTGCTGTGATTTAAAAAGGTAAACTTACTATAAAATTTTTGTGGTATTGTAGAGCGTAAGTGTCAGTAGATTTGTGAAAATTTTCAAAATTTAAAACACTTTTAAGTGGCATGGCACTTTTAACAATCAACGCTATTATTTTAATTATTTTTTTTTTTTACTTTTTTCCTGAAAGTCGTTTACCACCACAAATTTTAAAAAGCATTCTTCGCTGAATCTAATCTCAAAATTTCTTTCATTAAATATTTTTTTAGTTATAAAATGGTAGTAACTATATAGTTAATTTAAACATGCTTATTAATTTTGACCCTTAAGTTAAAACAACACCAATTTTTGATGAGAAATTGAGAGAACTTTGAGATAAATATATAAAAATGATATGCAATATAAAATAGGTTTTCATTAAGTGTAATCATTAAGATTCGTCATTTTACATTACATATGAATTCATAATTCTATTTTTTTTATTTATTTAAATAAAGTGTTTAAGAGTGAAGCTGTAAGCAGAGTTAGTTGCCAAATAGTTTGTAAAAAGTCTTTTTTCTTTTAGCTATTTATATGTTTGTAAAAATAGAAAGTTAAAGACAAACAAAAATCAACATTCTACCATAATTTATGTTTTTTTCGCTTTTTTTAAATATTAAACAGAAAAATTTTAATCTGAAAGCGTAATACAAACTTCTTGAAAATTACAATTCTTGATTCTAATATAACATAACAAAGTTTTAAACTACATATAAAATAAACGTAAATAAAGAATACCTTCAGAAGCAAACCAGCGTAACAGCTATTTTCTTCTTCGAAAAATTGATCCGCATCTTATCTCTACTTACCTTCCCTAGAGAAAATTTTCTCATATATTTCACTGTTGTTAATAAAGAGGGAAATGCTGTTTCAAAAAGGAAAAGTTCTTTACTTTCAATGCTCTTGTGACTTTAATATAAAAGCATGAAAGCATAAAGTTTATTTCAAGTGTAGAAAATCTAATCTATGTTTAGTCATAAAACGTTGGATCATCTTAATATACTAAGTCGATACGTTGTATATTTTATGCGCAATAAGAAAATGTAAGAGTCCTTATACAATCTGTAAAATTTACTTATGACAGTCAGAACAAAAACAGTTTTAATAAATTGTATGCTTTAGAAAACGTAAATATGTTACAAACTTCCCTTTAATACTACACTATTCAACAAATCATATATAATAGCCATTGATACCCAAATCTCTAGATCATTCCGGAGTCTGATCTCAGACGAACATGTTTTCAAACAGAAATTTTATTTACTCAAAAGTTTTTAACTGAAATCTAAAATGTACCTTATAGTGAGAAGGCATATTTCTTTTTATTTACTTTACAGTTTGAAACAAGCTTCTCTTGGATCAATGTCCGGATTTAATTAACCACTTAACTGAAAAATATTTTTGAAAAAAATCAGGGAAGCGCCATATTAAAACGAACCTATATTCAAAATTTGAAGCAAATCGTGAAATTCTGCGTGAAAAATTCATCTACCAAAACAGAGGATGTTTACCCCGATTCCCATCTTTATACTTAACCAATGAACACCCATAATTAATCATTAATCAGTCACACCTGATCAGAATTATCCTATATCTAAAATTTGAACGAAATCTGATAATTCTGCATGAAAAAAAACATTTATCTGAATTAAGGGGGGTATTAGCCTCCAGCACCCCTCTATACTTATCCAATGAACTCCAAAAACTAATCAGGGTAACGGATTTTAGAATAAACCTATATCCAAAATTTTTAAGCAAATCGGATTTTTTTTATCATGAGTTATTTCGTTACGTACATATATACATACATACAGAGTTGCCACAGGTGACTATTTTTTTAACCCATAACTACTGTTAGCGGTCTCAGAGACCGCTGTATTTTTCAAGTTTCACAGGTTAACTCGTAATTTTTAGTTTAAATATAGATACTGGTCAAATTTTGTTTCGTTTGGAGCATTATTGCTACTTCTGGAGACATTTGAATAGCTGGATTATAGCTGGTATATAAAGTTTAATATTTAAGTACTATTCTGAGAGTTAATGTAACATCTTATTCATTTTTAAATTAAGCGGTCTGACAGACCGCTCACAGTAATTATGTCACAATTTTTGACACAGCAGTTAAGGGTTAAATCTAACTGACAATACTTTCTTAAAACAGAAATTCTTAACACAAGCTTTGACAGCATTTGTAGGAGAAATATATTTCAAAATGTATATTAGAGAAATACTGGTGCGGACAGAATGTAAAAATAGTCGCCTGTGGCAGCCCTGTACATAGGTACACACAGAGACCAGTATACGAATCAAACTGAACATCAATATTTTTTAACAGAAAATTTCATAGTAGCTTTCTACAGCATTTGTGCTAAAGCTAACTTCCGAAGGTGGTGTATCTGCGCAATTTGCAAGAAAAATATAAAACGAAAATATTTTAAAGAAAATATTGATGTTCAGTTGGCGGACCATTTGGAGCCCTGATAATGGAAATGTTAGTAGTGGGTTTTCTAATTATAGCTTTTCATAGGCCCGTGTGAAATTTTATGATTAAGTATCGTGAGTGGTCTCGTTTTTTCCTTGCATATTGTAGACTAAGAAAAGTGATGGTGGACATCCGGGACCCGGGACCCGCGACTGGAGAGGGGGAGGGGAAGGATTGAAAAGTGCAAGGGGAAAAAATTCCATTTCATAAAAAATAAGGAAAATTGTGTATAAATATTAATGTTTAAAGCATTTATAGATTAGGAAAAACATTTGTAGACATCCGGGACCCACGACTGGGAAGGGGGTGTGGGAAGGGAAGGGTTGAAAAGTGCAAGGGAAAACAATTCCATTTCTTAAAAAATAAAGAAAATTATGTATAAATATTAATGTTTAAAACATTTATAGGTTAGGAAAAACATTTGTGGACGTCCGGGACACGCGACTGGGGAGGGGGAGAATTGAAAAGTGCAAGGGAAAAATTCCATTTCATAAAAAATAAAGAAAATTATGTATAAATATTAATGTTTAAAACATTTTAAGATTAGGAAAAGCATTTGTGGACATCCGGGACCCGCGACTGGGGAGGAAGAGGCGAAGGGTTAAAAAGTGCAAGGGAAAAAATTCCATATCATAAAAAATAAAGAATATTATGTACAAATATTAATGTTTAAAACATTTATAGTTTAGGAAAAACATTTGTGGACATCCGGGACTCGCGACTAGGGAGGGGGAGGGGAGGGATTCGAAAGGGCAATAAAAAATTTTGTTAAAAAATGTATGCATAAATATCAAAGTTTAAAACGTTTATGGAATGAGAATGGCATTGTTCGATATACGGGACTTGTGGTCAGGGAGACGGAGGTAAGGGAAGAAGAGGGGAGGGGAATGGAGAGAAAAGTGTTGAAAGTGGAAAGAAAAAAATTTCCATTTAACATATACATATATATATATATATATATATATATATATATATATATATATATATATATATATATATATATATATATATATATATTAGTATTTAAAGATTTTATAGAATAAGAAAAGCAGTAGTGGGCATCCGAAACCCGCAACTAGGCTGGGGGAGGGGGAAGGGAGGGGAAATGGTTCAAAAAGGCAAAAAAAAATTTCCGTTTAAAAAAAATATATTTTATGCATTAATGTTTAAAAATTTTACAGAATGAGAAAAGCTATAGCATACATGCCAGATCCTCTACTGGAGTTGTATGCAAAGTTGAAAAAAAGATGAGTATGAAAACTGTCACCATGGAAAAACTTTTATCCCATTATACAAATAAAGATTTGCTTACTGTAATATTATGTCAAAATTTGCTCAAAAAATCTACTAATTTAGAAAAAATGTTATTGTTTCATATCGTGGCGAAGTCAAATCAAATAAACCAATGGTATAAGATATCAGCACTTCACAAGAAGAAGCTGATGCAAAGTTAATCCTACACGCAATACTTGCAACTCAAAGAGGAACTCAAAAATTAACAATTTTTTCACCAGTTACCGACGTTCTTATACTGGCGATCAATAAATATCTAGGGTTACCAAGTGATACAGCATTAGTTTGAACTGGTCCTTAGAAGCGCAACATTTCAGTTGGCTTAATATATAAATCTTTAGGCCAGAAATGATTTGTAGCTTTATTGGGACTGCATTCTCTTTCTGGAAATGACACGACTGGTTCATTCAGCAGTAAATCAAAAAAGAGTTTTTGGAAGAGCTTGATAAATGCTAACGACAGAATTCTGGAAGCACTTGCCGCATTAGGTCAAACAGATATCCTTGAGAATGAAACATATATTGCACTTGAAGAATACATACATGTATGTTCAGTGTACATGCAAAAATTAAACATTAAAACATTGAGTGAGCTAAGGTGGTGGTTATTGACAAAAAAGCAAGCTGAGGGTTCAAATATGCCTCCAACTCAAGCCGCCCTTTACCCAGACATAAGAAGAGCTCATTACCAAGCAATAATATGGCAAAGAGCGCACATTTTAAAACCTAATATTCCACACCCCAACTGATTTTGGTTGGATGATAAAGGAAAAAGAATACCTACCTGTCATGTGTGACATGCCATGTCAATCCTCAAGAACTGGTTTCATCGGTGCATTGTTCGACTGTCAAGATGTAAAGCATCCTGTAAATGTTCACAAAATGGAATACCTTGTACTGAAATGTGTTCATGTTCGGCTGAGACTGATAAATGTATTAATGTTGGAGGCCTTGATGATGTAAATTATGATGACAGTGACACCGATAATCCTACTTTGTTCTGAAGTTAAATTTTTACTTGCAGTTTAAAATTTGAAAGTTTTTACCATTTAAGAATATGATGTATAATATAGAATAACAATGCAAAGATAATAAATAATATTTAGCGTTAAAAAATTTGTATCATTTAGAATTTTTGAATCACTCAGTTCTTTTTCAATTACCGCCCCTCTACCTCTATCTTATGTGCCAGATGTCTACCATCAGTTTAATTACTCTATAAAGCAGATAAATGCAACGAAAAAAGAAAAAAAGTACTCGAGAAAACAGTTGATTTTTTGTTTCTCGTTTTCCACCTCCCTTCAGATGTCCTAGATGAGGTCTCAGATGTCCACCATCACTTTACTTATTCTACAAAGCTTAGGGAAAAAATAAGACCACTTACAATACTTAATCACGCAAATGAACATGGGTCTAAGAAAAGCGGTAGTTAGAAAACCCACTAAGCACACACGCACTTTCCAGTAGAGGGTCTGGCATGTCCACATTACGTTTCTCATTAAATAAGAGTTATTGAAATGGAAAATTTGTTTCTTGTCCCTTTTAACTTTTTTCCCCTCCCCCTCCCCAGGCGGGGTTTCCGGATGTTCACCAGTGCTTTTCACATTCTATAAAAGTCTTAAATAATAAAATTTATGTATATATGTATATATATATATATATATATATATATATATATATATATATATATATGCATGCATGTATATATTTTGAAAGGGAATTTTTTTCTTGCTCCTTTCAACCCTTTTCCCTCCCTTCCACCTCTCCAGTCCCAGGTCTCGGACGTACACCAATATTTTTCTTATTCTATAAATATTTTAAGAATTAATATTTATGTACATTTTTTATGAAATTTTTTTCCTTGCCTCTTTTAACCATGTTCCCTCCCTCCCCCTCCCCAGTCGCGAGCCCCGAGTGTCCAAAAATGTTTTTCTCATTCTATATCAGTTTTAAACATTAATATTTATACATTTTTGTGGTATACAATTTTTTTCTTCCCCCTTTTAACCTCACCCCTTCCTCTCCCCCTCCCCTCCCTCTTCCCCTTCCCCACCCGCGAGTCCCAGATGTCCACCATTGATTTTCTCATTTTTTTAGAAGTTTTAAACATTAATATTTATATTTCTCTATATATTTTTAAATGCAGTTTTTTTATTCTTGCCCCTATCAACCCTTTCCCCTCCCCTCCTTTTCATTAGTCGCGAGTCCCGGATATCCACCAACGCTTTTCTCATTCTATCAAAGTTTTAAACATTAATATTTATGCATATATGTATATATATATATATATACAGGGTGTCCCCTCTCAACGGTGGCCAATGGCTAATTTCTAAACCGTTGGTCATAGACATATAGTTCCAATTGCAAAAATGCTTTAAAAAAGGCAAAGAATTGTTTTTTAAGAGATTTTGGTCAAAAAAATGTTTTATTAAAAAATTACGAAAATTAAATTTTTATACGGTCCCCCGGTCCTATAAGTGATATTTAGTAACATTTTTTCAACACTGTAGCAAGTAATATAGAAAAGGTCCCATTCATGTAACATTAAAATTGACTGAGTTATAAAACTTTAAATTTCATGACTTAAACCATTTTTCTATAGCTCAAAACGGATGAGCTCGACTGAGCTTTAAGGGAACGTATACTAAGTGCTTAAAGTATTATAAAGGGAGTCGATTTCCAACGCTGTTCAAAGGCTACTTCTTAAATTATTTGTCACAGACATATAGTTCCAATTACAAAATGTTTTAAATGAGCGATTTAACTGAAGGCGCTGTCACCGTATAAGTTTTACGGCAGTGTTAATTATAATTAATTAACTTCTAGAATGGTTATTAAAATAACTGAAGACATGAATTTCAAAATTCTCTTTATCGAAAAAATCAAATTTTGGGAAATAGTGAAAAAACTTTAAATGCATTTATTGGTTTTCATTATAAATTTTGAGATTGCATTGTTACAATAGTGGAGGTTTATATAGACTGATAGTGAAATCAAAAAGCGATAAGTCGAGTTTTGAAATTCATATCCTCAATTGTATTTTTACGTATGTTTTATTTTGTAAGCAAATGAAGCTGATTCTTTTCGTGATTTTATTTTAAAAAGGTATGTTATTTTGATAAGCTTTTATTTTATTCATATTTTTCGTATGTAAATTTTCCTAGTTCAAAACTTATATTCAAATTTTAACTCACTTCCAAATACCTGATTAAGGTTCAATTCCCATACTTATTTAAACCCGATGACAATGTAATATTAATACGATTTTAGGTGCGTTCCATTTATTTATTTTGTAGGACTACATAAAATTCTATTAGGTTGAGTAATCTAATAGAGCTTTAAATATGTGTCATTTTGTAACGATTTGTGACTTGCTTTTCATAGTTTAATTTAACAAAATTTCTGTTATTTTTTTACTTATATTTTTAGCACAAATTGCATATTTTATTTTAACATGTAAATGTCAACATAAATTCAGAAACAACATTGTAAAAAAATTTTTTACTCTCAATGTTTAAAGTTAAATTTTCTATCCGATGTTTATTTTTATTTCCAGTAAATTTGTGACTGACCCCTATTTTGCAACAAAAAATATGCTTCAACTTTGAACAGCTATAACTCGGTCAATTTTGATCGCAGAGGAATGGGATTTTTTTTGTCTTACTTGTTAGAGTACTGGTAAAAATTTTCTAAATATCACTTATAGGACCGGGGGACCGTATAAAAATTTAATTTTCATAATTTTTTAGTAAAACATTTTTTTGACCTAAATCGCTTAAAAAATAATTCTTTACCTTTTTTAAAGCATTTTTGCAGTTGGAACTATATGTCTATGACCAACGGTTTAGAAATTAGCCATTGGCCACCGTTGAGAGGGGACACCCTGTATATGTATATATATATATATATTAAATAGAATTTTTTTACTTTTCCTCTTTTAACCCTTTTCCCTCCCCTTCCCCAGTCGCGAGTCCCGGTTATCAACAAATGTTTCTTTTCTAATCTATAAATGTTTTAAACATTAACATTTATACATAATTTACTTTATTTTTTATAAAGTGGAATTTTTTCCTTTGCACTTTTCAAACCTTTCCCCTCCCTCTCCCCAGTTGCGGGTCCCGGATGTCCACAAATGTTTTTCCTAATCTATAATTGTTTTAAACATTAACATTTATACATAATTTACTTTATTTTTTATGAAATGGAATTTTTTCCCTTGCACTTTTCAACCATTCCCCTCCCCCTCCCCATTCGCGGGTCCCGGATGTCCACCATTGCTTTTCTTAGTCTACAATACATAAGGAAAAAAATGAGACCACTCACGATACTTAATCAGAAAATGGCACACGGGATGTAATTAGAAAACCCACTATAGAGGGACCATGTCAAAGTGACCCAAAGTAGCGCCGGTTCGCTGTAAGTGTTTAATTTTTTTTTAATCCATTGGCGTAGTCAGGGTTGGTGCCCAAGTGCTTTGAATATTGGTAATTGTTATAATTTCTGTTCGCCTTATCTAACCAAAACGTTTTCTGCTACGAATCAAGGAAAAAAACTTACAGTACTACTGGTTTTGGATACCCACCCAGATAACGTTACTGTAATTGATGTAATCTTCAATATGTAGACGATCGCTTTTTAAAAAATTGCTTTCATATCCTAAGAGAAGACAATATTCAAAGCCAACGGATTCCCTTGGAATTCTGTTGTAAACAGTCTGCGAATAAAGGCAACTATATAATATGCATTTGAAACCTCACTAACCCGAAAATTCTAATCATCTCTAATAATAATTTTATTGAAAATCCCGAAATATCGTATCTCCCTCTACTATATGGTGCGTACGGATACCGATATTTTCCAGGTGAAATACCAGTATTTATAGAAAAATAAAAATTCACAAATCACTTTCAAAATCGCGAAATTTCGTCTAATTTAAACAAAGATTGTTTATAAGAAAATACTGGTACCAACGAATTTCCTGGTCATGAAATTCCAGAACCAGTGCGAACCCTGTACTGCAATTAAAACGTACGCGAAGTGAAAGACAAAAAATGTTAGGATGCGGGATCAAAAGCAAATTTCTGTGTTGCGAATTCAGCGAGGTTTTTTTTTATATTATTATTGAAGCATGTACCATTATTTCATATTTTTAATGTTCGTCATACTTAATTTGTTATTAAAAGGGGTAAATAATATTAAGAAATAGCGGTTTTAATCTAAATAATAATAAAAAAATGTGTGTGGCACTCGGAGACTGCCGCGGTAAAGCTATTGCATAGCATTTTTTATCAACTTATGCAAAAATTCCGCGTCAATGTCTGCCGAAGTCTATCGAAGAATACCGTGCCGAAGTCTGCCGAATTGAAACGTCGTTAGCCGGAGTGTTAGGATTTTTACTCGTTACGGAATACCTAGATTCGGTCGCCGCGTTCAAAGCACGCGATAAAAGCTATGCAATAGCTTAATAAATTACCAAACAAAATTTGATTCCGCTACGAAAATTAGATCGCGAGTTATAAGCATTTTAAATTTTTGACCCTCAAGGTGGGGGGGATCTCCTGTCACCAAAAATTAACACTGTCTCATAATAAATTACCAAAACAAAATTCGGCCGCGCTACGAAAAGTAGATAGCGAGTTATAAGCATTTTTAATTTTTCGACCCTCACCTTGGGGGGTCACCTATCACCAAAAATTAGCACCGTCTCATAATAAATTACCAAACAAAATCTGGCTGCGCTACGAAAATTAGATCGCGAGTTATAAGCATTATAAATTTTTTGACCCTCACCGTGGGGTCTCCTGTCACCAAAAATTAACAGTCTCATAATAAATTACCAAACAAAATTTCGCCGCGCTACGAAAATTAGTTCGCGAGTTATAAGCATTTTAAATTTTTCGACCCTTACCATGGGGGATCTCCTGTTACCAAAAATTAAAACTGTCTCAAATTAATTACCAAAAAAATTTGGCCGCTCTACGAAAATTGATCGCGAGTTATAAACATCTTAAATTATTCGACCCTCACCGTGGCGCGGGGTCTCCTGTCACCAAAAATTAACACTCTCGCATAATAAATTACCAAACAAAATTTGGCCGCGCTACGAAGAGTAGATAGCGAGTTATAAGCATTTTTAATTTTTCGACCCTCACCTTGGGGGGTCTCCTGTCACCAAAAATTAACACCATCACATAATAAATTACCAAACAAAATCTGGCCGCGCTACGAAAATTAGATGGCGAGTTATAAGCATTTTAAATTTTTTGACCCTCATCGTGGGGTCTCCTGTCACCAAAAATTAACAATGTCTTATAATAAATTACCAAACAAAATTTCGACGCGCTACGAAAATTAGATCGCGAGTTATAAGCATTTTAAATTTTTCGACCCTCACCGCGGGGGGTCTCCTGTCACCAAAAATTAACAGTCTCATAATAAATTACCAAAAAAAATTTGGCCGCGCTACGAAAATTAGATCGTGAGTTATAAGTATTTTAAATTTTTCGACCCTCACCGTGGGGGTCTCCTATCCCCAAAAATTAACACTACCTCATAATAAATTACCAAACAAAATCTGGCCGCGCTATGAAAATTAGATCGCGTGTTATAAGCATTTTAAATTTTTTGACCCTCACCGTGGGGTCTCCTGTCATCAAAAATTAACAATGTCTCATAATAAATTACCAAACAAAATTTCGCCGCGCTACGAAAATTAGATCGCGAGTTATAAGCATTTTAAATTTTTCGACCCTCACCGTGGGGGGTCTCTTGTCACCAAAAATTAACAGTCTCATAATAAATTACTAAACAAAGTTTGGCCGCGCTACGATAATTAGATCGTGAGTTATAAGTATTTTAAATTTTTCGACCCTCACCGTGGGGGGTCTCCTGTCCTCAAAAATTAACACTACCTCATAATAAATTACCAAACAAAATCTGGTCGCGCTATGAAAATTAGATCGCGTGTTATAAGCATTTTAAATTTTTTGACCCTTACCGTGGGGTCTCCTGTCACCAAAAATTAACAATGTCTCATAATAAATTACCAAACAAAATTTCATCGCGCTGCGAAAATTAGATCGCGAGTTATAAGCATTTTAAATATTTCGACCCTCACCGTGGGGGGGGGTCTCCTGTCACCAAAATTTAACACTGTCTCATCATAAATTACCAAACAATATTTTGCCAAGCTACCAAAATTAGATCGCGAGTTATAAGTATTTTTAATTTTTCGACCCTCACCGTGGGGTGTCTCCTGTCACCAAAAATTAACAATGTGTCATAATAAATTACTAAACAAAATTTGGCCGCGGTACGAAAATTAGATCGCGAGTTATAAGCATTTTAAATTTTTCGACCCTCACCGTGGGGTGTCTCCTGTCACCAAAAATTAACAATGTCACATAATAAATTACCAAACAAAATCTGGCCGCGCTACGAAAATTAGATGGCGAGTTATAAGCATTTTTCGACCCTCACATTGTGGGGTCTCCTGTCACCAAAAATTAACAATGTCTCATAATAAATCACCAAACAAGATTTGGCCGCGCTACGAAAGTTAGATCGCGCGTTATAAGCATTTTAAATTGTTCGACCCTCACCGTGGGGGGGGTCTCCTGTCACCAAAAATTAACACTGTCTCATCATAAATAACCAAACAATATTTTGCCAAGCTACCAAAATTAGATCGCGAGTTATAAGTATTTTTAATTTTTCGACCCTCACTGTGCGGTGTCTCCTGTCACCAAAAATTAACAATGTTTCATAATAAATTACTAAACAAAATTTGGCCGCGGTACGAAAATTAGATCGTGAGTTATAAGCATTTTAAATTTTTCGACCCTCACCGTGGGGTGTCTCCTGTCACCAAAAATTAACAATGTCTCATAATAAATTACCAAACAAAATTTGGCCGCGCTACGAAAGTTAGATCGCGAGTTACAAGCATTTTAAATTTTTCGACCCTCACATTGTGGGGTCTCCTGTCACCAAAAATTAACTCTGTCTCTTAATAAATTACCAAACAAAATTTGGCCGCGCTACGAAAATTAGATCGCGAGTTACAAGCATTTTAAATTTTTCGACCCTCACCGTGGGGTATCTCCTGTCACCAAAAATTAACAATGTCTCATAATAAATTGCCAAACAAAATTTGGCCGCGCTACGAAAGTTAGATCGCGAGTTATAAGCATTTTAAATTTTTCGACCCTCTCGGTGGAGGGTCTCCTGTCCCCAAAAATTAACACTGACTCATAATAAATTGTCAAACAAAATTTGGCCGCGCTACAAAAATTAGATCGTGAGTTATAAGCATTTTAAATTTTTCGACCCTCACAGTGGGGGGGTCTCCTGTAATCAAAAACTAACAATGTCTCACATTAAATCTCCAAACAAAATTTGGCCGCGCTACGAAAATTAGATCGCGAGTTATAAGCATTTAAAATTTTTCGATCCTCACCGTTTGGGGTCTCCTGTCACCAAAAATTAACACTGTCTAATAATAAATGACCAAACTAAATTTGGCCGCGCTACGAATGTTAGATCGCGAGTTATAAACATTTTAAATTTTTCGACCTTCACGGTGGGGGGTCTCCTGTCACCAAAAATTAACACTGTCTCATAATAAATTACGAAATAAAATTTGGCCGTGCTATGAAAATTAGATCATAAGAAACATAAGTTTGAGACTTGATATCCTAATATCTGAAAAATACTGCGTCAATGTCTGCCGAAGTCTACCGAAGGATACCGTGCCGAAGTTTTCCGAACTGAAAAGCCGTTAGCCGAGTGTTAGGTTTTTTCGTTACGGATGTGTTAGGATTTTTCGCGTTACGGAATTTTTGGATTCGGTCGCCGCGCTCAAAGCCCGTGATAAAAGCTATGCAATAGCTTAAAAAACTTCCGCTAACCTTTCCAACAATGCAGAAGAGAGAAGAAAATCTCACCTTGGCACATGAGTTTCCGTATTTTTTTTTTTTTTTTTTTTTTTTTTTTTTTTTTTTGTGTGTGTGTGTGTGTGTGTCTTAAAGGACGAAATAATATTACGTGTTCAGCAGGACCACATAATAACCGTTCGCGTAGTAAGCGTGATATTTTTTACATTAGCCTTATGAACGCTGATTAACCCTTTGCTTACGGGGTTGGGATATATGTCGTCCCAGAGACTATTTCTTTATTGTTTTCGCACCAATTTTTGAAAACTAGTCCCTATCATAAACTAATACTAGTGTAATTTCCGGAGATAGCTAATACGAAGAATTTTTCTTCTAAATTGTGGTACGAATGAATATAAAAATAGTTGCCAGTTCTACTCCGTAATCTAAAGGTTAAGGGACCGGGAAAATCCCGCTTATTAATCCCATAATTCTCGTGCTCGTCACTTTCAAAGGTTGTATAGGCTACTTTTTTGTTTAATTCAGTTTGTTTTACTCTCACCAGTTCTTTAAAATGGTGTAATTGGATTTATTCTAGCATAATTTTATCTGTTATAAAATAAGATAAATATTTCATTTTCAAAAAAATGGTAGAAATCAAACAATTTGAATTTTTTAAAAAGTAGCTTATCGAGCGCGATGCTTAATCCCTTGAAGGGCAGTGGGGTAAAATATGTCCCACTTAATTTTATTTGCGAAATGCCACATTGACACCAGAATTTTGAAAAAAAAATTTCAATTTTATCAACAACCTAAAAAAAACAAGGCATTTATATATTTTGAAAAAAAAAATTGATTTTAAATTCCGGTGTCAATCAATCATTTCAGCATTTTATGAATAGACGTGCTTTGCACCTCAAATGGTTAACTGTGAGCATCTTAACCCTTTGAGGGGCAAAGCACTTCTATTCTTAAAATGCTGAAATGATAGATTGACACTGGAATTAAAAAAAAATACTTCAAAATAGAAAAAAAGGGGGGGGGGGGCTTTCCTTCATGTACATGATGTAATTAAAAATTTTCTTTCAAAATTCTGGTGACAATGTGACATTTTGAAATTAAAAATAAGTGGGTTATATTTTATCCCACCTCCCTTCAAAAGGATTAACCCTTTGAGCTCTGCTGGTAGAATTTTTTACCACGTAATTTTAATTACGAAATGTCACTTTGGCACCAGAAAATTGGACCAGATAGTTTTGAAAAAGATTTAATGCATTTTTTCGTGTATATCGTTAACCGATTTTTTTCTCTGAAAAATACGGGTACCAATGCCACATTTGGAATTTTGAAAAAATTTGCCCACCAGAGCTCAAAGGATTAATAGGGTTCGACGGTATTTGAATAAAGGGCATAGCCGTATAAGCATTGGAAACATGCCTTTCAATCAAATTTCTTGATTTATTCCCCATGTGTGGCTGCTTATCTGACAATGTATTTCCCTTATTATTACCTTATAAATATTGATTTTTTATGAGATAAAAATGTTTTTTCGATTTTTTAAAAACCTCATTTTCTCAAAAACTACCAAACCGCATTATATATTATTAATTGGGTTTTTACAGATGTCAAAGATGAATATCTGGAAATTTTTGTATAAATTTCTGATTTTAAAAAGTGTGTGAAAAAGTGATTAAAAATTTTACAAAAATAAAAATTATATCTTACAGTTGTCCGAAAATTACCATTTTCTTGTAAAAAATTCTTCATTTGTGCCCGCATATTATATAAAAATTTCAAAAGTTTGCGTTGGTTACTTCATATAAATATTTACGAAAATATGTATAAAAAATATTAAAATTCATTTAAAAGCGTTATTTGGGGCGGAGCTACTCATCTTCAATGTTTGAAGCATTTTGGGAATATAAACTTACACAATTGCTAGTTTTTAAATTTTAATGAGCACATGGGCATCATTCTCAACGCTGGCAATACAGTTTCAATTTCAAAAGTTGTTGTTGTTGTGGTATACAAGATCTGGAAAGAATGTTTTTGGTATAGAAACAAAACTATATTCTTCGATATCAAAATGTAACGACAGTGACCAGAAACAATTTAATTAAAAACGTTTCTCACCAGTTTTTATAAACAGAAATTATAGTTAATAGTTTCAAGCTTCTCCATGAAAGATGTGCTCTGTTTCGCATCGTGTAGACGCGCATGCGTATGTTATTGCTAAACTCTGCGACCGGACACAAATTCGTTTTAGTGAATGATTTTTATTTGTTACGATGTCATCTAAGAATGATAATACGAAATAATGATTATTGTGGAAGTTTCTTGGGGGGAAAAGGGTAACCCCTTTTCCCCCCCAGATCTTATTTACCCAGAAATCTTATTTAGTGATTGAAGACAAATATTTACGGCGATCTAACTAGTTATATTTGTTTCTTAAAAAATTCTGGGTCCAAAAAGAATTGTTTGATCCGCGGCTTATACACCCGAAATTACGGTATTTATTTTTATGTATAAAATAATGTAATACATTATTAAGTGTCAGCTTTTTTCCCCATAAAAAATAACTGTTCTTTAAAGTTGGGCCTAAATCTCTGAATACGACTATGTATTTGCATATAAAATTTCACAAAACATTACCTATGTCTTTACAATATTTTAATCTCCTGGCAAATTTTCCATTGTTTTTTTAAACTAATATTTATTTATTAAAAAAATTATTTAATTAAATGTTAGACAGTTCAAATTACAAAAATATATTTTCCAGTACAAAATATCATCCAATGTTATCAGCTTTCTACTTTTTCTTTTAACTCAAATTATGTATATTTCGCTAATATTTATCTTCGAATTAAACAGCCTCAGTAATCTACCATAAGGATAAACAAAAAAATTCTAGTAGTATAAATCTTAAATAAAAAATTGTCTATTACCACACATTCCAGATAATATGTCAGAACTTTAAGAACTGTTTAAATTTTAAATCTAGCTATGAATCACCCATATTAACGCAGTAAAAATAATAACTACTTATTCTTATTATCCTTCCTTAAAAGTGCTGAAAATGTTTGAATAAAAATCGTTATATAACAGTCGTTACATTTCGATGCCAAAGAATGTTGTTGTTTTCTAGGCAAAACTTTTTTTCGCTATTGTTTCCAAAGCAAAACACCAGCTTTCAATATCGAAATAGTATCGATAGTATTGAAAATTATGGTTTATATGCTTAATGAAATCTATAATTTATTAGTTGACTCATTCTCTGATGACATTATACCAAAAAGCCTTCGGATGTCGAAGTTAAATAGCTCCGCCCCAAATAACGCCTTTAAATGAATTTTAATAATTTTTATACATATTTTCGTAAATATTTATATGAAGTACCCTACGCAAACTTTTGAAATTTTTATATAATATGCGGGCATAAATGAGGAATTTTTTACAAGAAAATGGTAATTTTCGGACAACTATAAGATATAATTTTTATTTTTGTAAATTTTTTAATCACTTTTTCACACACTTTTTACGATCAGAAAATTATACAAAAATTTCCAGACATTCATCTTTGACATCTGTATAAATTTAATTAATAGCATATAATTCGGTTTGGTAGTTTTTGAGAAAATGAAGTTTTTAAAAAATAGAAAAAACATTTTTATCTCATAAAATATCAATATTTATAAGGTGATAATAAGGGAAATACATTGTCAGATAAGCAGCCACACATGGAGAAAAAAATCAAGAAATTTGATTGAAAGGCATGTTTCCAATGCTTATCCGGCTATGCCCTTTGACAGAATTTGAGACATTCTAGAGCCGGTATCATACAATTGGTTCAGGAATTATTATATTAAAATCTACCTCCTAAATGTCTTTCTAGATACCCAGACTTGAATCTCATTCAATAATTAAAAAAAGAATAAAATGAAGGAAAATTACTATTCAAAATATTTTTAGTATGAATATGGAATAAAAATAAATTGATATTTGTCTTCCGCTTTAACCCCTTGCGGCGCGGTGGTATAGCTATAAAAACACTTAATTTTTATTCCCAAACGCCACATTGGCGCCTGAATTTTAGTTGACAAAATTTTGGTTTATTGAATGTGTGAAATTTAGTTTTTTCTTATTTATAAATAAAATTCTTTTTAAATTCCGGGGTCAGTCATTATTTCAACACTTAAGCAATGCATTTGCTCTGCGACGCAAAGGGTTATACATTTGTTCTGTTGAGGACTTTATGATTACAGACTTCCGCCTTAAATTGTTAAAAAGGAGTAGCTTATGGGAGTCCGGATAAAACAATCTTCAAATTTTCTAAAAACATCTTATTGCAATAAATGTTTCTCTGTTTTTCATTCTTATAGTGACGTTTATATCATATTTCTATCTTAATTACAAGAGGAAATATTTTTCGTTTTGCTTTGTTTTCAAAATCTAGCTTTCAAGCAATGGTTGTCATCGAAATGACATTCTGTGAAGATGCGTTTTTCTTCATGGTGAGTCTTTTCACAATTTCTCAGATATAAATAGTTATAACACAACAACCGTTAAAGATAAATGCTTTAAACTTGGTACATGGCTATTTCCATGAGTACTTGTAGTGTAAGTCACGGGCTACGATTTTTGGCTACCAGTATTTTAGTACGTAAAAATGTGATTTATGTTATCGGCACATTCTCATTAATTGAATAAGGCCAAGCAGACTTTTCGAAAATAACGGTGGCAAACAAGCATAACAATTATAAGCAACGTGACTTACACTACAAAACCCATGGAACTAGCCACATGCCTTTTTTTATGTTTTACTTTTACAAATTTGCAAAAAAAAATTCTGTTAAAAATATGATTTTTTAAAAATAAGTTGCATTTTTTAAAAATTTTTCTTTAAATATTTTTAATTTTTTTCAAATTTTTTCTTTAAATATTTTTAATTTTTTCAAATTTTTTCTTTAAATATTTTTTAATTAATATTTTTAAAAATGCTCATTCAAAATTAAAATTTTTATATTTTTGTTTACTTAAATGTAAAAAAATTGAAATTCTAGAAATAATATTTTGAGTTATAATAGCATTTTTAATTTGCCTCACTTTTTAAATAAGTTTTAAATGTTAATTTTATTTTTAAAAATTATGAGAAGTTTTATGATGTAATTTTGCTTACAAATAATATGGTTAATCATTCCAAAAGAAATTCAAAATTTTAAACTCACTAAATAAAAATTATTTTTAAATATGTCCCTACCCCCTTAGGGGGACACATTACCATGAAATTGGTCAAAATATCTATTTTGTTTTTTGTAATATTAACTAAAAGGTTCTTTAATTGTGAAAATTTTGACATCTAATTTTCAACTATTCGACAATTATATACCGCGATATTGTAAATTGTGTCAATAGATCAAGCAAAATTACCCATAGTAATGAAAACTTTAAAGTGATTTTTCTCCATGCTCAAATTTTTACAACTTTCTTGTTCGATTAATATTTTTGCTTTTTTTTTGTATTTTATGTAAAAGTATGATTTTTTTACTTGTTCTTTATAGTAGGGGAGAGTGGGGATACTTGAGCATAGGGGATACTTGAGCCACCCCTATTATCTCTACACTTGGTCAATTTTTCTTTCTAAAACTGGCAGCATGGTAACATATTTATAGTTCTGAACATGTAAAAAAGAAATCACATACCTTGGTACCATTTTGAAAGTATGGTGATTAACCCTTTGAGCTCTGCTGGTAGAATTTTCTACCACATAATTTTAATTCTGAAATGTCACAACGACACCAGAAAGTTCGACCAAATTTATTTGAAAAAGGTTTAATGCATTTTTTCGCGTATATTGTAAATCGGTTTTTTTCTTTGCAAAATACTGGTGCGAATGTGACATCTGGCTCAAGTATCCCCTCCATGGGGATACTTGAGCCACGATGTAAAAGAAAAAGTAAAAATTTATTAGACATAGAAAAATAGTTCAAAATTAATTGAAAGTGGTTTTCAATTGAAGAAAAAATATCAAATTTTCATTTTCAATATTTTATTTTGTTCTAAGAAATTATAAAATTTTTTAAAAAATTAAAATTTAAAAAATGGCTCAAGTATCCCCATCTTCCCCTATATTTAATATTTTTGTACATGGGTTTAACATTCAAGTTTATAGTTATTTAAAAGAAATAGTTAACCCTTTCATTCCCATGGTAAAATACGTTCTAGAAAATCCGTAGCTCAAAGAATCTGCATTTACACCAGAAAAGTTCAATGGAAAATTTCTCTTTATTTAATTATGGAATTTTTGCTATTAAATAAAACAAGTATTTCTATTTTAATTTTCCGGTATGAATTCGAAATATCCGAATTAAATATAGAAATAAAATAAATAATGTCACGGTGCCATTTGGACTCACTGGGAATGAAAGGGTTAGATTAAGATTTTGCTGAATTTTCTCCATTTTTTAATAAGCACGAGAGAAAAAAGTCATATTAAATGTAAAATCCGATGCATCTAAAAATTAGGTTCAATTTTATGTAGTATATTCTAATGAATGCGGAAAAAAAATATTCATATTTTAAAAAATAGTATATATAAAAAGTAAGTATTTTTTTAATTAAAATTTAGTAATATAGGCTGTTCTACAAGATTTATTTTACTTAGTTTTTAGTGTCAAGTATTGTGCCATTGCGTGTATTACAGCATTATATTCAAAATTGAAAAGACGACTTCATAGGTACGGTGTCCTCTTAACATCATCATTACTTCTTTACTCTCACAAGGAAGGTCGCCATACGGGCATACTCCAAAAAATCTGAAAAAAATTACAGAATGTTCTTCTCATGAGGGTATATACGTTTATAACAAAATTTCGCCGGAACTTCCATACAACATCCATAAAAAAATATGAAAATTTCCTTATTTGGCGATTTATCACCAATTGGCGATGAAAAAAATTAAAAAATATATACGCTTTCATGTCAAATACTCTTCAACCTCTTCGCAATGAATGTTGTTTGCTTAATTTTTTATTTTTTACCACCGGCTTATTAAAACAGAATTTTTTTTATTATAGATTTTTTTTCATGAGAATGCTCTGATTAAGTAAGGTAAACATTACAATAAAAAATAACTGGTGAGAATAATGAAGGCTTCTCAGCGATACTTAACAAAAAATTTTCAGATGCATTAAAATCGTTTGCTTTTGGCGAGGGAAAATCCTGCACTCCAAATCGAGTGTCGCTTTCATATTTTCGCGCCAAATGCTCCAAAATATTATATTTTTTACAGCCTTTTTATCGGGATTCCGCCGCTAAATTTAACTAATCCTTCATTACATACGTAAGTAGTGCAACTAGCATTCTTTCAGCATATTCTGAGTATGCCCAGTATGGTGACCTTTCTTTGACAGTGTTATTGCATGTTAAATTCGAACTTGAATTCGATCTTTGAATGTTATACACAAATCAAAATTACTTCGTAATAATACTGGTTGTGAAGTGATCCCGCGCAGTGGCGTAACCAGTGTGGGTGTTCAAAACCAGTAATATTGTAGGGTTTTCTTTTCCTTGATTCATAGCAAAAAAAAAATTCTGGTTAGATGAGGCGAACAGAACTTTCAAAGATTACAGGTATTCAGAGCATTTGGGCACCCACCCTCATTACGCCACTGCAGCACTCACTAAAGTTGCGCCACAGTTATAGGGCTCCCAAATGGTCAACGAACTGAACACCAATATTTTTTAACAGACAATTTTATAGTAGGTTTCTACAGCATTTGTGCTAAATTTAACCCCTGAAGGCGATTGCTTCGATTTTTGCAAGAAAAATATAAAACGAAAATCTTTCTAAGAAAATATTGATGTTCATCTGACGGACCATTTGGTAGCCGTGCAGTTACCACGTGGGATATCATCGCATTATTGAGGGGAAACTCAAAAATACTATTCGATATTCTTGGAACAATTTGCATAATTATAGTGTGGGTATAGCTCATAGCGGCTGTAATTAGCTTTCCGCTAAAGACCTATAATGCAGGAATATTGCTTGCCACGTGTAAAAAGAACGCCATTGCACTCCATTCATTCTTATAAAGTCCTTTTCGCACAAACGATATGGAGACTCAGGTAATGAAATATTTTTATCATTCAACCACTTTTTATTAACTTTTGAGGTATGACACAAAGCATTATATTGTTAGAAAAATTAATGTTTCACCTCTTATAGCATCAATATGCCAAAATATTTAAGTGTACATATTTTAATTTATAAACTTTTAAAAAACTAGTCTATCTTTAAACTCACAAAGCACCCCAAAACCATGAATGACTGTCTTTTATACTGACGATTCCATGCGGCATTTCCATCTCCAAAGATCGTATCAGCATTAAATATAACTTTAAGCCCATCCATATTAAATATGTTTTCATATATACTCAAGATATACATTAACCCCTTCGAGACCGAAACTTTGTACACATATTTTATTCGTTTTACGATTTAAAAATATTAATCCTATTTATATAACCATGAAAATACATTAATTTTAAAAGGCAAACATTTCTTTGTTTTCTTGGTTCTAAAAACAAATCCGGGGCGCAGGTTTTGAAGGTATATATATATATATATGTGTGTACCTATGGTCCCGAATAGATCAATTCGGTACGATGGTGCTGAATAATAGAGACATTGCATGGAGCCAGCAAAATAAAGGAGGATCAGTCATGGTTTTAATTTCTAGTCCATGTTAAACTAGATGTTGCCTCTAAAAATAAACCTAAATTGCACACAATTATTTCATTAATACATACTTTGAAATATAGTTGCTTATAATAGGGTAAAAATAATTTTTCAATAATGTAATATATACTTCCATGCCTCAAAAGCAACGAAAAAGTGGTTAAATCATTACAATATCGCACTATTCGTTTAGACACCTTAATGAATATTATGAAAATGTAAATAGTGTGTAATTATGGACATTTTATATAAATATCAAGAAATATTTACACATTACAGATTTTGAACAAGCTATTTATAATCCCTGGCTGTCTAAACCCACATCATAATTATTAAATCTCATTCCGAACATGCGAATTGTATGGGAGAGTGTCGCCAAAATGAAGCTGATTGCATTTCGTATAAGATTTGTTTCAGTTTTTACTTATAAGCAATGCTCTCATAATTATAAACATTAAAAATGTAATAATTCTACTCATTACATATTTAAAATGAGGGATGTGTGAAAAGTTTCTCCCCACTAAATTTTAAAAGACATTTTTCATCTAATATTTCTTCTAATTTTTTGTAATAATGCTAATAAAATTTAAGTGAAGAAAATTAATGAAATTTAGTTGTCAGAATCTATCCGCTGGCGCCTAGATTTTTGCACCCCTATTTTGAATATGTAGTATATACAGGGTGTATGTAAACTAATGGGCAAAACTTCAAGGGCTGATAGTACACATCAAGACAAACAATATTAAATGGGAAACTAAAGGTCCCAAACGTCTTCCGAAGGAGATAGGCGCCATCAAAGTTTAGGGTCCAAAATTTAAAATGATTATAAAAAACGGAAAAATTAGTCGATTCGTTTGCGGTTTTCACGAAAACTATTCTTTATGTCAGTATTGTCTTGAAAATAAATTATAAAGATAAATTTCAAAAAATGCCGATAGAGGGCGCTTTAGACTTTGGAGTAACGAACAACTATTTTTTACCGTTATTTTTTGCATCTCATTAAATTTCTTTAGAAGTTTAGACATAAACTTAAATTTTGAGCTCAAAATCTGTGGTTAAGTAGCGCAAACTGAACTGTGTTCAATGGGAGTGGGTAGTTCAAATTTCAAATGATTATAAAAAACAGAATAATTGGTCTATTGATTTACGGCTTTCACTAAAACTATTCTTTATGTCAGTATTGTCTTGAAAATAAATTATAAACATAAATTTAAAAAAATGTCGATAGAGGGCGCTTTAGACTTTGGAGTAACATACAGCTATTTTTTACAGTTATTTTTTGTATCTCATTAAATTTTTTTTAAAGCTTAGACATAAACTTAAACTTTTTGCTGAAAATCTGAATCGTTGAGAGTGGTTAAGTAGAGCTAACTGAACTGTGTTCAATGGGAGTGGGAAGGTTCAAATTTCAAATGATTATTCTAAACGGAAAAATTGGTCGATTTGTTTGCGGTTTTCTCAAAAACCATTCTTTATGTCAGTATTTCCTTGAAAATAAATTTTAAAGATAAATTTCAAAAAATTCCGTTAGAGGGCGCCTTAAATTTTAGAGTAACCAACAACAATTTTTAACTGTTATTTTTTGTATCTAATTAAATGCTTGCAAAAGCTTAAACTTAAATTTTGAGCTCAAATTCTGAATCATTGGGAGGGGTTAAGAAGCGCAAACTGAACTGTATTCAGGAGTTGAAATGTTACCCTGCCCACCTTACGAACACAGTTCAATTTTTCGCTACTTAATTGCTCACAACGATTCAGATTTTGAGCTCAAAATATAAGTCTAAGTTTTTAAAACATTTATTTAGATTAAAAAAAAAAAATAATAATAGTTAAAAGTAGTTGTTGGTTACTCTAAAGTTTAAGACGCCCTCTAACGGAATTTTTTTAAATTTATCTTTAAAATTAATTTTCAAGGAAATACTGACATAAAGAATGGTTTTAAAGAAAACCGCAAATGAATCGACCAATTTTTCCTTTTTTTATAATCACTTGAAATTTGAACCTTCCCACCCCCATTGAACACAGTTCAGTTTGCGCTACTTAACCACCCTCAACAATTCAGATTTTCAGCTCAAAATTTAAGTGTATGTCTAAGCTTCTAAAAAAAAATAATGAGATTACAAAAATAACGATAAAGAATAGTTGTACGTTAATCCAAAGTCTGAAGCGCCCTCTATCGACATTTTTTGAAATTTATCTGTATAATTTATTTTCAAGACAATACTGACATAAAGAGTAATTTTAGTGAAAACCGCAAATCAATTGACCAATTTTTCTGTTTTTTATAATCATTTGAAATTTAAGCCAACCGACTCTCATTGAACACATTTCAGTTTGCGCTACTTAACCACAGATTTTGAGCTCAAAATTTAAGTTTATGTCTAAACTTCTAAAAAAAATTTAATGAGATGCAAAAAAGAACGGTAAAAAATAGTTGTTCGGTACTTCAAAGTCTAAAGCGCCCTCTATCGGCATTTTTTGAAATTCATCTTTATAATTTATTTTCAAGACAATACTGACATAAAGAACAGTTTTCGTGAAAACCGCAAGCGAATCGACCAATTTTCCGTT
This sequence comes from Maratus speculifer, assembly GCA_964019185.1. NCBI lineage: Eukaryota > Metazoa > Arthropoda > Arachnida > Araneae > Salticidae > Maratus > Maratus speculifer. The sequence goes on from OZ025299.1 coordinate 177,802,099, forward strand.
TTTTATAATCACTTCAAATTTTGGACCCTAAACTTTGATGGCGCCTATCTCCTTCGGAAGACACTTGGGATACGTAGTTTCCCATTTAATATTGTTTGTTTTAATGTGTACTATCACCCCTTAAAGTTTTGCCCAGTAGTTTAGATACACCCTGTATATATAACAGTGTTCGCACACTCCTTATATTTTTTAAGGACTCTGGCACCACTATTAATGATAAGAAAATTTATATTTAATTTTTAAGAAACAGAAATCGTAACCACCACCTTTATTTTAAAATTTCTCCGCGTTTTTCTGCAGTGAAATACATTGAAAATTCTGTAAAAATTTTGCGGTAATAGTGTGCTAACCCTGTATAACCAAAGTTTTAAAAGTTTGTGCGAAAGTAAAACGGAATCAAAAGATATCTATGGGTCGGAGAGACATTCGGTTTGCAGATAAATATTCAGCGTAGTATGAGATCAGCGCAGTATGTATGCCATCAACATAAGAATTACTTCAAAATTTTAACAATAGAGGTCGCTACCAGACATGATATCATGGAATAATTCGATACCGCTCACACAACGCAAGATTTGGATAAAAAAAAAACCTTAGATTATACCGCAAGCACACTTTTTTGTATTAAATAATACGTTGTGTGAGCAATATGGAATTATTCAATAGAATTAAGTCCAGTAGCGCTCTCTATATTCTATATTTTAAAGTATTTTTTTGTTGTCATACAAAATTTTATATCACGTTGAATATTTATCTAAACCGCAAATCTCTCCGACCCATATATTTTGTCATATATCATGTGAGAAAAGGTAAAGTTCCCATTAAGAATTATTTTTCTTATAGCAATGTTGTGTTGGAAATGAAAATAAGAAATGTGGGAAGTAAGAAATTGGAAAATAAGAAATGTGGAGTGAATAAAACAAAAGCATTTCATTGACATAATAATTACAGTAAATGCTGAAACGTGTTTCCACCATCATCGATACATACCTAACGGCTAAACGGCGTCTAGAAAGTGACTGGCATACCCTTTCGAAGGTTCCAAATATCTCATCTATTAGACACCAGTTAATTCTGATGCGAACCGCATTGCAAGACTTACAGTCGTTGAGACAAATATTCGTGAAACACTAAGAATCTGCGAAAAGATGCGCCAATTTGTTTCTAGACACTGCAAGTGGCACATTTGAGCAATTATTCAATTTGTATGTAAGTATAATGTTCGTTTTCTTTTCCTCCGCACAGGGTGCGTAGTCTGGAAGGACCTTGTAAGGACCTTGTACCAGAATTTTTATAATGTAATATTTGTTTAATTTAATGAATATGAAATCCTTTTTCAGATCTAACAACCAGTACTTTAAAGAATTTCTGATACTAAAAGAATTAAAATCCTTTGAGTTTCTTGATGACTACGCACCCTGTCCGCATTTCTTGTTTTTCGACAAAGTTTTTCATTTCCGACCCGAAATTGCTATACAACAATTGCTTCTTTATGTGTACTTTAACCCTTTGAGCTCTAATGGTTGCATTTTACTACTTAATTTTAAAACCGTAATGTCACATAGGCGCTGGAATATTGAACGAAATTTAGTTTAATGCAATTTTTCGAGTGCATCGTAAAACGATTTTTTTCTTTGCAAAATACTGGTGCCAATGCGACATTTGGAATTTTGAAGAAAATTACCCACCAGAGCTTAAAGGGTTAACTTCCCTTATAACTTGGTCCAGGAATTTGGGGAAACACTGTATATATTCTATATAAATTATTATAGTACTTAGTATTATATAAAACGTATGATCCTGCTTTATTTTGCATATCATTCTAATTTTGGCCAGCGATGAATATATAGAATATTTTAAAACATTATCATTACTATTAAATCTTGTGGTTTAATTAATATTTGTAATTGACTTTCAAATACAATTTATCGATTATTTCGTTAATATTATCAAAAATAATCTCTAAACTTCCATAGTCTTTTACTTTTGAATAACGAACAATCACTTCTAATGAAAAAAAAAATGCATTTATTTTTAAGATAAAAGTATCTTAGAAAAGAAACATCTTAGAAAACCTCGGAGTTTATCTTATTGAATTACACATCTCTTTACCAATTTGTTAGTTAATAAAGTTACCTGAAATCCATGAATGTGGCATCTTACAGGAAAAAGTGTTTAGCAAACATTTCCAATTCTTTCCCCGAAAAATACTGCTGTTTACTTGACAATAATTAGATTAATTGCTTAACCCATTCAGTGACAAAATACTTCCGTTCGTAAAAAGCCATATTGCATAACTGCCATCATCACACGCTTTTTTGTATTACAAAAATTTGATAGAAATTTTTGCCTTACATAATTGGAAGATTAGGATTATTTAAGATGGTGAAATTTGTAAATAAATTTTTGTGGTAAAGGAAAAAGCGTAAGAAGAAGCTGTTGTGGAAATAATTGAATGATAGCAGAATTTACAAAAAAGATATTTTGAAAAAAGTAATTTTTTTTTCTTCCCATATTAATTAAAGAAAAAAAAAATCATTCTAAAATTTTTGTGCCATTATGGTATGTAGAATTTGTAGTGAAGTAATCCAAAACATGAACTGTCTCCTTTCACTAGAGCATCCGGAAGCATTACTCAAGCTTTATAAAGTATTTCACACCAGAATTTTTACTTAAAACTATTTAATTGTATTTAGTTAAAATATTTCTAACAAGGAAGGTCTCCATACGGGCATACTCAGAAAAATCTGAAAAAATTACAGAATGTTCTTCTCATACAGTTATATATGTTTATAAAAAAAATTTCGGCGGAATTTCCTTATAACGTCCGTAAAAAAATAATAAAAATTTCGTTTATTTGGCGGTTTATCTCCGATTGGCGAAAAAACGAAATTTTGAAAAATACGCTTTTACGCTTCGAATACTTTTTAAAGAAAAAACTTTGTATGTTCAATTTATTTAAATAAGTTTAGTTTAAGTAATTTTAGTTTTGCCTTTTTCTTTACTTTAAGTGTAATTTTGTCATATACATTTATATGTACTTATAACAAAATGAAATTAATATATTTTATCATTTAAAACACAATTTAAATTGATTAAATTGTTCCAAATTGAAAAATACACTGTTAAAATCTGCTGCATTTTGTTGCAACGCACTCCCTTGCTTGTATAGGAAACGGTTTCTTGGCCGTGAAATGGAGCTTTCTCATTGGTTGAAATAGAGATATTATATACAAGCGGTGGAGTGCGTTGCAACAAAATGCAGCAGATTTTTAACAGTGTATGACACGGTCAATTCGCCGTGCTATGGAGCATTCTCATTGGTCAGAAGAGAGATATTCTATACAAGTAGTGGAGTGACGTTGCAGTAAATGCTGCAGATTTTTAACAGTGAAATCAATTAAAATCAATTTTCAGATTCGTTAAAATCGTCTGCTTTTGGCGTGGAAATGCACTGCTTGCCAAATCCCGCGTCGCTTTCAGCTTTTCACGCCAATTATTCCAAACTATTTTATTTTTTTACATATCTAATAATGTAATTCCGCCGCTAATTTTCACTGATCCTTTATTACCTACATGAGTAGTTTAATTCGTATTTTTTTCAAAAAATTCTGAGTATGCCCCCAATGGAGACCTTCCTTGTAAGTGTTTGATATTAACCCCTTGAGCTCTGATGGTAGAATTTTCTACCACATAATTTTAATTCTCAAATGTGACAATGGCACCAGAAAATTCGACCAAATTTATTTGAAAAAGGTTTAATGCGTTTTTTCCGTCTTTATCGTTAAGCGTTTTTTAGGTAGCTTTCATTACAAAAAGTAAAAAGCTACCTACTGCAGCCGTCCGGAGGAAAGCACTTCCAGAAAATTTTGGTATATTTTCACCGATCATGAACCCCAGACCACAAAACCACCCTTCGTTCAAATGTTGACATATATATATATATATATATATATACATTGTGTTCCGTTAAAGGGGTCCAATATTAATAGGGGTAATAGAGGAGATCACATGGAGCATAAATCAGTATATAAAGCCTGGTCGGATCTCAATAGTTTTCAAGTTACAGCAAATAGAATGAAAATTCGGAAAATTGTAAAAGAACCCTCATTGCTAAACTATCGATAATGCTACATAAAAACGAAGCACATATTTAGAACGAGCAAAAAAAAACCTACAAAATGACATCAATTGTATTAAAATAGCAATATTTATTGACGAGTTACAAGCCCTGAAACAGTGAAAAAAGTACGAAATCCAATATACCGGGTGATCCAAAAGTCAGGACGAACTTTAAAAATGAATAATTCGTAAATGAATCAAGATACAAAGGTACGGTTTGCACCGAACGGATGGAGGAAAAATCGGGTTTTGTGTAACAACGAAAGAGAAACAATTTTGTTGGCGACCAACACATGGCGCTATAGTGTTTTATTGCACCAAAAGATGATTTACTAATGAAAAAATGTTGACAACTTACAAGTCAGCTTAGTTACAGTTAATTAGTACTACAGTAAATGTTCAATGTGCTGCCCATCATTAATAAGTGCAGCTCTGAGACTAGACAACACACCATTCACAACATTTAGAAGCATTTCTTGCGTTATGGCAAACACATTTTGGCGGATGGCATCTTTCAGTGCTGCTAGTGATGCCGTTGGTCGCCAACAGAACTATATTTTTTCGTTGCCACACAAAATCCGGTTTCTTCTCCATCCATTCGGTGCAAACCGTATCTTTATATCTTGATTCGTTTTCGAGTTATTCATTTTTAAAGTTCGTCCTGACTTTTGGATCACCCGGTACATCAAAATAGTTAATCGTTAATTCCAAAAAGACAACTCTAGCTACAACAAGGAAAATGTAGTAAAATTTGGTCCATTCCGAAAGCTTTCGAAAAAGCTTACAATGAACCATATCGGTTTAATTGTGTGAGAGAAATTAATCAGTTTCTTAGTTACAACTCCGCTTTCTTTGACACTAGCAAAGGTTAAACTCTGCCCATCACGATTGGAAACACCGCCTTTTTAATTACTCTCAACTATACATTTTCGATCATGCTTCTTCTGAGATGCAACATTTTTAATTATTCAAGAGTTGAATGAACCAGAATAACTTTACAATAATAGTCTACATTTTAAAGTTGTCTTTTATTGATATAAAGCTTAAGTTAAATTCTTTAAAATTAAACTGGTGGTGAAAATTCGGAAATAATTAACAATATTGCGATTTGTAACTATGCAAGAAGTTTCAGTACATGTTTTACATGGACAATCATTGTATGTATATGTGCATCATAATTTATGATAGGAAATAATAATAACAAATAGCATAATAATTTTATTAATTATAAATTTAAAAAAGACACTAAATTTTAAATTAATTCATACTAACTTTGTAATTTACAATTTGAGTACACCACAATCTGTGACTTACAAAATACTGTGCCAAAAAGTGTTGAAAATAAAAGAAAAATGACAAATAAAGAAGTACATTCCACGTACTTTATGACATATGTGAAGCATAGTCTTCTGGCCTGCGCTGCACAGTTCAATGTCGGAAGGCAGACGAACGGACATTATTATAATAGGTGTTCGAAGTTGCGACCATTAACAGAATCGCACAGCCGACAGCGACGTCGTAAAGATTGGCGAACACGCCGAAAAACTCCGACGGAGTTGGGAATGTCTCCTGCAGCGACAACGATTCGCGCTAGTAAATCCTCCGGTGTATCCACAGGCGTTTCATACACCAGCGATTTAAGGTGTCCCCAAACAAAAAGTCAAACGGATTGAGGTCTGGAGAGCGTGCAGGCCAAGCAACAGGTCCACTGCGTCCAATCCATTTCCCAGGATATGTTGAATTGAGGTGATTGCGAACACCTATGAAAAAATGTGCCGGTGCGCCATCGTGCATAAACCACATATTGTGGCGTAATGTTGCTGGCACATTTTGCAGTAACTGCGGTAGATATCCTGTAGGAAAACCCAGTACGTACTGCCATTGAGTACATCTGGGAGTAAATATGGTCCTATGAGATAATCGCCGAGGACACCTGCCCATATGTTCACACTGAACTTTTGTTGTGCGTTCGATGGGAAAACAGTGTGCGGATTTGTATATGACCATGTGTGCATATTGTGCGTGTTTACCACGCCCTCTCTCGTAAATGTTGCTTCATCAGTAAATAAAATATTTTCCAGAAATTGTGGATTATTTTCTGTTACATTAAGCAACCAGCGTACGAAATCTGTCCGCTGAGCACAATCTGTTACTGATAACAGTTGTACCCGCTGCACATGAAAGGGGTGCATGTTTTCTGCACGCAGAACACGCCACACACTTTGGTGAGAAACACCGACTTCAGACGCAGCAGCTCGTGTACTCGTGGAGGGGTTATCTTTAAAAATATTCAGTACATCTTCTTCCATTGCAGGTGTTCGTACATGTCGAGGTTTCCCTGCATCAATGCTTGCTGTATTAAACGATCCAGTCTCCCGTAATCGTCTATCGATTTTTATGAAGAGTTTCGAACTTGGGCAACGTCTCCTTGGAAATTGCTCACGGTACATGCGCTGTGCTAGACATGCATTTCCATGAGCTTGCCCGTACATCAGATGCATGTCCGCATATTCTTCTTTAGAGTATTCCGGCATAATTATTATACATCAACTTACTACAATCCCACTTACAACAGCCTCCCTTTAACATAACGCCCACTGATGACTGCTGTTTTATTACACTTTTCTTCCTATACAGATAGAAAATTTGCATAAAAAGTACTTCTTCTTCATCATCCTGAAAGTTCATGGAGGAAACGCAGCAGTCACGGAGTTTGCTTTAAGACAAGGCGAGAGCTGCACAATATGTCATTCACTTGACCAGACTGAATAATGAAAGGGTATTGATAGAGGTTGATCAGAAATGTATAATTGAAAGATATTAAAACGGGGTGTTTACAATCGTCATGGGCGGAGTTTCGCCCTTTCCGAGCGTGCAACAGTACAGAGTTGTAACTAGGGAACTGCTTGATTTCTCCCATACAATTAAACTGATATTGTTTATTGTAAGCTTCTTCGAAAGCTTTCAGAATGGACCAAATTTTATAACATTTTCCTTGATGTAGGTAGAGTTGCATTTTTGGAATTAACGATTAACTATTTTGCTAAATATTTGATTTTGTATTTTTTCACTGTTTCAGAGCTTGTAACTCGCCATTAATTCTCAATATTCTAAAACAACTTATGTCATTTCGTAGGATTTTTTCTGCTCTTTCTAAATATGTGTTTCGTTTTTATGTAGCATTATCGATAGTTTAGCAATGAGGGTTTTTTTTACAAATTTCCGATTTTCATTCTATTTGCTGTAACTTGAAAATTATTGAGATCCGGCCAGGCATTATATACTGATTTATGCTCCGTGTGATCTCTTCTATTACCCCTATTAATATTGGACCCCTTTAACGGAACACCCTGTATATATGTGAAGATTTAAAGTTTGAGGGGCAGAAACATCATCGCCAGGTTTTCCTTTCTCCGCACAGAAGTCATGGCCAGCGAGAAAAAAAATCAAAATAAATAAATGTAGAAGGTCAAAATAAACACTCCTTGGCTGCTGCAAGTTCATTTTATTAAACGGTAGCTATAATATAGGGAAAAGTTCCTGTTGCAGACGATATTTTACCGAAACACCCAAAAAATATTCCATGCTTTACTGCATCAAGTCGTACTCATGCAAGAGCGCACCCAAGAATCCTTCTTCTCATCTCCCTTACCATCTCTCGAGCTTCCTCTTTTAAATCTAAAAAGAAAATTCTAGAACATTCTGTAACCTCGAACCATCTTTCATTTATGTAAACAGAATTCTTGTCCAGCTACGAGACTATTTTCCACAGACGATAATTTTATTTTTAAAAAATATATATTATTTAACCAATTTATAATCGACTCAGAATTTCTTAGGCAGACGATTTTTATAGATGATTAATTTTAAGAGAAAAAGAAAAGAAATGAATTTATTGATATGCACACTATCAAAGGTTGACGGAGGAAAAATAAATAAATAGATACAATAAAATAATGATATTTTTTGAAAGGTATGGTTTTGGAATAAATTTCAAAGACTTTCTTAAAAAGGGTTGATAAAAACATAGAAGGAATGAGTTTTATTTGGAATATTAAGAAATAAAGTTTAATTAAGAATATTTTTAATTTAGAGCCATCTTTTTAAATCTACGCATACTGGAATAATGTTTTTTAAGGCAAATTAAGAATTTATATCGTCTGCATAAAGATTAACAGATTAGATCTAGAAACAAGATTTTAATTTAATAATTTGAAGTAAGTACGGAATATTATTATAAGAAAATTAAGATAGTATAAAGGTTAGTTTTGGCGAAAAAATTTTTTAATTTGTAATATATATATATATATATATATATATATATATATATATATATTTGATTTTTTTCATGCGATAACTATCGTATTTATGAACCGATTTGAATGAAACTTGGTATATACATAATACATACAAATGTCTCAACCGAGTTCGTTGGCCAGCATCATCCTTCATTTTGTTTTAAAATTGTGGCTATTTTAAATTTTTAAAAAAATTTTTAATTTAAAATTAAATGTGAAAAAATTAAAAGTTGAAAAATATTTATCTTTTATGTGTTAGAACTTAAAACAACAATTCCAGAACACTTTTTATTTTGTCTATATCTTAAAAAATGATTGAGTTATAGGACTTTGAATTTTTCTTATGGCTGACATTCTGAAACGATCTGATTTTTGTCACGTGATAACACGCGTATTTATGAATCGATTTGGATGTAACTTCGTGTGTACATAGTACATAATGAAACCTGGACCGAGTTTGTTTTCCAGTTCCATTCGCCATCTTGTTTCAAAATGGCGGCCATTTAATTTTTTTTTAATTTAAAATTTAAAATTACATACAATAAAGTGAGAAATTGAAAAATATTTTTCTTTTATGCGTTTGACCTTGATACAAAGATTCCAGAGCATTTTTTGTTTCGTCTGTATCTTAAAAAATGGCTGAGTTATAGCACTTTTAATTTCTAGTGTTGTTCACATTTTGAAATGATCTGATTTTCGTCACGTGATAACACGCGTATGTATAAACTGATTTGGATGAAACTTGGTGTGTACATAGTACATACCAATATCTGTACCAAGTTCATTGGCCAGTTCCATCCGCCATCTTGTTTCAAAATGGCGGATTATAAAAAATTTAAAAAAAAATAATTTTAAAATTAGATGCAAAAAATTGAAAAATATTTTTCTTTTGTGTGTTTGACCTTGATACAAAGATTTCAGAGCATTTTTTTGTTTCATCTATATCTTGAAAAATGGCTGAGTTAAGCACTTTCACTTTCCTGTGTGGTTGACATTTTAAAACGGTCTGAAATTTGTCGCGCGATAATGCGCATATTAATAAACTGATTTGGATATAATTCCGTGTGTATATAGTACATACGGAGTTATACCGCATCTTGTAACTCGCGGAGTAACAACGCGTCTTGACCGCGTTCGCTGGCTGACTTCATCCGTCCTCTTGTTTCAAAATGGCTGCCATTTAAGTTTGTGAAAAATCTTTTAAATGTATAATGATGTACAAACAAAAATTAGAAATTGAAAAAAGGTTTTTTTTAAGTCTTTATTTTAATAATGAATTCCGGAGTTGTTGTTTTTTTTTTGCGTTTTCTTTACCTTAACCCTTTAATTCCCATGCTAGAACACGTTCTAGAAATTATGTCGTTCCTTTCACACCAGAAAAATTCAATGGCTAATTTCGTTTTATTTAAATACGAAATGTTCCGTTATTCATTACAGCAAATATTGTTCTTTTAATTTTCTGGTGGGAACTGAAATATACGAATTAAAATGTCTCGGGCGGTTTGGGATCCAGAGGGTTAAAAAACGCCTGAGATATAGCAGTTTGAATTTCTAACGTAGGTGACATTTTAAAAAAAAAGTTTGCCCGCGACAGAATTCGTTTGTGTTAATCGATTTCAATATGAGTGTGCATGTGCGCATGATTTGAGATTTAGACTAAGCTCATTGGTTTGTTTTATCCATCATGTTGCTTTAAATAGGCATACATTTCATAATATCGTGGAATGTTGCGACCCTCTAAATCGCTCAAAATAAAACCAGGTTGAATAAAAGATGACTAATTTCTAAAAATTCCTATTAATTTTCAGTCTTGACAAAAACTAGTATTCAATCTTATAAAATCGGGTTCCACTAATTTGAGCTTCAGTTGTTTGAATAATATAACTTACTTTAAAATAAATAAATAAATAAGTATATGAAAGCTACCTCTTCCTCCCGGCATTGCCGGAAGGACTTTTTTCTTTGCAAAGTACTGGTGCCAATGTGACATTTGGAATTTTGAAGAAATTTACACCCCACAGCTCAAAGGGTTAACCAGGGTTATCAGATTGGACTCCAATTTTAATCCAAAATTTCAAATTCCCACCGGAAATTTCAAAATAAGAATTTTTTCTTTAAGGGAACGCTAAATGTCTCTCTTAAAGCATAAAATACTCTTATTTTTTATAGTATGAATTCTAATTTACGGAATGAAAATGGAGGTCAAACTGACAACCCTGATATTAACCTTATTTTATGCAGAAATCTCTGTTTCGGATTTGTGAAGTATAGAACAAGGTGGCCATTTTTAGAGCTGCCAAGTCTCTGGTTTTTGGGTACCAGTATTGTAATACAGAAAATGATATTTCGTTTAATTGGAACATTTCGGCGATTTAAAAGAACAGCATTTTCTGTAAGATAATAGGGACGTGCAAAAAGCCGGAGACTTTGCAACTCTGCATTTTGGCTTCTATTTTTATTTCAAAATCTCAAATTTATACCAGAAATTCTGCAAGAAGAATCTTTGCATTGTGCACTCACGAAAAATCTGTCATTACCGTAATTTCCGGCGTATAATCCACGGATCAAACAATCATTTTTCGACCCAGAAAATGTTTTGAATAAAAAATAACTTTTTAGATCGCCTTAAATATTTGGATTCAATTACTAAGTAAAATTTCTGAGTCAAAAAAGAATTGTTTGATCCGCGGACTATACGCCGGAAATTACGGTAACCCTTTGAGCTCTGATGGTAGAATTTTCTACCACATAATTTTAATTCCGAAATGTCACAATGGCATCAGAAAATTCAAATTTATTTGATAAAGATTTAAGGCTTTTTTTTTCGTGTTTATCGTTAACCGGTTTTTCTCTTTGCAAAATACTGGTGCCAATGTGACATTTTGAATTTTGAAGAAATTTTCACCCCAGAGCTCAAAGGGTTAAATAAAAATTCAGTTTAAAGTTTTCATTTTTATGGGTAATTTCGCTGGATCAATTAACAAAGTTTAAAATATCTCGCGATATAATTGTTGTATCAGTAAAAATGAGGTGTCAAAATGTTCACAATTAACCTCTTAATGGTCGCATTAAATTACGGTTTAAAAATTCAAATTCATTATTGCCACCACTTTTTTGAAAAAACTATTCATCATATTTAATGACAAGTAAAATGGTACCAGAATAAAACTAATTACACTATTTTATAAAACTGGTGGGAATCAAACAATTCTGAATAAAAGTCGTGAAGCTTGCAGCCCGTGAAAGTCTCGGGAGCGACGATTAAGTAGTTAAAGAAGCTTTCAGATAATGTTTTAAAAAAAGAAAACCGATATTTTGACAAATTTCAAGGTCCTGTGCCCCTTTAACATACTTTATGACATTCTGATACATGCAAAAGTTTATAATTGTAGACTATAAAATAGTTGAAATTATTTGTAAAACTTTAAAAGATTATGAGCTATTGTGAGAGTTAACCTACTAATACCCATGGGAGCATACATGCTACGAACAATGTTTCGAATTTAGTAGAGTTTTTAATTCTTGATAGTCCAAATTCCCACCAGAAATTTTTTAAAAGCAACATTTGCTTGGTTGAATACCAGAAATTATGTATTTAAATCAAGCAAAATTTATTATTGAAATTTTCTTGTGCGAATTCACATTCAGTGAACTATGGCATTTCTAGAACGAAATTTACCATGGAATTTAGAGGATTAAGGATTAAGGTGCATTTTTACGCAGTCATTTAACCCTTTCAGGGGCGGTGTTTGCAGTATGCAAACACATAATATTACTGTTCCAATTTCGAACTGGCACCAGTATAATTTTAGTGAAATTTTGATTTTATAATATTCGCGAAAATCAGCTCTTGATTATTTTCAAATAAATCTGTTCTTTAATTGTGGTGTGAATCAATTATTTGAACATTTTCGGAACAGAAATACCTTGCCCCTGAAAGGGTTAACTAGATATTCTGAAAACTTCAGTGATTATAGTGAAAAACAAGAACGGTTGCACCAACATTTCAGAATAAGGGAGTAAAGTTGGTGAGGAAGTTGCAATCACCACATGATGAATGACTACTATTGGTCCATACAAAGAGATTGTCCCGAAAAGAAACATTCTAGAAATCCATACAGGAAATGGCGTTATTATTAATGTTACATTTATATTTCTGTTTGGTAATGACTATCTCACTCAAAATACGATGCTACAAATTATGTAAAAAAGTTTTTAAATATTTAAAGTTACATTTTTTTATATCTGTACCATTATCATACTATTGTATTTATTTTAAAAAAGAGAGCCAATCTAGAAATTTTTTTTATTATTTTCGTACTCAGCAGATTAAAATTATTGAAAATAAATACGCTATCCCGAAATCACTCTTCCCTTGTGTAACTAATCTAAAAAAAATTTCCAAATTTTCTTAAAGTAACACTGCTATGTTTTAACACATACCAACATAGTTGATAGTTGCTAATTAAATCAGTTTGGCTGGCTGGCTATCTGGTCGTTTGCTAATTTCGATTGGCATATAATTTTTATACGAAAATGAGGTTCACTACAAAATTTCGCTAAAGAAAATTCAGTGTATTATGTTCATACATATGTAAATTTTTAAAAAGACACAAAAATTTTCTTACATTATAGTCTAAGAGAAAGAATCGTTTGAGGCTATATTTTTTTTAATTGCTTAATTGGATATCTCATTTTATTATATGAAAAAGGGAAATTTCTTAATAATATTCAGTTGATGGTGGAAAATGTTTCATCATCTTTGCTTCCTTTAAGGTTGATAATTTATGTATAAAATATTAGGTCGCTTAAATTAAAAATAAATATGAAAAGTACCTATCTTTAGTAGAAGTGACAATCTTATAATATAGAGTAATTTTTTATTTCTTTGCATCCACAACATTAAACATCAACAAAGAAACTATTTTTCTTTGATGAAACTGGGTTAGGAAAATCAAGTTATGGTTTCTCTTGGAAATCCAGTTAACATTGATTAGTTTTCAGTATAATGCTTTTCAGTTGATTTTACCGTTAAGGCTTATAATACATTACTGCAAAGAAATCGAAAGATCAAAGAGAAGAGAGGTATTTTCAGAAAATGTACTACAGATTCTAATTCTACACTTTGTATTAAACTAAGACTTCTTAACCCGGGAGAACGCGCGCTTACCTAGGGTATGAATGGTTTTAACTTTGTCACCAATAAAATCAAATTAAAGCAGTCGCTTTATTTAGACGGAGACAATTCTTACAAATTTTAAGATAAAATAAGTTGAAGATTACTTTGAAAAAATTAGTGGTTGCAATTCTAAAAACCATACGCACTCCGGGTCTTTTAGGCCCTGCGCGCGTCCTCCCGGGTTAAGAAACAAATTCGATGTCAGAATTAATTTTCATTTTTTTTAAATATCAATGAAAATATTTTATTGCTTTAATATTTTATTCAGTGTAATGTACACATGTTCTTTAGAAAAAATATACATTTTAGCAATGACTTTGGGATACAAAAATGAAATGCCATTATCTGTGTAAAAAATTAATGTTTTGATAAAAATAGACATATTGCACAAACTATTAAGAAAGAGGAACTGACACATCCGTAACCACTTAACTGATCAATATCTTAAAAAAAACTGTCAAATAATTCCTTTTTTCCATATATTTTACAAAAATTTTAATCTTTTATCAACGGTTTTTCAAAACAGAAATTTTCGCCTAATCGAATCAGAAAAATGCTCCAATTAAATTATCAAAGATTAACAATATAAAATTAATGGCGAGAATAATAAATCATGATTGGAATATGGATGCCCGTACGTGGTACGGACAAATCATGATTAGCAAAAATACGTTGCCCGTAAAAGTACGGGTAAATCAGGGCAGTGGACTCAAGACTCAACTGTAACCGCTTCCGAAAGATTCATTAGGGTCACTGAAAAATTTCATGAGTAAGCTTAAGCAGGGTTTGCACACTCCTTATATTTTTTAATGACTCTGGCACTACTGTTAATGATAAGAAAAATTATATTTCATTTTTAAGAAAAAAAATTTACAACCCCCACCCTTATTCTCTAATTTCGCAACAATTTTCGGCAGTAACATACTTTGAAAATATTATAAGATTTAAGTGGTAAAAATGCGCAAACCCTGTTAAGTAAAAAATTTATTTTTATTAAAACGCCTTATTTGCAGAAAATTTCAATTACAAAATGTTAAAAACTCATAGTAATTTTTACTGGTGAGAATTTATTTCGGTGGTAGCAGTTTCGTCGCATTGTGAGATCCAAGACAACTTATTGTTTATGTTAGTGAAAAAGATTATAATACTCGGCCAAACTGACATCAATAAAAAGAAATGGAAACTTTTTGCCATAATTGTGACAGAAACTTCCGATCGCTAAGCCGTTTAAAATAGATAAATTTTTCTCTTCTAATTTACTGGTGGGAGAAACTGTTGATCTAATTAAAAGAAACAGCCGTCATCTTAGTGACAAACTCCTCAATTTCTGCATTCGCAACTACTAACTAGACTGAATACAATATGTGTCCTCCCTTTTATACATAACTCCATTACAAATAATATCAAATGTTGACTACTATGCAATATAATGCGAGAGATTTTTTATGGGATACTTTTTTTGTTTGTTTTATATAAAATTCAATTTTTTGAAATTACTGAATCTAGTTTCATGCCATTAACATGGATTACAAAGCAGAGATTTCAAACTGCGGCCTACCGGATAGCGTTACATTTTTATTGAAATGATTACCTTATCCAATCATAAAATCTTTGCGATACCAGAAATTGACTTTTTAAATAATAACTTACCACTTAGCGGTCTGGCTTTCTGTCGTTTAGTACGAAGTCGAGAGTGCTGCATCCCATCTCACCAGTTGATTGTCATGAGGGGGCACGGTCCCCAGGGGACATCTTACCAAAATATGGAACATTTTACCTTATCTCTCCCACTCTCTGTCGCGAGGGGGCTATTGCCCCAGCGGCATCGCACCAAAATAAGGAACATTTCATCTTTTTCTCTCCCGCTCTCTGTCGCGAGAGGGTAGTGTGCCCCAGCAGCTGAGTTTAGTCTGTAAATTTTTTCTATTTTCTTCTGGCTCAAAAAAATGCATTTTTTAGAACTTATTAAAGGCAACCAGGAGGGAAACCATGCTCTACAGACAGAGCTTCCTTGTCTGATCTGTCACTCTCAGGCATACAAATAATAATTAGGAGTACTTGTCGGGCCGCAATTTGACACACCCTTTATAGATTTCATAACTTGGAAACTTTCATATTATTTCCTGTTAATAAAAACTGTGTGAAATGACATTAACAAAAATTTTTAAAAAATCATATCCTATATTCTATACAAATATTACCTTTTTTCTAGAATTCATCATGTGTGCCCTTATAATTTGAGGGGTTTGCTGTAGACCAAGTCCACTGTGAAAATAATGAGATAGAATATTTTCTGAACATTTTAATATAATTGTTTTCTCGAAATTCTCATTAGAACAAAAGTTATGGGTTTTAGAATTTTACCCGCTCAATAGCTGAAGCGGCGTTTCCGAAACTTGGAAGTCATTCTTCTCCAAACGACATTTTTTTTTTCATAGCGCTCATGATATCTCAAAATCTTGTAAGTATTTTCGCATAAAATTTTCAAAATATATGTTTAATGTTAATCAGTATAATCTAAACTTAAATTTCCTTTTTATTATTCAAAAAAATTTATTTCTTAGGTGATTATGCTGTTGAAATTTTCAAAAATTTGTATTAGTTAAATGCAACTTTGTATTCAAAATAGAATGCTTTAAATATAAATTTATTTGGGTTCAAGGTATCTATTACAATCTGATGTATAAGTCTGCACCAAAATTTTCATTCTAGTTGCAATATTTATTTTGTAATCGTCCGCGTATGATATTATACCAATATTTAGTTCTCAAATATCTGACAGTTTGGAGCGCCCTATAAATGCGAATTCTGCATCTTGCAATTTTTAAAAGCACAAAACGGAAGAACGTACTTATAACTTTCATCTCAATAAAAATGTGTTTTAATAGCATAAAAATTTCAAGATATTAAATGTTGAAGATGGTTCTCCCTTTTGAAAATTTTCCGATTTTAAGAGTCCTGAGACCCCTTTACAAAGAGGAACTGACATATCCTTAACCATTTTCGGCACGGATAAATTCTGTTAGTTAATCGTCGTTGAATAATTATCGACTGACACCGGAATTTACAAACAACTTTTTTAGAAATTAAGTAGACCTTAATTTACCTTTCATTGTAAAAGTAAAATATTTTTAAATATTATTGGTACCGTTTAGAAATTTGGAATTAAAATTAGGTGTGCCCGGACTGGGAACAGTGTGCCGGAATGGATTAGTTTAGGGCAGGGCTGTCCAACCTGGCGTCCGCGGGATACCAGAAAATTCTTACAGAAATCAAGACCTTATTGAGTTGGAGATATTCGAAGATTTAATAAGGCAAAAAATTCTGTAAATTTTTTCCGGTTTTTCGCGGGCACCATCACTCTAAAAAAAATGTGTAAATTTACACACAAAAAAATGTGTAAATCGATGATACAAAAACGACATGTCTACATGTGTAAATTTGTGTGTAAATTGACAAAATACACGCCTAATGTGTAAATTTGAAAATACACATTTTAATGAGTAATTTGATGATAAGTCCAAATGTGTAAAAGTTATCTGATAACTCTTAAAATACACACTTTAATGGGTGAATTGCACTAAAATACACGTATTTCTGAGTACTATTTTTACACATATATCTGTGTAATATTCTGTTTTTACATATGTTTTTGTGTAATAAGAAAATACACATAATGCTGTGTCATATGCAAATTACACATATGTTTGTGTTATATACAGAATACACAGATTTGTATGTAATATTCTGTTTTTACACATATGTATGCGCAACATGCAAAACACGTATTTTTGTGTAATATTTAAAATACACAAAGTTTTGTGTACATAGCTTTATATTATGTTATGCTTTGATGTGTGAATTGAAAAAAAAATGCTTTTATGATCGCAAAATACAATTGCATTAAATCCAAACTCATATGCTTGAGATGTCTTTTCTTTCTACCAGATTTATAGACTTAAAGCAAGACCGCAAATCATTATACACTTAATTTACAAGAAACAGGGTCGGCTCAAATTATAATCTATTACCTTTATGTTAGAAATGTTTTGTAATCCGAATTGTAATTTAGGAACAGGGATGTATAATTTGAATATAGACAGCGTAGAGACTGTCTTCAAAATTAAGTTAAAAATAAAAATTTCTTCACACAACCTTACAATTGTAACAACTTGTGTTGTGTTTAATAAACTCATAACTTTCTCTTTTAGAAATACATGTACATTTTTTCTCCAAATTCTTAAAATGGCATAAATTTAATTGTATTTATAACGGACGAAATACTATTTTTTTCTTTTCACTTGTTGCCATGTAAAATAAAACTACACAATTTATTTCTTTTTTAATAAATTAATACAATTATTTGTGTGTGTTAAATGTATTTTTGTATTCTCTTTGAAAACTTTTGCTCACTTTAACTTCCAAAGTTATCAGAACACATGTAAAGCACTACAGATAGTTACTACTTCTAACCAGTAACGTTCAAGAAAAATTTATCTTTAATGTAATTTTACCAAATGGATGAAAAGCGTCCAGGGCAAGATTCGAATCACAGATCTTTAATTCATGTTGTCAGTCTGGTATTAGTTAGCTATACTTACACTGGTGGACAAAATTAAGAGATGGAAGGCATTTTCCCAAATATCTCGAGAAATACTGGATAAAAATAAATTAAAATTGGTATGGATACAACTTATAGTATGACAATAATATGTGCAAAGCAAAAATTAAAGTGACATTCATTGGCAAGAGTTATTGCCAACAGTCCAATGTGGACTGAAATTCATGATGAAATATGGCAATGAAACTGAGGCTTGTATGGTGTGTGGTCGCCTCTAGTATGGTGTGTGGTCACCTCTTACAGATAGGCAGCATGCACAACGAGTACGCATGCTGTTAATAAGAGAGTTAAGGATTGCTTGTGGAAGACTCTCCCACTCTTCCACCGAAGCAGTTTTAAATCCGAAATGGTTCTGGGTGGGGGTTGGCGTCTCGCAATAACACTTCCAAGAGCATCCCAAGCATGTTCAATAAGGTTAAGGTCAGAAGATTTGGCTGGCCAATCCATTCGATGAATATCCTCGCTTTCCAGATACTCCTCAACCAGGCGAGCCCTATGTGGTCGGGCATTGTTGTCCATAAAAACGAATTCAGGGCCAACAGCACCCCTGAAAAGACGCACGTAGAATTGTAGGATCTCCAGCCTGTACCTCTGAGCATTCACGGAACCAGTGCCAAACACATGGAGCGGTGTGCGGGTATCTTGCATGATCCCTTCCAAACCATCAGTCCTCCACCAGTATAAAGGTTCCTTTCCATGATGTTACTGGGATGGTATCGGGTCCCAGGTTCCCTCCATATGAATATTCGCCGAGAATCAGGTGGAAGACTGAACCTGAACTCATCTATGAACAGAACATTAGCCCATTGGAGCTATGTCCAGTGTTGGTGCTGTCTGCACCTTTGTGCACGCTCTCTTTTGTGAAAGGGAGTGAGTAGGATGCAAATGGCGGGCTTCCTTGCATACAACCCTCTTTCAACGAGCTTCCTGGCAACAGTCTTCCTTGAAACTACTGTTCCTGTGGCAGTAGGAAGGTCCCTAGACAGTTGTGTCGCTATAGATGTCCGTTAAGGAGTATCTGGAAAGCGAGGATATTCATAGAATGGATTGGCCAGCCAAATCTCCTGACCTTAACCCCATTGAACACGCTTGGGGCGCTCTTGGAAGGGATATTGCGAGACGTCAACCCCCACCCAGAACCATTCCGGAGTTAAAAAACTGCTCTGGTGGACGAGTGGGAGAGTTTTCCACAAGCAATGCTTAACTCTCTTATTAACAGCATGCATACTCGTTGTGCATGCTGTCTATCTGTCAGAGGTGACCACACAACATACTAGAGGCGACCACACACCATACAAGCCTCACTTTCATTGCCATCTGTCATCATGAATTTCAGTCCACATTGGACTGTTGACAAAAACTCTTTCCAATGAATGGCACTTTAATTTTTGCTTTGCACATATTATTGTCATATTATAAGTTATAGGTTTACCATAATTGTTCATTTATTTTTATTCAGTATTTCTCGAGATATTTGGGAAAATGCCTTCCATCTCTTAATTTTGTCCACAAGTGT
Source organism: Maratus speculifer (assembly GCA_964019185.1). Taxonomy (NCBI): domain Eukaryota; kingdom Metazoa; phylum Arthropoda; class Arachnida; order Araneae; family Salticidae; genus Maratus; species Maratus speculifer. The sequence goes on from OZ025299.1 coordinate 177,821,835, forward strand.
AGTATGTAACTCTAGTTCTTTGGCTGATTTGTGTCTGCCAGATTTATCCAGGATAGTAGCTTAACTGGTAGAGCATCGGCAACTCTCACAAAAGTCTCCCGGTTCGAACCCACACCTTACACTTTTTAATTCTGCTGGAAAAATTCGCAAGGCGTGTGATTTACTTACCAATTATAATAACTGTGTTAAAAGTAATATATATATTAAATCAAACTACGTAAATTTTAAGAGCAATATTTGTAACAGTATTTTTTAAGAATTAAAATTACTAAAGAAATATTTCTGCTTAAATGTGCAAAGTATTATCAAAGTAAAATTTATATAAAAATATAATCCACTGAATTATACATAATACTTTTTGTATTATTTAAATAATAAAGATTATTAATTGCTTGAATTTAAATATTATTAATTTACTATTGACAAAAATGAAATTAATTTAGCAATTTAATGTGCATTTTGAACCTTAAGTACTAGTTATCATTTATTACACAACAGCTATGAAAAATATTAAAAGATAAAAAGTAAAACCGATATTATGTAATTATATTTTATCTACATTAATTGTATGATACTAATTACTATGAATGAAATATACGATTACAATGCAATGCATCTAAAAAAATTCAAACTATTTCGATTCTAAAATGTACAATAATTTTTCATACTATTAAAATAAAATAAAAAATGGAAACTAGCAAATCTTTCTGTTTCTGTAATTTGATATTTTGAAACTTTTGACTTTTTCTGTCTACTCGTGTATTGTACTATTTCTACGGATATCAAATTACACATTTAATTTTTTTTTTCTATCAATAGTTTTTGAATGTAATACGCATAAAAAAAGTCTTCAATGTATTAAAAAATAATTTTTAATTATCTCCCTAATAAAAATCACAAAAAAAATACGAATAAAAACTTTTAAAAGGTGTCATTTGGATAAATTCACTTTACGTCAGAATTTACAAGTAGTACTTAAAAACATTTTTATTGTTATTAAAAAATAAGTTTAATAACAGGTTGCAAAAATTACATAAATATTTATGAAATTACACATTTAAAGCAATAATTTGAACATTATACATTTAAACCAATAATATATCTTAATATCCAATTTAAAAGAAAAAAATTGATCATTAATTGTATATATTACACAGCACCGCATCTACTCTAGTTTCCCTATAATGTGATATTTTTATGTTCTTTTTTAGCACTCTCCAAAAATGTTGAAAAGTGCTTATGCATTCGGTTTGCCAGTCCGTCTGTCGATGCTCTAACTCCTATAATTTTCACGCAATTGATAAAGCTTATTTAAGGTCACGAAAGCATGTTTCGTATTGCATATTAAGTATGTATGATTAATATTTCATTTACAGGGACACTCAGAAGAATTCGATTAAATTATAGTACATGTGGAAAATCGTTTTGAGAGTATTTTAATGACATTTTGCTATTTCAAATATATTGAAGCTGATATAACTCAGATCACGTTAAAACAGAGTATTCATAGCATTTTTCACTAATTCACAGGGACAAACAAAAGGAATTGATTACAGTATTTTGCATTATTGTATAGATTACAGTTATCTTTGCTTAATAAATGCTCTAATCTCTTCTATTATACAGTATTTTTTGCATTCTTTAAACTATAAACAGGGTTATGAAATTAATTTAATTAACATTTTTATTTTTGTTTATTTTGTTTGTAGTTTATGAATGTTTTCAATGAATTAAAAACGATTTTTAATTGCTTCAATCTAAAAATCGTAAATGAAAAACCATGAATCAAAATCCGTTAATTTTCATTTGATATCAGTAGAAATAGAATTGAGAAATCTATAGCATGTAAAACTATGAAAAGTGGTTAGCTTTATAGTAAACATTATGATAAGCATGCTGAAACAGACAATTTTTAAATCAAAGAATTATTTCAAATGCTATTAGATGTTTAAATTTCAAATATTTATTCGGATGCTAGAAAGGCATCATTTTAAGAATATATACAAAAATAAATAAATAAAAGAATAAATAGCAAATAGTAATAATTTTTCATATTTACAATAAGCAAAAAAGTATATGCTTCACATCAATATTATAAATTTACAAATTTAAAACTGGAAAGAATACCAACTTTCCCTTATAAAAGTATTTTCATGTCATTACTTAATGCAAAATTTAAAAATTAAATTTGCAAACAATTTTATTTTAAAAGAAAGTTTTTTATTCAGTAATTTAAATATCTTTAAATATTTGCTAAACTGTGATTACAATATTTTTCCACATAATTTTAAAATTTCAGAAAATATGCGATTTTAACGATTGATAGTCTACAGGTAAACAAATCTTATTTTTAAAAGAAGTAATTTAAATAATTGATTTTTATCATCTGATTTTAGTTGTCGAAAGACAGTTATTTATTTTAATAAAATAGTTATAATTCAAAGAAAAGCAAACAGGGAAAATATTTCTTCATACCTATTTTTCAATGACTTCGTTTTTCCTTTTCTGATGTAATCCTTGATGTTTGTAGATCTAATAAATGTTCCGATAATAAGTACAGTAACACTGGCATAAATATTTTTAACCATGCCCAGAGCAATTGTACATTTCTCGGATACATATTCCATCAAAAGTACGCATGGAATGACTCCAACGAATTTTTTGGTAAGATTTTTAAATCCAGACTGAGGCTATACGCGCATAAAATGGCTATTTTTGTTCTCTGCAAATGTTCTCCGCGTATTCCAAAGACTAAATAAACGGTGTCGTTTTTTATTCATTTATTTATATTTGATAATCGTCTGCAGTTTTAGAGTTCTTTATCTAGGCACATGGCAGATGTTTTCTTCTGTTCTTTATGTGGTGAATTATTTTTGTTTCTTTATGTGGTGAAGACTTTTTAATTTAAAATTTCTTATATTAAGACATTTTTTATGCCTTTTTTCGATTTATTTCAAAAAAGTTTAAGCTTTTTGTCAATTGTAACGATAACTATACTGATATAGATCGCATACCAAATTAAACAATGTTTAAATTTAGAATAGTTAAAAATGATTTTAATAGACAATAATGCAAAATATTTCTAAATTAGAAAAGTACGCTTTGTATCTTCCATCGCAAATGCAAAATTTGTTCCTAAAAATAAGCTAGGAATCATACCAAGAGGCAATAGTAGAGAAATCATAGATTTTGCTGGCTGCAAATTTTTTTAATTCTAATATTTTAGTAATTTATGCGCTTAGTTCAATTACATGTCTATTAAATTTTTGTTTTATATAGATACGTGTTTTTACTGAAGTTTTTTTTTAATTATTTCATTGTGGAATATTAGCCAACAAACACTAAATTATGTTTGTTGCTTGAAATGAAAAAAAAATGTTTCGTTTCGTGTTCGGTTTATTTCGTTTCAGTTTTTTTTTCAGATTTATATACTTATAAAAAGGATCGACCAAAACAGGTCTGTAAGACCGAAAATGAAATCGAAATCGAATTTCGATAATCTTTCAATTTTCGGCCGAAAATGAAAATGTTCATTTTTTAAGTTATTAATACATACATAAATACACATAATTATTAATTAATTATGTGTGTATTAGAGGCACATTTTTAACAAACATACATAAACATGTATAAATGTGCACAAGTTCAAGCAAAAGCAAAATATAAATAATAATACAACTTTTATATTTGCTTTTGCTATTGACAATCAATACTCATACTCATATATATTTATTAATAATTAATTAATAATGCAATTAATAATGAAGAACAAATCAATAGTGAATATTTAATTTTTGAATATACACATTTTTTCAGTTATTTAATATTTCTCATTAAAAGTAATTAAAATAAATTGCTTAAAAGTTTTTTTAGAAAACAAACTATAAGTAAGTTGTTATTTAAAAAAAATAAACATTTGATAATTTATAATTATTATTAGTTTAATGGAGATTTCAATATAGATAAGCTGTATGCTTAAATAAATAAGTGCTACTTCCTCCTGAAAAAACTTTACCACTCCCTCGCCTCTTTACGAATGCTTTGAAATAGCGTCCTTGTTTGAAAAATCTATCTTTTGTGCCCAAGTTGGCGGAATCTGTGTCTTTAACCTAAAAGTCTGCAAGGGCCGGAATTTTCAGGCCCTGGGTGCAGCTCAGTACGGTGTAAAAATTATATAAGTTCGACCCGAACCCGGCCCGGCCCATTCAGATTTTCACAGTTAATGACCCAACTCAATTTCTACAAAAAATTCAAATTTTTCTTAACATACAATTAAGATTCTTTTAAAGAATACTGCATACATATCTATCGGATAAATTTAACGTATATTTTAAAATTACGATGGAAAATACACAATACAACAGTAACGATTACTTAGATTTCTTGGACGTTTCAACATTCAAATAAAAATTCATAAAAAAATTAATATTGCTTTGAACAAAAGAAAAAAATGAATGCTAAAAACATAATTTTTAAAACTCTTTTATAAATAGAAGATTTGGGGAAATATTTATCTTTCTTTTACTAAGGCTATTTTTAAAACCCAAAGAGCTACTTTCTGACACATTTATGAACTTATATTTTCTTGGAACCCATAAGACAGGTGTTTTCATAAATAAATAATGTAATCGAATGGCGTTATCCATTTTTTTATAAAGGCAATGTAGCTTTGAAAAAATCGTGCAAAAGATAACGTTTGAATTGAATTTCCGAAAGCAACATCACGAAAAGGAGAAAAACCTGAAGCCACGATAAGAAACTCTTATTTGTCGAAAAATAATTTATCTATCAAAAATAGAAAACGCTATCGATTCCAAATTCCTTTAATAGTCAAGCTTGTCAATTTTAAGTCTTTACTATAAAATAATATTAGTCGGAATATGTGTCAAAGTTTCACGTTGAGCAGGGATTTAAGGGTGTATTTCGATTCAAACTGCTTATTTTCCGATTTATTTTTGAATTCATTTTTGCTCTCAAATGCACCAAACTTTTAAATTCTCTTATTTAGAAAGTACACAAGGTGCCGTAATCGTCTATTCTCTGATAAATGCAGAGAATATTGCAAAAAAAGCAATCAAAAACGGCATTTCGAATCGATTTTTCTGAAGCGGGAGGTCTGCGAACGAAAAAAAGGGTCATACTGAGAAGGTAATTGTTTATAACTCAAATTCTAATGGATTGAGAACAAAATAACATCATACGGCACCTCGTACGTCCCTTCAAGAATCCCCTCAGCAAGTTTCATGTTTCTACTTTTAAAAATGTGTCTGAAATTGTATCGGAAAATTTCGAGCTGTTGAAGATGGAAAACCGTTTTTTCGAATACACCCTTAAAAAACCTTTTAAGGTACATTTCCAAAGATTCCGTAAACAGAAGTTCATTATCACTTCTAATATTTTTACAAAACATATTGCTTGCCCCACACATCCTGGGAACAGCTATGTTCAGTTCCGGCCCAGCTCCACTATGTAATAAAAAAATGCAAATCTGATCTCAATACCGCACAAGTGTGCTGAAAAAATCTAAACAGACACCATGTCCGATGCCAGTCTCTTCGGTGGACATGTTACATTTCTTCATTAATGTTATTTATCAAGCATCAGCTCGTGACGCATGTTTATATTTATTCTGATAAAAAACAAATTCTTTGAAAGTAGCTAATATTTTATCGGCTTGGTTTAAATTTTTATGTCGGCCGGTAGGACCGCTAAATATTTTTTTTTATCGGCCAAACCCGTTTATTTTGTTTACCGGCCCATTTGAAAATTCTGATTCATATCGTCAGCCAAGCCCGAATGCGCGCACATCTCTACTTTGAACAAAACTTTTTATTTGCATGTAAAATAAAATGTAATTAATTCATCAGCAACATAGAATGTTAGAAATTTTAGGAATAGCAATCGAAACATCTGCGGTTTTAAACTAAAAATTTTCTATTACTATTAAGCGTGCAGCAGGAGCAAGTGAAGAGCGTCGTATGTAGGAGGATGTTTGTTTAATTTGATTTCACGTCATGAATCGGCTATGGTCGATAATTATAAACAATAAACTTTATTCATAACATTAAATAAAGAGTTTCTCATCTGAGTGGAAACAGCTCAATCAACAAGTCATGTCAAAAATTTCCAACGGAAGAAAGAAGATTTCTAGAATTCAGATAGTTTCGGCCGAATTTCTAACAGCATTTCCGCCGATAACGAGTTTTCGGAGAAACTCAAATTTTGGGCCAAAAACGAAACTGAAACCGAATTTTCGGTGAAATTCAGATTTTGGGCCGAAAACGAAATCGAATTTTCGGCAAAATACAAATATTGGACCGAAAACGAAAACGAAACCGAATTTTCGGCCGAACTCAGATTTTGGGCAGAAAACAAAAACAAAACGGATTTTTCGAATATTCTCTGCTTGTAATTATGTCTAACACACCATTTGTGTAATTTCAGGCATTTTTCAACATTTACACATTTGTTTGAGTTTATAAAGCGATAACATATTGCACATTTGATTTCTCAAGTTAGGTGCACATAAAAACAGGTAATTTTTTCCTCAAAATGTGTAAATTTTAAGTCAAGTATGCATTTTAAAAAAATTACACTCTTATCTGTGTACATATAATTATGTTTAAATTAGAATAAATCACAAATTCGTGTAAATAATGGCATTTTTCAACATTTACACACTTCTCTGAGTTTTTCAAGTGATAATAAATTACACACTTACTTTCATAAGATAAATACACATAAAAATAGGTAAATTTCCGAGAAAAAATGTGTAAATTTTACGACAGGTGTGTAAATTTACAAATTTACACATATCCATGGGTAAAATTGGCCAATTTACACATTTATTTTTTAGAGTGATGTTGGACAGCCCTGGTTTAAGGTGTTAAAATAGTGAAGCTATAACTGTAAGCGCTTTCGCAGGAATTCATTACCGCCAGATGAATCTTCCACCAGTAAATTTAATTAGATATATTTTCATTATTTAAATGCTTTATTTATACAAAATTCTAGTCAGAAACTGATTGCAGAAACATATATTCATTTTTACTCACTTTCGCTTTAGTCAGGTCCTGCGTTACCACAATATTCTGATAACTAAGACATAAATCCAGTCTGTGTCAGTGGAGAAGATTATAAAGCCTAAGCAAACTTACACTAGTAAAAACAAATGAAACGTTTAACCATATTTCTAGCAAAATATTTACATGAAAAATCGTTATGATAAAACAAAATTTTCTATTCAATTTTACTGGCGGGAAATATGCTCCGGTGGTAATCAGAAATTGTTGATCTGATTTAAAAAAACAAACGCCATCTTGTGACAACTGAAATTCATTTGCAACCGATACACTTTTCTCTGTATGTCTCTCCCATTTTATTCATAACTCAATTATATGCAGCTAAGATCCTGAATAGGTTAATGATACCTTCGCTTGGAATTTCTTTTAAACGATCTGCTAATAAAGGCAAGCATATTATTTATTTTATTACTGATGGTACAATTCAGATAAAACACACTACTTAGATTACAATTACAATTACACTTATTTATAATATTTCAAACCTAAACTTTATTCTACGCAATAGCCAACCAATTTTTTAAAGTGATATTTTATCAAAAGCTTCCATACAAAATAAATTGCAATACATTCCCGTAGTTTCATACCGTCCGCTAGATGGCGTGTGACTTTGATTTTACCTCACATTTTATCTTGGGGCTCTCTTTTATTTAAGATAAGATGCTTTATTTTTGGTCGCAGATTTCAGGATTTTTACCAGAATTTTCGTAAAGAGCTGATCTTTATACTTAAAGAAGAATTTTTTCTGTAAATAAGGCAAGAATTACTTTACAACAATTGTAGTATATTATCTTTGGCGTGTAAGAACGCAAAATTATACACGAATTTTTAAAAACTTACATTATCTTACAAAAGTGTCTAGATGTTTAATAAAATAACAAAAAAAAAAACCTTTTAAAAATGTCTCCTTTATTTAGCCTCGTTCTTTTCAAAAGTAAATTTTATTTGAAATCGCTGATATAAAACAAATTTCTTTCATAATTAAATATTATGTATACAGGTTGTCTCAGAACTTCGCGTACAAGCTTTGAGGGGCGGTAGGGAACATCGTTTGGAACCACAATTGCACAGGAAAGCATGAGCGGAAACGTTTTCTTAACCCTTTCACAGACAGTGGTTTGTATATGAAACTACAAAATTTTTAATACAAAATGAACATTGAAACCAGAATTTAAATATGATTTTTCCATTTATTATGTATGTGAAATGTCTGTCTTTCCTTCTTTGAAAATACATTTTTTCCATAAATGAATAATACAAATGAATATATTTTACATAAATGAATGACATTTCTGATGTCATTCATTTTTTTCCACATTTTAGCGATGGAAATACTTTGTCCGTGAAAAGCTCAAAGAAACACAAAGACACTGTTATGACACAATGTGGAAAGCACTGTAGAACGTTTTACTACACAGAAAAAAGTACAAGAAATGATTTAATTTTAAATAAAATTTTAAATTATGTTTCTTTAAAATAAAGTATCTTACTAGCTATAAAAAATTTCTAAAATGTGGAAAAATATGAATGACATCAGAAATCGCGGAAAAATGTATTTGCAAAGACGAAAAAAAAAAAAATACATTTCACATATATAATAATTAAAAAAAATCACATTAAAATTCTGGTGTCAATGTTCATTTTGTATAAAAATTTTGTAGTTTCATAGACGTACCATTGTCTGTGAAAGGGTTAACAAGTGAGGATGACGTTTCCGCCAATGCGGTCCTATGTAACTGTTGTTCCAAACGATGTTCTCTACCACTCCTCAAAATTTGAACACGAAGTTCTAGGACACCCTGTATATGCATATATATACAGGGTGTCCCTAAACAAATGGTATATAAGCTAGGGGATGATAGAACACATCAAGACGAGTAATAGTAAATAGGAAACCAAGGGTCCCAAACGTTTTGCAAAGGAGATAGCGGCCATTAAAGTTTGGGATCCAAAATTTCAAATACACACAAAAAACGGAAAAATTGGTCGATTGATTTGCGGTTTTCACTAAAATTATTCTTTATGTTGGTATTTTCTTGAAAATAAATTATAAAGATAAATTTCGAAAAATGCCGATAGAGGGTGCTTTAGACTTTGAAGTAATGAAAAACTATTTTTTGCCGTGATTTTTTGCATCTCATTAAATGTTTTGGTAAATTTAGACTTATATTTAAATTTTGAGCTCAAAATCTGAATAGTTGGGTGTGGTTAAGTAGCACAAACTGAACTGTGTTCAGAGGATTCAAATTTCAAATGATAATAAAAAACGGAAAAATTGGTCAATTCGTTTGCGGTTTAAAATAAAAATATTCTTTAAGTCAGTATCTTCTTGAAAATGAATTTTAAAGATAAATTTTTAAAAAATCCGTTAGAGAGCGCTTTAAACTTCAGAGTAACCAACAACAAATTTTAACCGTTATTTTTTGTATCTAATTAAATGCTTTCCAAAATTTCTTAAATGTTTTCGAAATCTTAAATTTAAACTTAAAGTTTGAACTCAAATTCTGAATCGTTGGGAGGGTTTAAGAAGCGCAAACTGAAGTGAGTTCAGGAGTTGAAATTTAACCATCCCTCCCCCCCCCCCCTGAACACAGTTCACTTTTGCGCTACTTAAACACTCGCAACGACTCAGAATTTAATCTCAAAATTTAAATCTAAGCATTTGAAAGCATTTAATGAAATTTTAAAAAATAACGGTTAAAAATAGTTGTACGCTACTCCAATGTCTAAGGCGCCCTCTATCGGCATTTTGTGAAATTTATCTTTAAAATTTTTCTTCAAGAAAACACTGATTTAAAGAGTAGTTTTAACAAAAACCGCAAACGAATCGACTAATTTTTCCGTTTTTTTATAGTTTTCCGTTTCTTTTGAAATGTCAACCCTCTGAACACAGTTCAGTTTGTGCTACTTAACCATTCCAAACTATTCAGATTTTGAGCTCAAAATTTAAGTTTAAATCTAAGCCTACGAAACCATTTAATGAGATGCAAAAATTAACGGCAAAAAATAGTATTAGGATGGATTATTTCGTTAATCCAAAGTTTAAAGCGCCCTCTATCGGTATTTTTTGAAATTTATCTTTATAATTCATTTTCAATAAAATACCGACACATTAAGAATAGTTTTAGTGAAAACCGCAAATCAATCGACCGATTTTTCCGTTTTTTATAATCATTTGAAATTTAAACCCTCTGAACACAGTTAAGTTTGTGCTACTTAACCGCTTCCAACTATTCAGATTTTGAGCTCAAAATTTAAGTTTAAGTCTAAGCTTACGAAACCATTTAATGAGATGCAAAAAATCACGGCAAAAAATAGTTTTTCATTACTTCAAAGTCTAAAGCGCCCTCTATCGGCATTTTTCGAAATTTATCTTTATAATTTATTTTCAAGAATATACCAACATAAAGAATAATTTTAGTGAAAACCGGAAATCAATCGACCAATTTTTCCGTTTTTTATGTGTATTTGAAATTTTGGACCCCAAACTTTAATGGCGGCTATCTCCTTTGGAAAACGTTTGGGACCCTTGGTTTCCTATTTACTATGACTCGTCTTGGTGTGTTCTATCACTCCCTAGCGTATATACCATTTGTTTAGGGACACCCTGTATTTACAAACACGAGTTTACAGAAAGTATTTATAGATACCGCAATTTTCGACGAATAAACCGCGGATTAAACAATCGCTTTTCGACACAGGAAATTTTAAGAATAAAAAGTAAATTATTTGATTACGGTAAATGTTTTACTTCAAATAATTAATAAAGTTTCTGGGTCAAAACAGAATATTTTGATCCACGGATTATAAGCCGGAATTTGCGGTAATTAATATAATAATCTATATAAAATATAGCATTTTTTCAATATTTTACCTGGATTCTTACGTATTGTGGAGACATTTCTTTTCCGTTATTTTTTTTTAAATCTTACTATTCAAATCTTTATTTCTTTCAAAGAATTCAATTTCCCTTTCTTTTATTAATTTCATCAATCACATCTACTTTTAACATTATTAATATCGTCTTCTCTCACTGCTTTTCTCTCGCCGATGCTCTTTAGTTGATGAGAGAGTGTAATGAAATTATTTCTTTCCTACATACGATCTGAGTTTTTCGTGTACTCTCTCTCTATAGATATATATTCTAAGACAATAGAAAACACATTATCAAATTAATAAAATAAGATGCAAAATAAAGTTAGACAAATTTTTTAATGAAGACAAATATTATTTCCTTTTTTTAATTCAGTGTGTACATTTAAATAATAATTTAAAAATTGGGGTAAAAAATGCATATTTTGCTTTAGATATAACTCACACTTTATAAAGTACTAAATACATATCTGACTCAATTTTTTTTTCACATAGCCTTCGTTCCCTATCATATATAATATATAGAGCTTCAAATCAAAAAATTAAAATAAAAGAAAAAAATGTAAATAAAGATTTATTATGTATCACTTACATAAAATGTATGTCTTTTGTATCGTAAAGTTTCAATTACCGTAATTTCGGGTGTATAAGCCGCAGATCAAACAATTCTTTTTCGACCCAGAATTTTTTAAGAAACAAATATAACTAGTTAGATCGCTGTAAATATTTGTCTACAATCACTAAATAAGATTTCTGGGTCCAAAAAGAATTGTTTGATCCGCGGCTTATACACCCGAAATTACGGTAAAGCGAATATTTTTAATGCTACCTCACATGACTTTTTCAGGACAAAAATCTTGTACAAATGTTTTGAGAACATTGCAAAAGAAATATATTACGAAATGTACTTTTTTAAAATTGTTGTGCAAATAGAATACAGTAGACTCATGATTTTTTGACCACCGATTTAAAGAAACCTCGGATTTTAGTGACCTTTGGATAAGGTCCCGACCATTTTTCAGTACTTACAATGCTCCTCTTCGTTTCTGTTAATGACCTGCAAATAATCCAAATCTTGATTTAGCAACTTTCGAGAACTTCATTTCACATCCTTAAAATCTATAAACAGTAAACAGTCACGTAAGCACGGTGACTGCCCAAAACTAGCAGTAGTGTAAGGTTTTCTTCTTGATTCGCAGCAGAAAACTTTTTTGGTTAGGTAAGGATAGCAGAATTTTCAAAAATTACCGGTATTTAGAGCACTTGGCCATCCAGCCTGGTTAAGTCACTGAGTAATTATCATGATTCTTTTTCAAGAGTTACATGCATTTTACAACATATGAATAAATGTGTTATACAGTGTTTCTAACAATATACTGAAGAAACGTAGTTAATGGTACTGTAATTAATTTAGAACTGAACAAAACTCATAAAACATTTTCGTTAGATCTATTTCATTACATGTATTCACATAGCAAAGGATGCTAGGCAAGCTTTTTCTCAGGATACAGATTTTCTACCATCCCGCCGGATATTTAACCATTTGAAGGGCGGTGGGATAAAATATATGCCATTTAATTTTAATTGCAAAATGCCACATTGACACCAGAATTCGAAAATGAAATTTTAATTATATCAAGTACGTGGAGAAAGTTTTTTATCTATTTTGAAATAAATTTGCTTTTGTGTTCTGCTGTCAGACAGTCATTTCAGCAATTTATGAATACAAGTGCTTTGCCCCTCAAAGGGTTAACCTTTTCAGGGGCGTATTTGCGGCACGTATACGTGTCTCTTGTACCCAAAGGGTTAAAGATTTTCGCGCAACTGCTTTTTCAGAAAACAGCACACCGTTATACACACAGACAGAGGCATACGATCATTTATCTTTTTTGTTATAGATTTATGCATGTGAGAAAGACATTTTAAAACTCCTATTATTTTAAGATTAAAAGTTGCCAAGTTAGGAAGCATTTAATTTTATGAATTTTTGTTCTGGCACTTAAAACGAGTCATAAAAGAAGATATATAACTTATGTATGTATCCTAATATTTTATTACTGTTACTTAAAAACTAGACTTCATAGATATTGTAAAGGGGATTTCTTTAACACTAGAACAGGACAACAGTACAGTTTATCTCAATTTTTATAAAAATTATCTCACACCAGATTTTTTTAAAGATGTTTAACTTATTTAAGTAGCGTAATTTTGTACTGCTTATATTTTACATGTCTTTTGAAGAAATGATTTTGAAGAAAAATGAAAATCTGGAAAGTTTTATAAGGAATGTGAAATGGTTTTTATGATTATTAATTTGTCAAATTTCATGTATTTTTATTTAAAGTTACGTGCTTCAATATTCTTTCAACCTATTAGTATTTAAAAGAAATTTTATTAACATATCTCTCTAACGATCGTTATAATGTAAATTTCAATTTCAGACAAAAAAAATGAGAAAGAAAACAAAAGAAAGAAATTTGCTGTCTAAAAAAACAGATTATAAGATTTTCCTGAAAATTTCATTAGCCTTTATGTCGCTCTCAAAAATTGAAGAAAGAAAAAACACCTTTATTAAATTGTTTATTTTGCTCTTAAAATTCGTCACATTATACTTTATACCGCTCATTAACTTTGTTTTATAAATGTCTTCCGTTATCCATTAGATGTCTTGTTTACCAAGCAATTAGCTTGGAAGAGAACAAAACTGATAAATGGTCGGTAGACTAACCGTTATAAAATACACAAATATTAATATAATAACTTTCGGAAGTTATTTAACCTTCCTACCCTGTTCAAATTTTATTCAATCTTGATAAAAACATTTCACACCAGAATTGTTATTTAAAACATTTTAATATATTTAATAGGCTTACTTTTCTGAATCTGTTATTCAATTTTATTTAAGAAAAAAGTTCTGGTACGAATCGAATAAAATAAATTATAGATATGGGTCGATTAGACCCATTCAGGGTAGGAAGGTTAACTTAACAATTAATGTAAAATGGTGATATAATAATTTTTATGTGATTTTAAAGCATTTTTTTACTGAAAAATTAACCTCTCATAAGCAGTACTCATTATCGTAAACGGCAAGTAAAATTACAAAAAAATATTTAATTAATCAAATTAAATTAAAATACATAGAAGAACCAAAGCAATTTCAACTACACAAACGGATCCAAAGTACTATGTCGTTTTGTATGGAAATTCATCAGTTAAAAAGTAAGTCACAGATGCCAACATCTTTTAATTATGGCGTCCGATCGAGAAAGAACATGGTTACAACCAGAAATATTATTTAACCCTTTAACCTAGAGCATTCGAAATCGCCCAATTAGATTCCCAAATGGGTATTTCCATGAGCACTTGTCATGTGAGTCACCTTTCCAGTAACTGCTGAATTATTGGCTGCCACCGTTAATTTTGGAATATATTACATGGTTTTTATCAATTAATGAAATATCTCTGATAAAATAAGTCACATTTTTTCGTTCTAAAATACTGGTATCCAAAATCGTAGTATATGTGACTTACACGACATGTGCTCATGGAATTACCCAAATGCAACATCGACACCAGAATTGTGGTATAAATATTTTCTGTTTATTACGTATAGAAAAAAAAACTTTTCCTTATTTTCAAATAAATTTGTGCGTAAATTCCAATGTTATTCAGTCATTTCAATATTTACGCCATGGAAGTGTCCTGGATGGCAAAGGAATAATATACATATCCACTATTTTCTAATAAATTTTTCATAGTGTGTTTCAGGGGTGTCAAACTGTGGCCCACGAGGTACCACTAAAATTTTAGAACAATCACTGATTTATCTAATAATCAAATCTCTGCGATTCATGAAGTCAAATATTTCTTTGAAAAATTTGTGGTATCATGCGGGCCACAGTTTGATACCCCTGTCGAAATGTTAAAGATGAAAATCTCGAAACTTTTATAACGATTGTGAAATTATTTTTATGATTAATATATGTTATTAATATAATAATATTTGCTAAATTCCCTTAAATTTTATTTAAAATTACGGGCTTCAATATTCCTTCAACATATTAGTATTTAAAAAGAATCTCATAAACCTATCAAACGATCGTTAAAATATAAATTTCAATTTCAGACAAAAAAAAATATTGAGAAAGCAAACAAAAGAAAGACATTTTCTGTCTGAAAAAAACTAAAAAGTGCTTTCATTAAAAACTTTATAACTCGGCTGAAATTTATAAGATTTGCAAGTAAATTTTTCAAGCTCTCAAAAATTGAAGAAAGAAAAAGCACGTCGATTAAATTGTTTATTTTGCTCTTAAAATTCGTCACATTATACTTTATCCCGCTCATTAACTTTGTTTTATAAATGTGTTCCGTTATACATTAGACGTCTTGTTTACGAAGCAATTAAATAGGAAGAGAACAAAACTAATGAATGGTCGGTAGACTAGCCGTTATAAGATGCACAAATATTAATATGATAACTTTCGGAAGTTATTTAACTTGAAAATTAATGTAAAATGGAGATATAATAAATTTTTATGCGTTACAAAAGTTTTTTTTTTTTTTTTTTTTTTTTTTTTTTTTTTTTTTTTTTTTACTGGAAAATTAATTTTTCAAAGCAGTACTCATTATCTTAAACGGCAAGTAAAATTACAAAAAAAAGTATAAATAAATAAATAAAATAAAAAAAAACTCAGTAGAAGAATCAAAGCAATTTCTATTAAGTAAACGGATCCAAAGTATTATGTAGTTTTGTACGGAAATTCATAAGTGGAAAATAAGGCACCGATGCCAACATCTCTTAATTATTACGGAGTCCGATCAAAAAAGAGTATGTTTACAACCGGAAATATTATTTAACTCTTTGTGTTTCTGCGTTCCTTTAGACAAAATCACCCAATTTGATTCCCAAATGTAACAGTGACACCAGAATTCTGGTATAAATATTTTCCGTTTATTGTGTATAAATAAGTAGCCTTTTTCCGTATTTTCAAATAATCTGTATGAAAATTCTGGTGTTCTTCAAACGAATCAATAAAAAAGCATCCTTTAAACAGGATCTGCCTTCATCTATAAATTCATCTTACATTCTTCTATACTTTCTATTCTTCATCTTACATTCTTCTATACTTTGGAATACCCCAGATAGGGCGATTTTAATAATATCATGCAGTGTTGCCAGACAGGCTACTTTTTTTTAAATTCAGATTCTTCATTGGCACCACTTTTTACACATGATGAAATGTGCTTTATTCAATGACATAACCATTGAGGTGAAAACAAAAGGTAATTTACCGTTTGAAAAAACTGGTGCCAATCAAAAAAAAAAAAAAAAATCTGAATTTAAAAAAAGTAGCCCACTGACAACACTGATATCATGCTAAACATAGACATGAAAAAAATCGCCAAACAAATTCTACATTTGGTGAAGGACGTGAATTCTAATTTAAAGTTAAAATAATTGTTCAAAAAATATATATAAATTGAGGCCTACCTTGCGTGGCATCTTCTTTGAAGGATATTACTCTTCTTTTTCACTAAGAACACTTTGAATATTGCTGCAAGTATAATAGATTATTATTTAATTAAATATGTTCTGTAGAACAAATAATACGTGGACTTCCGTTTTCGAAAGACAGTTTCTTTAATTTACATAAATTCCAGGAGAACACAGCATATTTATACGTTAATACAAAAACAAGAGGATGAGTTTGAAATCTTATATTTTAAAGTTCTTTAAAATAGGAATATTCTCGGAGCTGACAGTTTTTGCTTCCGAAATAACAGCTTGAGGAAAAATGTCAACAGAACCCGCGAAGAAAAAGTTCTGAAGGTAAAAAAGAACAAGTTCGCAGTAAATGTGACGTCAGATGGAATGTTTTTAGGGAAATCATTTCCTTCTTTTGCGGAACACTTTTGCAGTGTTGCCATCTCGTGTGACACTTTGGAAACAAATTCTCATGAAGAAAGACTTTTTCCAATACCCCCACTTTTGTTTTAAAAGTGCTAGCCTCAGTTGCAGTTGAGATCTCAAAGTTTCAAACTGAGGTTTCGCAAGGGGCTTTGTCATAATATCCGCGACCATTTTCTTTGAAGGACAATAGTGTAGACACATAATTTCATTTTCTATCATAGTCTTTACATTGTAATACTTAAGGCTTACATGCTTGCTTCTGGATAGATGTTTTTCGTTTTTTGATATTTTAATGCATGGAAGATTATCGTCATAGACTACAATCGGTAAGGTTTGTGGTAGGTCTAAATCTCTCAACAATGCGAGTAACCATTCCATTTCTTGACAGATGTTTGATACAGAAATGTATTCTGCCTCAGTAGAGGACAGTGCGACACTGGTCAGTTTTCTACTTGACCAAGTTAATAAGTTGTTGCCCAATTTGAATATATTGACGGTAGATGACTTCCGATCATTTTTATCTGATGCCCAATCAGCATCACAGTATGCTGTTAAGACGGGCTCTTTATCTTTGTCAATTATTAGTTTAAGATCTTTAGTTGTTTTTAAGTAGCGAATAACCTTTTCAACTGCTAACCAATCTACTTTTCTTAGTTTTTCATTTCTTCTACCTAATATATGTTCACACAGGCTGATATGTCCGGCCTCATAATGGTGGAACTATATACGAGGGCCGTTTTTTTTTCAACCTCCGATGGGCCATAAAAAAAGACAAGCATATATAGAAAGATCATTTTATTACTAAAAGTTATGTACACTTATGATTATTTTTCAACATAATCACCTTGTAAATTGAGGCACTTGTCGTACCTGTGGACAAGCTTTCCAATACCCTCTTCATAAAAAGTGTCCGCCAATGAATTCAAATGATTCTTGACGCTGTCTTGAAGCTCCACGTTACTTTGAAAACGCTTCCCTCCTAGCCACTTTTTAAGTTCAGGGAAAAGATGGTAGTCACTCGGAGCTAGGTCAGGACTGTATGCCGGGTGATCGAAAATTTCCCACTGAAAATGCTGAAGTAGACGTTTGGTTACAGCAGCAGTGTGAGGACGGGCGTTGTCATGGATCAGAACAATTCCAGAAGTCAGCATGCCTCTTCTGAATGGCTCTGCGTAACCGTCGTAAAGTTTCACAATAAACAGCTGAATTAATCGTCGTCCCTGGCTGCATGAACTCAACAAGCAACACACCTTTTTGATCCCAGAACACTGTAGCCATAATCTTTCTGTTGTTGAAGGTTTGTTTGAACTTTTTTGGTATGTTTGGCGAGTTCGTATGCATCCATTGTTGAGATTGACGTTTTGTTTCAGGTGTGTCATACCCAGGTCTCATCACCTGTCACAATTGATTTCAAAAAGTTTTCTCCTTCAGCGTCATAACGGGTGAGGAATGTCAAGGCTGAGCCCATTCGTCGTGTTTTGTGGTTGTCCGTCAACATCTTTGGGACCCAGTGAGCACAAATTTTTCTGTAGCCTAAATGTTCCGTCACAATAGTGTACAGAGAAGACCTCGAGACTTCTGGAAATTTTATGGACAAATCATTTATAGTGAACCTTCGGTTTCCTCTAACTTCTTCGTCCACTCGTTGAACAAGGTTGTCTGTGGCTACAGACTTGAGTCCTTGACCTCCTTCATCATGCACATCGGTTCGGCCATCTTTAAATTTTCAGCACCATTCACGCACAACACCATCGCTTATAAAGCTTTCTCCATACACTCGGCTCATTCTTCGATGAATTTCAGCTGCACTATTCCCTTCAGCTTGCAGGAATCGAATAACACTTCGCAATTCGCACTTGACGGGAGAATCAATTAAGGCAGCCATGTTTACGTGGCTACAGCTCGCCTCACAATGGCGTCAATGAAAAGGCAGTCAAAGAGGGTGATGTGGGGAACATGCGTCGTCGCTCTATGCGCATACCGACTTCCTGCCGCTCGTTTAACGTTGATGTTGTGCAATCGGAGGTTGAAAAAAAAACGGCCCTCGTAATAGTGCCCCCACTGCTTGTCGATAAAGGGTATTATTACTCATTAGTTTACTATCAGGATCCAAATTAAAATAATCCGTATTCATGGGAGTATAAGTTGGTTTAGAATTTGCTAAGTTAAATTTCCTAACAATTTCGTTAATTTTATTTTCCTGATCTAACATTAAACTTCCATCTTCTGTCTGTTTGATATTTATCCACAAATAGTGCGATACCTTACCTAACGATTTTATTTCATATTTCCTTGATAATTCTTTGTATATCTCTTCCGTATCCCGTTTCTTTCCTGCTACTAAAATGTCGCCGACATATACTATAATATAAGACATGTTTCCGTTTCTATTTCGTTTGAACAAGCATAAATCTGATGTACACTGATTAAATCCCATGTGTTTGAGGGTTTGACTAATTTTTGGGTGCCAGGCTCTAGCTGCCTGTTTTAGTCCATATATAGCTTTATTCAGTTTACACACCTTTTCCTTTTGATCTTCTACTATATATCCCTTGGGTTGTGTCATGAATACCTTTTCGTCCAAGTTTCCGTGCAAAAATGCTGTTTTTACATCTAAATGAATTATATCTAAAATTTTATATACAGCAGCATTTAGGAAACTTCTTATTGTGGTGTGTGCCACGACAGGGGCAAAAGTTTCATCATAATCACACCCGAATTTTTGCGAATAACCCTTCGCAACGAGTCTCGCCTTGTAGCGTTTTATTTCTCCGCGTGCATTGCGTTTTGTTTTAAAAGTCCATTTACAACCTATAATATGTTTTACCGGAGGTGGATCGACTAATTCCCAAGTTTTATTTTCCATAAGTGAATTAATTTCCTCATCTGTTGCTGTTAGCCAATTATTTTTAATTTTTGGGTCTTTCATATTTTCTATATCTTCCCAAGTTTTGGGTTCCTCAACTTGACACATGTTTGCGCTAATTCCATACCTATCGGGAGGTACTCCCCTGTTTTCTCTTCCCGATCTTCTAAGCTGTATTTAACTCTGATGTGGAATTGCGTCTGCGTCATGTTTATCACCACCTAATTCAATTTGAACAACTTCGGTTGTGGTCGAAATGTTATTTTGGTCTTGTTTAGTGTCATTTTTCCCGTTTTCTAGAAATTTTACTGATCTTGATATCATTACTCTATTATCCCCGATGTATATTCTATATCCCTTGCTCCTGTGGTCATATCCCAAGAAAATGCCTTCAATGGCTTTCTCTTCGAATTTAGCTTTTTTAGATTTTTCTACATAGGCGTATGCCTTGCAGCCAAATGTTTTTATGTGTGACAAATTTGGTTTACGATTATTCCAAAGTTCAAATGGGGTTATATTGTTGTTTGCTTTAGTTGGCAGCCTATTTGTTAAATAAGTGGCAGTGAGAATTGCTTCACCCCAAAATGGTCTTGGTAGATTTGCTTCTGACAGCATTGTGTGTGCCATTTCTACAAGGGTGCGGTTTTTTTCTCTCAGCAACACCATTTTGACATGAGCAAAATGGTACACTTAATTGGCGTTCAATACCGTCAAGAGTTAAATAATCTTCAAAATTTTCCCCAAGATATTCCCCTGCATTATGCGATTTAAAGGCTTTTATTTGTTTACCATATTTATTTTTTACTAGTGCAGAGAAATCTTTAATTTTTTTCTAGGGCTTCTGATTTGTGTGAAAGTAGATAAACCATAGTAAACCTGCTATAATCATCAATGAACGTAATAAAGTACCTTTTACCTGTGAATGTCTCCGTCTTCATGGGACCGCAAATGTCGCTGTGGATTAGCAAAAGGACTTCCTTAGATCTATTTGATGCTACCTTAGGATAAGGAAATTGTGACATTTTCCCTTCAATACATTTAGTCCATATATTATCATGTTTACAGTCACTTAAGGTTATACCGTCCGCTAACTTATGGTTCACAAGATATCTGATCGATTCAAAATTTTTGTGTCCCAGGCGTTTATGCCAAGTTGTAATACAATTTTGATTATCACAAAACATTTGTGTTTTAACAGCGTATCCGTACTCATCTTTAGAACAAATTTCATATAGATTATTATTTAATTCCGCTGTTAAAACTATGTTCTTGTCTTTAACAAAGTTACAAGAATCTTTTTCAAAAATGACTTTAAAATCGTTTTCTGTTGCTCTCTTTACCGATAATAAATTACTTTGTAATTCAGGAGAGTAAAGAACATCTTTAAGTATAATGTGATGCGGTGAATTTGTACAAAGTTTAATATCACCCATACCATGTGAATCTAGTTTATTTCCATCCGCTATCATTATGCTACCGAAATTTCCGGTTTTGAAGTTTATGAAATTTTCTTTTGCGAATGCTACATGTCTTGTGCAGCCGGAATCGATAACGAATTTATTTACATTAACCCATTAACGCCCAAATTATTATTTTCGCTAAAATTTAAATTTTGTATTTCCCACCACTTTTAAAAGCAAATTAACTTTTATCTAATTTTATCAAGGATTCTGTCTCGTGAAATATGGTATACATTTTTCTTCCTCTTTACTGGTGGGAAAACCGCTTTCTTGCTGTTTTTGTAACCGTCCTCAAACGAGGACGCTGGGCGTTAATGGGTTAAGTTCTTGTGCGCTATTAGCAGACATTAAATCCCGCGCAGGATAATTTTGTTCGGAGAACTTATAAATGTTTTCTTCCGAATTTGTTAAGATAGAAAAATTATTCGAACCTATTTCTGCGTCGACAATACCTTTAAAACAGAAGTTGGAAGCATCCCTTACATTACCTTGATTACCTTTGTAATTTCCCGAATTATTTCTGAAAGAGTTTGAATTATTATAAAACTTATTTCGATTCTGATTATTTCTCTGGTTATTATTTTGCATTTTATTATTTAAATGATAACATTCTTCGCGTAAATGTTTATCTCGTTTACAAAACGTGCAAAATTTCTTATTTCTAGCATTTTTATTTACTACCTTATATGCTGAGTCGCGTGAGCTCGAAACAGCTCAGATCTCTTTATTGCTTTTTATCTCTTTATTTCTCTTTATCTCTTTATTGTTTTGCTCGCGAATTTGAACTCACGTCTCTATTTTCGCATCTATGTTTATATTCATCAGTCAATTTATTTTTTACGTAATTTAAAGTTACATCCGTCTCGCTGGCTTCTAACGCGGTAACCATTGGATCAAAAGATCTAGGGAGCGAACAAAGCAGTAGGACACATATATGCGAGTCAGGGATCTCCTCGCCAACAGCCAATAGTTTATCTTTAATTGATAAAATGTTGTTTATGTGGGAGATCATGTCTCCCCCCACACTTAATTTTTGAGAGTATAATTTTCGGAAAAGAAAAAGTTTAGAAGAAAGGCTACTTCTCAAGTGTAAATTTTTTAAAGCTTCCCAAATATCTTTGGCATTTACTAGATGTTTGACATGAATCATTTGCGAATCTTCTATGCATAGATTAATGATCGTTTTCTATTTAATATTATTTTTGTTCCATTCAGCAGTGAAAGGATCCGGTGGGGGATTTATAATTACTGAAAATACATTTTCTTTCTGCAGCAGATTTTCTATTTTAAAAGCCCAATTACTGTAATTTTGGTCATTCAATTTTTCAATAAGGGCTATATCTCTAGTAGCCATTTTATTTATTCAAATCGCAATTGTAGTTATATATTTTCAAAAAAGTGTTTATAGTTTATTTCCTTCAAATAAATTTATGGACAAATATTTTTACTTAGATAAAAAAGAATTTTTTCAGTCTCATAATCTGAAAGACGTGAATTCTAATTTAAAGTTAAAATAATTGTTCAATAAATATATATAAATTGAGGCCTACCTTGCGTGGCATCTTCTTTGAAGGATATTACTCTTCTTTTTCACTAAGAACACTTTGAATATAGCTGCAAGTATAATAGATTATTATTTAATTAAATATGTTCTGTAGAACAAATAATACGTGGACTTCCGTTTCGAAAGACAGTTTCTTTAATTTAAATGAATTCCAGGAGAACACAGCACATTTACACGTTAATACCAAAACAAGAAGAAGAGTTTGAAATCTTATATTTTAAAGTTCTTTAAAATAGCAATGTTCTCGGAGCTGACAGTTTTTGGTTCCGAAATAACAGCTTGAGAAAAAATGTCAACAGAACCCGCGAAGAAAAATTTCTGAAGGTAAAAAAAGAACAATTTTGCAGTAAATGTGACGTCAGATGGAATGATTTTTAGGGAAATCATTTCCTTCTTTTGTGGAACACTTTTGCAGTGCTGCCATCTCGTGTGACACTTTGGTAACAAATTCTCATGAAGACAGACTTTTTTCCAATATTTGGTGCCCTGGCGCCCGGGGCACATGACCTTCTTCCCAAACACTCTTAGTTTTGGCCCTGAATGGGAATAAAAACACTTTTTCTTTTCTATCACAGGTGTCAAGATACTTAATAGCAACAATATTGCATTAGATATTGTATTCATTAAATACTTCTTCTTAAAAGTTGTTGATAAAAAATGTTAATTTGTGGAGAATTTCTTGTCATTCAGCTGTTTTTAGAGAGCAAAGTAAAAACAGCTTACTAAAATAATGATATCTTTTTTATTTTTCATCATATTTGATTGGATTCTTTTTATGAGTTACTCTATAGAATTGACTATTAAATGACGTAAAAAATCGTTTTTACCTTTCGTCCATGAGCAGATAAAAATTATTTCGTACAACTACTCAGATTTCATAAAATATTTATTATATCTATATTACAATGGCGCTATATTTTTCTACTACATTTTATCAATTTTTCATCAATAGTAGATTTTCATCAATATATTCTAAAAATATCAGAACGTTTTGAATTTTTCAAAAAATCGCTCTTTCTCCATGACTATACATGCTATTTTTACAAAAATTAGTGTACATTTTGTACAGTATCCACATATTTGTATTCTGTAGCTACAAATCATTTCATGCATTTTCATATACAGAATGATGGCAAATATTTCTACTATTCTTCGATTTTTTTTGTTGGCCCCCTAATTACCCTGCTTATCAAATGGGTGTTGATAAATATGAGGTGAAACATAATCTTTATAATTTTGAAGTTCCAGAAGAATCCAACAAGTATATTTTTAAATATTTGTCAAAATGTCAAAAATTGAAAGTTTTAAATACTTATTGGTAGATAGTGTAGTAGAAAAATGTGACTTATTTAATCAGAAAAACTTTGCTATTGACCCTTTGAGCTCTGGTGGGCAAATTTCTTCAAAATTCCATTTGTCACATTGGTACCAGCATTTTGCAAAGAAAAAAAATCGGTTAACGATATATATATATACGAAAAAAAAAACATTAAATCTTTTTCAAACGAGTCTGGTAGAATTTTCTGGAACCGTTGTGACATTTTGGAATTAAAATTATGTGGTAGAAAATTCAACCATCAGAGCTCAAAGGGTTAAATAATACGTAGATTAGAACTTCTGGTATTTTAGATGGTAAAATACGAGGGCTGTTTTTTCCAACCGTCGATGATCCGTAAAACAAAGACTAATGAGAATTAATAAGATTCTTATATAACCTGGAGTCAGGTTCAATGAAAGCTACTTTTCGAAATAATCGCTGTAAAGATTGAGTCACTTGTCATATTAATGTGCGGGGGGGGGGCATACACTGTTCAAAGAAGGTTCCCTCCAGTGCGTTGCGATAGGTCTCCAAGGCGTCTTGAAGATTTTTGTTCAATGACAAAGGTTTTTCCCCCAGGGATTGCACTTATACTCTAAAGCGAAAGCTGAGTTCCCTGGATTATCCCTTGTCATCCCCTTGCAATGATAAGTGAAATGGAGTTCTGTCCACTCTGACCTGTTGAAATCTGATCACCTGATCTCGAAAAAGTGACAATCACTCGGATGCCAGACGCACTGATGGCCCAATAGTTTTTTCACAAACTTAACAAATCCCGTGAAATCCCCCCTCCCCCTCCAAAAAATCAAAACCCCTTCAAAGTAAGTAACGAAGCAAGCAATGTGTCCTTGAACGAATCTACTATAACTTTCTGCGTACAATCCGCGGATCAAACAATCATTTTTCGACCCAGAAATTTTATTAAATAAAACTAGCATACCCAGCCCGCTTCGCCGGGCTTAATTTGAATCCCCCGGTGACTCTCCCCGGACCATCGGCACTCCACGTGCGTCGGGTGAGCGTCAGAACAAACTTTCAGCATATACATATGGGTGGTTGTACTTGAATGCACAGACCTGCGCGTTTTTTTCTATCTTGCTTTTATACCTCTGGACCGAGTTGGCGCATTGCCAAGATTTGCTTCCTCTGGACCGAGTTGGCGCATTGCCAAGATTTGCTTTCACCTGTGCCTCAATTAATTATTCAATTAATTATCCTCGGAATTCCTTTTATTTATAGAGATATATTTAGATCACCATAAATATTAGTCCAATTACAAAATAAAATTTCTGGGTCGAAAAAGAATTGTTTGATCCGCGGATTATACGCAGGAAATTACGGCAGCTCGGGCAATACAGTTAAGGGGTTAAAGAAGGCAAGAAAACAAACTCTGAAGGGTGAATTTCTTCAAAATACTCAAATGTCATATTGGCACAAATACTCTGGGAACAAATAATTCAGTTCATTATCTGCAAGAATAAAAATGAATTAATATATTTTAAAAAAATTGGTTATATATGCCTGTACCATTGTGATATTTGAAGATTAACCGCTTCCTTGTTTTGCTGATATGTCGTACGGGCAACATGTTTTTACCAACCATGATTTGCCCGTACCATGTACGGGCATCCATACTCCAATCATAATTTATTATTCTCACAAGTAAAATTTTATTGTAAATTTTGTAACATTTAATCCGAACATTTTTTCAGATTCCATTAGGCAAAAATTTTTGTTTTGAAAAACAGGTGATAAAAGATTAAAAATGATATAAAAGACATAAAAATAAACATTATTTGATTTTTTTAAATATTGATCAGTTAAGTGGTTAATATTAATTGAGAAGATATTTTCCCTTCAGAGCTGAAATGGTTAACAGGGTTCTTGCTGGTCGACATTTTGGAAATTGGTAATTCTTTTAGAAAGATAATCACAGTAGGTTACTGCAACATTTTATAGAAACACGATCTTTTAGTTATGTTTCTATGAAATTTATAAAGAAGATTTTTCTTTAAATAAAAGTGTCGCTCGAAAACAGACCGTATGGGAACCTTGTGCTAAAAATTTGTGGTACAGTTGTGTGTAGAATATTGTATGCACATTGAAATCTATTATTTTTAATAGTAATATTTTCCTTATTTAATTACACTAAATTTTCTGTTTCAAAATAGAAATTTTCAATATTATATAATCGAGTAAAAACAGAATTAAACGCATTTCCATTTATATAAAAAAAATGTATTTAATGCCCTTAAAATGATGATTTCAATTCCAAGCACAAAATAAATACAACAATGTGTGAAAACATATTTTATATAATAAGATTCTTATATAAGACCAAATTTCTGCGAATCAATTTATCCATTTTTACTATCCTATCTTTTCAGAATGCGAGTATCTTTTTTCCGATTGTTACAATTGATCCTTGTATCATATTTTTCAGATAATACTGATAATTTTCTAGTTAGATCTGTAAGATATTTGCTTTTAGTATAAAATGTTTATTTTCAAATAATATTACAGAATTAATACAACTTTATATCTTACGGTGTAAATATTATTGGAGCATTTATGCAGTGATGGTTTGGAACTTATATTTCAGAACAACAATTTCCAAATAGTAATCTTTGCTTTGTATAACTGCAGGAGTTGCAATATTTTTATGCTATTTATTAAGAAATGGAGATAACAATTCCGATAACATGATACATAAACGTATTGACCAAACACACCCTGTTATGTGTTTGTATTTTGAATCATTCAGCAGTCATTTTGAATGTTTTTTTTTTTTAATACTAACGACCTTATACTGGAATAACAGGAAAAATACTATTCAAACAGTGAAGGTATGGCAAAGTTTCTTTGATTTCAATGACTGCATTTTTTGTACCGGATTAAATATTAATTATTTCATCTGCATTTTATTTGTAAGAACAGGGTTCCCAAATGGTCCGCCAACTGAAAATCAGAATATTCTTAGAGAAATTTCCTTTTTAGATTTTTCTTGCAAATTGACGAGAATCCATCTTTGGAAGTTATGTTTAGCGCCAATTCTGTAGAAAACTATCATAAAATTTTCTGTTAAAAAATATTGATGTTCAGTTCGCGGACCATTTGGGAGCCCTGTAAGAACAATCTTTTATTGGTGGAATTTTTTGGTGCATACAATTATCCATGTGGATATTTAAAAAATAATACATTGCTCTACTATGCGGTTATTAAACACAGTTTTTTTTTTCAAATAATCATTGTCAGTGAAGTTTGTCACAAATATAAGACGGGCATTTTTGTATGGAAGTAATACTAGGAAAAAGGGAGACCAGAAGCCACATATTATGTAACTTCATTAATTAACCCTTTCAAGGGCGGTGGATAGATCGTCTATCCACTTCATTTTAATTCCAATACTGACAAAAGGCACCAAGTATATTTTAATAAAGTTTTCTTTTTCAATGAAAGTGAAAAATAACAGGTTTTATTTTCTAACAAATTCGTTTTAATATTCTTATTCCAGTCAAATATTTCATCGTTTTTTGAACAGATTTTTTCTGCCCCTGAGTGAGTTAATTCTTTTATTACGGGTGGGGGCGGAACATAACATACTTTCCACTGAACTATTTTTTCAAATGTATTTATACAAATTTTTTTAATAATCTCTGTGATACACTTTTAAAATAATATTTTCCGAGATCAAAATATCACAAAAAAGGTAATATAGTTTGTGGTTCGAATGAATAAAAAAGTCGCCAATCGTCTTTCAAAAGAATAAGAAAATTGCTACAGTACTACAGCACAAAAATAATACAGTAATCGTTTAATATTCGCGAGGGTTAGGTTCCGCGAATGTCAAAACCGCTATAACTAAACTGCTACTTTTATATTCTGTTAGCACCACTATTAAAGAAAAGTAATTTACGTTATATTTTTTTGCAAATGTTGCCAACGCTTATGTAAAAGTTTTTCTTTACAGTCGTGCGCCAAAGTTTGAGACTAGAACGGCCGTGAGCGGTCATTTTGACAGTTACCATTTGAACAAATTTTGTTTCAAACCATAAATCTTATTATAAAACAATTTTAAACGATACAGAAAAGAAAAACATTAAATAATGATGTTAAACTGTTAAAAAATGAAAATTCTATTGCGAAATATTTTTATAAAACTTGACTAAATGCCCTGGCCTTTCTATTGTTAAGATCAGCAGCCAGACTTTGGTAGTTTAGAACAAATCATCATTAAGGTAAAATATTATGGCATCTTATGTGTTGATTGCATCAGATTTGTTCACCTGCTAAGCTTTTAATTAAATGTTAATTTTATAATTTTTGCGAGAAAAGTAGAACAGTCATTTTTATTTATTTAGTCATAAAATTTTTGTAAAATTATAATGTGAATTTAATATTACAGAAACGTAATTACTCTGCCGCATCACGTCTCATAAATGTAACTTCATTTTTTTTAAGCTTATTTGATTACCACCAATTTTTTTTAAATACAAATATTCACCTTATTTTACAGCGGATACAATGGTGCGAGAATAACATAAATTACACTATTTTAAAAACTGATGAGAATAAAAAAAAGAAGTACCCTACCCTGATCCTGAAATTCAGGGGACGATAATTAAGGGGTTAACCCATTCGGAACTAGCGTCTTTTACAGAATTTTTAATCTTTTAACACCGGATTTTTAAAGCAGGGATTTTTGTCTAAATGAATCGCGAAAATATTCGGATTAACCCTTTGAGCTCTGGTGGGTAAATTTCTTCAAAACTCCAAATGTCACATTAGTACCAGTATTTTGCAAAGAAAAAAACCGGTTAACGATATACACGAAAAAAAAAATGCGTTAAACCTTTTTCAAATAAATTTGGTCGAATTTTCTGGTGCCATTGTGACATTTCGGAATTAAAATTATGTGGTAGAAAATTCTACCATCAGAGCTCAAAGGGTTAAATAAGACAAAATTCTCACCAAAAATTTACTGATGGCAATAATAAAGGATTCTGAGCACCTTATGCTACACGTATACCGGTCGCTTGTTCCCCAAGGGGTTAAAGCAAGTCGAGTTTAAATGAGTATGATCACCCATTTTTTAATTCAATGAATAACTGTGCTGTGAATTATGTTGAATTTAACTAACTAATGAATTTTACATTGAATTGTGGGCAGTTTTATGAGATTTAGTTGATAAATAAGAATGAATTCACAATTAAATTTTTACTTTTTTAATACTTCTAATAAGTACATTCTATAAAGAAAAGGAAAAATGATCAGAACCTAAATACTGAATTTAAATTTATGCTTGATTTACCATTGAAAATAAATGTATTTTCAGTAGCTTAAAAAAAGGCATTTTTTGGTTAGCATGCACTAAACATTTAAAAAAATGTCAAGTTCTTACACAAATGATGCTGGTAATATGGAATCAAAAAGCTATCTGGGGATCACTTTTCATGACTGTAACAATATGACACATTTGTTCTTAATTATTAACAAAATAAAAAATTTCCAATATGAAATCCATTAGAATCATAGAGTAATTAATAAATCTTCTCGCCAAAAAAATAAAAATAAAAATAAAATAAATAAATAAAAATCTCTTTCTTTTTCGGCTAAATTCTTTTCACACAGACACTTTTTATCACTTACAAACAGCATAAATAGACTAAAAGTAACTTAACTTTTTCCTTTTCAATGACATACTCCTTATAAGTTTTTTTTTCCTTGCCGGAAGTTAAATAGAACGAAAGAAAAAGATATTCTGTTTGAGTAACTTTAAGTCAAGCTGCTATTCAAACATCATAAGTAAGTTCTAATGATTCCCAACGAATTACATAAGGGAAAAGACGATGAAATTTATTTATCGTGTATCCTACTGCGGTTTTCGAAATTTACATTAACAGTTATTTTTTATCGCTATATATTCATAGCAGGGCTCGAAAAATCTACATGCCGACATCAGTGTTACCAGATGGGCTATTTTTTAACTATTTGGAAAATAGTTGTTGTCCTCGGTAAAAAACTGGGACATCTGAAGTATAGCAGAATCTTTTTATTGGTTAATTTCCGCAACTTATTTTATTTTATTCGTTTTCTGATTGGTCCATGTTTAATGTCCAAAAATGGGATACTTCTGTTTTTTATTTTATCCGTTTTCTGATTGGTCGATGTATAAAGTCCTTAAATGGAATACTTCTGTTGCCACAATGAACCAAAAAAAAGTAATAAAAACTGTAAAAAATAATGATAATTTGAAAACAAATTGTGATAAAGATTTCAAGAAAATTTCATTTAAAAGTGCATTTTTTTTCGGTACGCAATGGTGTAAAAATTTAAAAAGTGAAATGCTTAGAATTTTAAAAATTTGCAGTACCGAAAATTGCAAAACTGAAAATTCATTTAAAATAAGTTTATGATGAGTCCAGGAATATTAATGTTTAATCCATGTCATATGTAATATGAGACGTTCAGACGTCAGTCTGATTAATTCCATCTATAAGATATTAGCCCTCTAGTAGATATCAACCCTCTAATTTCTATGGTACATTATGTTCTTGAATTTTTTTAATTAAAAAGAATCTGCATTAAGACCAGAAACTTTATTAACAAATTTTGCTTTACTTAGCTTTGGAATAATGCTGCTTTAAATTTCTGGTATCAGTTTGTAATATCTGAATTAAAACACCCTGTGTATTGGACACAATTGTGGTAGCATATATGATGGATTTCACAACCATAATACACCAAGACCATAAATAAAATTCTATTTGAAAGGGAAATAAAATCTGTTATATCTACTCCCACAGTGAACCAAGCATATTTTTATATATTCTCTCATACATGGCATCTGTTTGGAGACATTAAATATGCATATTATTAGTCGTAATGCTTTTTTTTTCACCAAAAATTGTTTATTTAAATGAGAAATAAAAATCATATAACACTCCTTGCAAGCTTTTAGCGATAATATAAGATTTTTATTTTCGTTTCCAGTTATATTATCTGGGCAATGCAATAACTAGTGCAAGTAGCGCGGAGTTATTTCGTGTCAGTTTCGAATAAAGCAGACCTGTAAATCCTAAATTGAAATTAATTTGCTAATCAAAATTCTGGAACGAAATATCAGCATTTTTTTATATCAAATAAACTGCAGGACGGCCACAGGCGACAATTTTTTTATTCTATTTCGCACACCTTTTTTCAAACAAAAAAGATTACATCAGATCACTGCCAATGATTGCCAAGTTAATCTACTACTACCGTAATTTCGGGTGTATAAGCCGCGGATGAAACAATTCTTTTTCGACCCAGAAATCTTATTTAGTGATTGAAGACAAATATTTACGGCGATCTAACTAGTTATATTTGTTTCTTAAAAAATTCTGGGTCGAAAAAGAATTGTTTGATCTGCGGCTTATGCACCCGAAATTACGGTAAATGGATTTTTTAAAAATAGTGATGCGGTCAGAATAGCTGTTTCAAAAATGTTCAAATAATTAATTTACACCAGAATTTACAACCAGATTTACTGAAAATAATCATAAGCTTTTCTTCTCGTATATTATCAGATCTTATTTGTAGTAAAAATTACTTGTGCCACTCAGTGTTGCCAGATGGGCTACTTTTTTTAAATTCAGATTTCTTGATTGGCACCATTTTATTGAAACAGTAAAATTCTCTTTGTTTTCGCATTATTTAATACGGCATTCAATAAGAAGGGTTTTACCAGTTCAAAAAAATGGTGTGAATCAAGAAATCTGAATTTAAAAAAAGTAGCCCACTGGCAACACTGGTGCCTCTCGGCCTTTTGGAAGTTAAAATTAACCGTTTGCAGACTACAAACTGTGCCACTGAAAGGTTTTTCCATTTCAACTCGGACGCCTCTTGCGCAACTTTCTTTAAGTTCACACCATTTTTTAGGTGCGTTCGTAATTATGTAAATACGAAGCACCTATAGTCGTCGTTCAGTCTCTCTGTCCGCATATAACAGAGCCAAAACTACCCAACCAAAGCGTTTGAAAATTAAAATATATAATTGTTGCATAATTTTATCGAGTCATTTCAAATTTTAGGAAAATGGGATGAATAGTTTAATTACAGAAAGAATAAAAAATATTCCGTTACATTATAGCCAATGGAAAAAACTGTTTCAAGTGCATTTTAATAATGTTACACTTTTTCTAACATAATAAAATTGATATGCATCTGGGAAGTATGTACTACAATGTGCATTTTGTACAATCTGTGATGAAAAGGATATTTGTTATTCATTTACAGAGCCACACAAAAGTATTTCATTACATAATAGTATAGAGAGAAACATTGTTTGGGGCACGTTTTAATTATATTAAACTAATTCACATTTTACGAAATTGATATACGTTGCTGAAGTTTACTACCAGTTACTTCCTCTATAATAGAAAACCGATGGCAGCACACAGAAAAAATTTCGGCTGCTGTACTGTATCCGAAGTACAAGACCTGAATATTTTTAAGCTTCGTTATAGTACGAACACACCTCATTTACTATGCTTGATGTGCAATTTCTGGTTTGTTTAAAAGAAGCTTTCTTCAAGAACACAATTTCAAAAATTCTCTAATTAAATTAGGCGAATTTTATTTTCCCTTATTACTAGTGCTAAAAACAAACTATGCAAAGAATATTATGTCTAGTCATTTTGAACATACGAGTGTAAAAAGTTTAATAAGATAAATTATTCTACTCCTCAGTGTTGCCAATTTGGCCTTTGCTTAATAATCAAATTTCGTATTCACAACATAGATAACCAATAATGTTATTTTCTTTGTTTAACATTCCTACCCTGAATGGGTCTATTTGACCCATGACTATAGTTTGTTTTATACGATTCGAACCAGAACTTTTTTCATAAAGAAAGTTAAAAAAAAATTTCAGCGAAATAAGTCAATTAAATATATTAAAATGTTTTAAATAAAAATTCTGGTGTGAAATGCTTTTATCAATATTGAGTAAAATTTGAACAGGGTAGGAAGGTTAATGGCAAACATTTCATAATTGCTATAGGTAAAATTTCTTCTTTTGGGAATTTTTTGTATAAATTTGAAATTTCTGAATTTAAAAAAAAAAAGCCAAACAATATTATCGTGATGTTCTTACATAGTAATAGATTGGGGTTTGCCAGCTGATAGATCTGCAAAATATGGCTCTGTCATAAAAAGAGACATTTTTAAATGTTCATAGTTCCTCCTTCGAAAAAAAATCAAATATTTGCACTGTGACGTACATGCTGGCTCAGCGTGTAAAGTTTAAAAAATAAGTCTTAGAGATAATTTTAGGTTTTAGCGAGATTTGGCATATCTGTAATAGTTGATCTAAATAGAAAGCATTTCTTTGATCATTTTTGGGCGTATTGTGTCTGAACGGCGACTTTAAGATTTTTTATGGAAAAAAAACTATAATATGAAGCTTCGATCTCCATAAATGCATATGACATAAAATGTCATCGCATGGTTTAGTAAAAATGAGACAAAAAGACCATATTGACACTGCATTCGATTTGAAACGTTTCTTTGGATAGAGGCTTCCTGACATAGTTATTTTAGGCTTCCTTTTGTGCCAGTTGAGGTAACTCTTTTTAGAAAATAGCGACAAAATCGCGTGAACAATATTCTTTTGTCTTCACTCACTAACACTATGAAATTATCAATAATGGTCCACTATTAAGGTCAAGCGTGCATCGTGTGACTTTCACAGAACTATTGTCAAGATACTTTTACAACCATTACTCTCTGACCAAATGTTTCAATTTAACTGGCGTATGTTTTTTTTTTTTTATTCTGGAAGATTTTTTTTTAATTAGTGTATAAATCGAGTGAATTCACAAATGCTTTAGTATCTACTTTATATTACTTTGTATTATACTTTAGTTCTCAGGTAATATAGTTTAAAAAAATTGTCATCAAAATGAAAACTCAGACATTAAATTTTTGCTTGAAGCACGGGGTTATTAATAAAGAGAAATTAACATGTTCTTTAAGTGAAGTTTCAACTGTAAACATTTTCGATGGAGTTGATTGCCTTCGATTCAAACTTCCAGCAGTAAATTTAATAGAAAATTTCTCCATAGTTAAACATCTTGCCGTTGTACGATTTCAGTCATAAAAAATTGCAAAAGCAGACATTCGTTTTAACACTAAAAAGGCCAGGAAATTTGGCCAAGTTTAATTTAAAAAAATTGTACCAGAATTTTGATTTAAAACAATTTAACTTTTTTATGTATTATTTTTCTTCTTTAAGCCTTTTAAACTTATTTTATATTGAATTTTCTGGGTTGAACCGAAATATATTCGTATAGTAGCTGTCAAAGTGACCGCTCATGGCCGTTCTAGTATTAACTGGTGGCCGTTTACTTCAGCGGTAGCCAGGCCTTGCATTTTCGCCATATTTTTACAAAGTGAACATACCCCAGTCAATGTCGGAGAAAGATATTATAATACTTGAGAAACTGCCACCAATAATAACAAATGAGAAATTTAACCACGTTTATAAGAAACTATTTTTGTTATAAAGCTTCCGAAATGAAGTAAAATTTTCTGTTCAAAATTTATTGGCGGAAATTTCCTTCAGTGGCAATCAAAAACTGTTGTTCCGAGGAAAAAAATCAAGCGCCGTCTTATGGCGATCTTCCCAGTTAATTCACTCACAAGTGGTATCGATACACTATATGTCTTTATTCATAACGCCTTTGCTTCAACATCCATTATAAATTATCCATTGTTATGTATAGGAGAAATAGCTTTTTCTTATTTTCAAATAAATTTGTACGTAAATTCTGGTCTCTTTCAGTCCTTTCAGGATTTTCGCAATGGAAATGCTCTGCGCCTTAAAGGGTTAATTCGAGAATAAGTAATCGCTATATAGGAGTGTTTGTTGTAAATTTCTGATATTAAATAAGATGAAAAATATTTATTTAAAAATTGTGTTAGCAGTGGCGTTACCAAGGTGGGTGCCTAAAACCAGTAATATTGTGAGATTTTCTTCTCCTTGATTCATAGCTGAAAATTTTCTAGTTAGATAAGGAGAACAGAACTTTCAAAAATTACCAGTACTCGAAGCACTTAGGCACTCACTCTGGTTATGTCACTGGTTAGTTGTGTGGACAAGTTATATTTTAGATGATAAATGTTTTCACTGAATAAGAGTGCAAACAGATATAGAAAGAATTATACATTTTTGTCTTAAATTTCAATAGGAAAGGAAAAAAAAGAAAACGAAACGTATACTCTGCGATTTAACCTACGATTAAGCAATGAGAATGCAAAAAAATGATTCTTCATATTTTTATCTTATTTAAAATTTTACAATTTTATGTCTGCTTCAAGCACTTTTGAATTTAAAGTTATTGTCTCGAATTATCCAAATTGCATAAAATACACGCAAAAATTGCAATTTTTTTCTACATATCTTCATAAATACATACGTAAGTTAGCAATCCTTGATGCAGATACTATTTGTTGCACAAAGTAGAATTTTAAAGTATTTATTTCCAATACGTAAACAAACACATTTCAGAAAAAAGACCTCTGAAATAGCCGGAAATGAATAAAAATCTGGTGGTCAGTGATCTTTATTTTAACATTTAATTGAAAAAAAAGGGATAGGTCATTGACACTTCTAAATCTCACACACGCTTTAAAAATAGGCCAAGATTAAATAAATCTCTCTGTACCAATAATGATTTTGGCTGTATTAAAGTTCTTATTTTTATGAGAAATAAACTGTACGGATGATATTTTTGGCCGTTCTGCAAAAATGATATACTGGATTAGATTAATTTTTTTTTTTTTTTTTTTTTTTTTTTTTTTTTTTGCTTAAAATCTTAAAGATTATGATTAATTTCTATTTCGATATGAATATTAATGCTTTTGAATCTGATACTAGTAACTAATTCAATGAAGTAATCAAGCAAGTATTTATAAAAGCATATGGAATATCACAGCGGCAAAAAAATATCTGCTTTTTTTTTTTTTTTTTTTTTTTTTTTACCACTATATCGTAATAGAAATTCTTACTATATTTGGTTGAAGATATCAGCGATTAAATTAAGCGTAGATTTTTATAAAAAGTTAGCAGGAACTAAAAATCGTAGCAATTGGTAGATGTGCATTAGCTTTTTTTTTTCGCTCGGCGAGGGGGGGTGGGTATTTAGTTTCTAAATTTAAGCCTTTCGAGCAAGATTTTCTGAGAAATGTATTGCTACTGCTTAGTTCGTAGAGATGTTCAAGTTTTCGAAGTCTAAATACCGAATTCTTACGCCTAACGAATTTTAAGTAGTGGATTTTTCGTTAAGCAATATTTCCTTTCTATAAGGCTGTTTTCAACTGCTTTGTTTAACAAGCGCAAAAAGTTTCGACACTTTTACAAATTCATTTCTTAAAGGAAAGGTATAAAATTGAAAGGCCTTACTGTAGAAGTGATTTGCACTCGAACACTGTTTTCCATTTTTTAAAATAAATAAATCACGCATTGAGATATAAGCAATTTTCAACACGTGACAAAAAAGTTTTTCCATCCTTCTTTGTGTAATTATTCTTTTGTTGCGCAGAAATTCGGTTCCAAGCGCTCACTTAAACAATATTTTTTGAATGAACTATAGCGTTTTCAAAAAAAGGAAAAAACACTTTAATTACACAGTTTTATCACAACAACACCTGCTAGTTTCATGTATATATCCATTGTATTTTCGAACAAAAATAAATTAAAACATATGTCATAAAGCTGCCCTTTTGGATTTGAGAACAGACTTAAAGATAAATCCTGTGTTCCAATATGGGAACCGTTGCTATAAAAATATCTGCAAAAACCATAGTATGTTAAATCATGTAGTCAAACGCTTTCGTGGAAAAAATTGCAATTAAAAATCCCATGTAAGCCTGCCTTGCTGCAACAAGTATATTCATTTTTAAAAAAAAATTTGTGTAAAAAATTGCTGCATTAGATATAATATTTTCTTATGTTTTTATTTATGTGTTTTTAATAGAGGTCTTTGGATAGCTCTTTTTTAATTTTACTTTTTTGTTGAAAACGCAGTTTAATAAGAATGACATACACACTGTTTTGTATGTTTTTAGTTTCCATAAATGTAATTTCAGCGAATGTTTTTTACTTTATTATTTTTTTATTATTATTATTGAATTATATGAATTATATTGAATTATTTTATTATTTTTGTTATTCTTGTCTGCGAAATACTTCTTGTTACATTTTATCACTCTTCAGTCCAAGCCCGAGTTTTACTTGGGATCGTCTTTCTTTTCAAAATATGCTTTCGGCATCAATAAAAAAAGGAAAATAAATTTTGCTTTATTTAATTAAAACATTTATGAAATTATGTAATTAAAGTTAATTATTTTTTAAAAAGTAGTGTCAATCGAATAAAATGGATGTCAGAATCATTAGATTGCAAAGGGATAAATACAGTTATCTTTACCTTATTTAACCATTTAAATTATTAAAATTATTTTTGAAAAAAACTTTCAAATACCGCCTATTTTTTGCGTTTTTTGCAGAATTTTTAATCTTTTATCACCGGTTTTTCAAAGTGGAATTTTTTGCTTAATTGAACCAAAAAAAACTGCTTTGATTAAATAATGCAAAATTTACGATAAAAATTTACTGGTTAAAATAATAAATCATGATTGGAAACAACACGTTGACTGCATGATATACGGGTGAATCAGGGAAGCGGTTAAACACAGATTTGTGCAACGAATCTTGTTTAAATTATGTGGGATAAAAAATATCCCACCGTCCCTCAAGTAGTTAAAACGAAAAATCTTATACATTCACATTGACAAAATCTGCAGAAAAGAAAAGAAAATGTATTTTTTAAAAAAAAATAGTGTTGGCGAACAGAACAAAAAACAATACAGTTTTGCGGTTTCGGTTTTGATATTCGCGGAACCTAACTCTCGGGAATGTTAAGGGTTTCTGTAATGAGAAAATTACTTTCAAAATTTCTTGTGTTGAACCCTAACCGTCGCAGAATAAATCTGTTTGAAATAATTAACTCACACC
Source organism: Maratus speculifer (assembly GCA_964019185.1). Lineage (NCBI taxonomy): Eukaryota > Metazoa > Arthropoda > Arachnida > Araneae > Salticidae > Maratus > Maratus speculifer. The sequence continues at coordinate 177,859,968 of OZ025299.1, forward strand.
AGAATTTATAAATAAATTTATTAGGAAATAGGAGCCTGCTTACATTTAAGTATATTAAAATTGGAAAACTTTAATTAAATGTTCTTCTATCAATCTAATAAAAATTAGGGATCCTTGTTTAACCTCCATACCCTGTTGAAATTTTACTCAGTTTTGATAAAAGTATTTCGCACAAGAAATTTTATTTAAAACCGTTAATGATATTTATTTAACTTGGTTCTCTTTAAAAAATATAAAATATTTTAAATTTTAAATTAAAATAATTTTAATAATTTTTTAAATATTTTACATTATAAAGAAATTTCTGATTTGGGTTAGATGAAATGAATTATAGAAACGGGTCGATTAGACCCATTCAGGGTAGAAAGGTTAAGGATACCGCTTTGAAAGTCTTAACCCTTTGAGGGGTGGTGGTATGTCTATGAAATCACTTAATTTTAATTACCAAAGGCCACATTGGTACCAGGATTTTAATGAAAAAATTTTACTTTATTATATGTGTTAAATATAGCTTTTCTTATTTATAAATAAATTTATCTTCGAATTCCGGTGTTATTCATTCATTTCAACATTTCCACTATGGAAGTGCTCTGCACCGCGAAGGGTTAGAAAAAAGATATAAACTGTGGCCCATCCAATACCATTAAAATTAATCTTAATCGTGGAATTTTTGCGATTCAAGAAGTCGATTACTATTATCATTATTATTAATTAGTGGTATCCGGCGGGGCATAGCTTGTCACTCCCAAGTTAAAAGTTATCAACTGTACGAACTATGAAAACATGATTTCGATCTCCAAAATAAAAGTTTATAATTTGTTATCGTTAAAAAAAAGAGAGGTATAAAATCAAGCAAAAAATATAGTGTTAAAAACATATAAATCTTTTATTTGGTAACGAGTATCCATAAAAGTTTTAGGAAACTGTAAATTAAAACAAGAGATAAGTTTCACGACAATTTTTGAGCACTAAAAAAAGTAAAACTTATTTTAAAAGGCAAATATGCTTGTGAAATATCTGAAACAAGCTATTGTAATTTTCATTTTATTACAACAAAGTTCACAGGCGAAAAAATAGTTTAAAAGATAAAAGAAATAATCTTGTGTTGTACAGAAAGTTCTTGTGTTTAAGAAAAATGCCATTGTATATACAAGCAATTTCCTGTAGAAAACTTTCGTTTACATAAATTCTTTTATTTTTCTTTATTATGGTTTTATTACTTCGTATTTGTCCCAAGAAGCTTTCCGTATTTGCCGCGGAATTGTTCTATGGAAAAGGTATATGATGCATATGTGATGCAATTTACCAAATAAAAGAGTGGAATAAAGTAAAATAGTTGATTTTGTCTATTTTGTTTATTATTCTGAAGTTGTTAAAATGTCGCGTAAAAAATATTTATTAAATAAGTTGGAAAACTGTTGTAATTTCCTTTCGAACAATTTAAATTTTACAGAGAAATTACAATTTGAAAGATTAAAAATATATATTAACCTGTTATGCAAAATTTTTTTGAAATGAAACAAAATGACTTTGTATAGGGTAAATGCAATAGTAATTGAACATTTAGTAGAAATTTCTACAAATACAATTTTTTGTATAGTTAATAGGTACCGTAATTTCGGGTGTATAAGCCGCGGATCAAACAATTCTTTTTGGACCCAGAAATCTTATTTAGTGATTGAAGGCAAATATTTACGGCGATCTAACTAGTTATATTTGTTTCTTAAAAATTTCTGGGTCGAAAAAGAATTATTTGGCCTGCGGCTTATACACCCGAAATTACGGTACATTCCTCTGCAAATATACGCAGATGCTAACTAACCCTTTGAGCTCTGGAGGACAAATTACTTCAAAATTCCAAATGTCACTTTGGCACCAGTATTTTGCAAAGAAAAAACCGGTTATCGATATACACGAAAAAATGCATTAAACCTTTTTCAAGTAAATTTGGTTGAATTTTCTGGTGCCGATGTGACATTTCGGAATTAAAATTATGTGGTAGAAAATTCTACCATCAGAGCTCAAAGGGTTAACCACCTGTACGGCAGTAGGATAAAATATATCCAACTTAACCCTTTCGCGACGGAAGCCTTTTACGAAATTTTTAATGTTTTGTAGCCGGTTTTTAAAAACAGAAATTTGTATCTTACTAAATCGAGAAAATCCTCCGATTAAAAGAGTCAAATTTTACAGTATAATTTTACTGGTGGGAATAAAGAAAGATTCTTAAGCCTTTTTGCGGCACGTATACGTGTCGCTCGCCCCCAAGGGGTTAATTTAAATTCCCAAAAACCAGATTGACACCAAAATTTTGAAATAAAGTTTGCTTATGTAATGTAAGGGAAGGTGGCCTAAAATGATTTTACTTGGCAAAACGATCCACCACTATTGCAAGATGGGCTACTTTTTTTAAATTCAGATTTTTGATTTGCACCACTTTTTACATAAGATAAAATATGCCTTATCCAATGCCATGATAATTAAGGCAAAAACAAAAGGTAATTTACCGTTTCAAAAAAGTGGTGCAAAACCGAGAAATCTGAATTAAAAAAAAAAAAAAAGTAGCCCATGTCGTAAAGAAATGTCACGACATCGCTTAGAATAAAATAAAATAAAAGAAAAGAAAAGAAAAGAAAAAAACAAAGAGAGAGAAAGAATAATAATAAAAATAAATAAATAAATAAATAAATAAATAAATAAATAAATAAATAAATAATCTAGATAGAGATAGAAAATGAAATAATTTTAATGTATATAAAAGTATTAAAATAAATTTTTATTTTAGCTTTCGTAAACAAGAAATGATAACAATAATATGTGTTGTTTGTTTGGAAGTTTTATTATACTATAAGCTCTCTTTTAGTCAAAGCCTGGGAATAGCAAAATCACATGAGCGAAGGGATTTTCTCACCATTAGTTATAAAAGGAACAAATGTTTACGAGAAGCAATAAAACCTAGAGTCGCCATTTGTGACGTTAACGTACACAAGCAACAATGAAAGATTTACAATCAAATTTATTACTCTCGTGTGTGGTCTACTTGGGGTGGCCGGTTCGGAATTGTAGCTCCGGCAATAAATAATGGAGGAATAATGTCTAAAAATCCAACCCCGTTTCTTTTACCTGACCAATGGACAGTGAAATACATTCAAAGCCAATTGGAGTCCGAATATAATACCCAATGGGGTCAAAAGGGGCGTACAGGATCCGGAAGGAAAACGCCACACGTGTCAGTCCAGTTTTAGAATTGAAAGTGTGAAGTAAGAAAAAGATTTTTTCTCTTCTCTCTGCTGTGAGTTTCCCGCTAAGATGAGAGGGAAAAAGAAGAAATTATGAAATAAGGCAACTTCGAAAATCGGGAGATGTGATCTTAGGCCTCCCGGATGAAGCGATGAGAAGCGAAGCTATGCTCTGCACACAGAGAACTAATCATCGACTGATTTCTAATACAAAAAAGGAATACCTGAGTTTTGCCGAGCGGACTATTTATTCATCTGATGATTGGAGCGATGAGAAGCGAAGCTATGCTCTGCACACAGAGAACTAATCATCGACTGATTTCTAAAACAAAAAGGAATACCTGAGTTTTGCCGAGCGGACTATTTATTCATCTGATGATTGGAAAGTGCGTGAAATAAGAAAGTTGCTAACTATTTGTGTTAATTAAAAACAAAATGCCTCGGAACTTGGCATTCGGATTTATGTTGTGTACTGACGAACTGTATGGACAGCTATAAGCCAACGTCGACCAATACCAGCAACATACTTGTAAGGTGAGAAAATTTCATTGTTCATGTGACTGGCCAATTTATTTTACTGATATAATGTTGTGTTAAAATTTTGGTTTTTAAAATTTGATTATTTAAAATTTGATTATTTTAAAATTTTAAAATTATTATTATCTTTGGGGCTCAAAATTATCAGAATTTAATGCTCAAACTTAATTAATAGTAAAATGAATAAATAAATAAATTAATAATACCAGTAAAATAATACGAATAATAAGAATGAAGGACTCGATTTTATAAAATATGAAAATTTGGGGCTTTGCCTATAAGTTGTGTCGTGAACTAAAGTGTTATGTGCTGCGAGGATAGCAGAATAATAGGAAATGAATAAATAAACAAACAAAAAAAAAAAAAAAAAAAAAGAAATGAAATAAAATATTTTGGATATTTCACTATAACCATATTTCAGTAGTTATTGCCTTGCATATTATATTTTATAGTGTTTGCATGATGCCAATTTATGTGTTTTAATAAAATTTTGTATATATGTACCTATTCTTGTCTTTATTCCAGTTTTCTCCCTTTATGTATTTTAAGGTAATTTCTAGATGCAGATTAGTGAATGTTAACATTTAAATTTGTAGATTAATATCTCAAGTTTTTTTATTGACTCATCAATCCCAATTTTCACAAATTCATACGTTAAATAAGGCGATCCTAATGTTATTGCAAAACGTTAATTTTAAGTATGATATTAAGGAATTAATTTCAGTAATTAATAATATCCGATCTTCGTTCACAACGCCGAAGGGATATTATTTTCATTTGCCTTCGTACTAACCACGTCACGATTGCGTACCTAGTAGGAGGTGTTTATTTTCATCACCACACTACTAAAAGTTTAATGGTGCTCATACCAGGTGTATGAATTTGTATTTGGGATTCAAAATAAAAAAATTTCTGCATTTAAATATAAATAAAGATAGCCAGTATTATGATTTTATTCTTAATTACCTACCTTCTCTTAGCTTTTTCTCCTTCTACTAACAAACATTATTTATCCATATTGTGTTTATAAATATTGTGTGTATATCTAAAAATTTACGAAATTGAAATATAATAGTTGAGAAGATGAAACAAAAATATACAGAAGAGTTGGTTTAGCTCACGACACATTAGCTTGTAAGATTGTAAAGAATTTCGTTACTATATATATCCGTATTTCGGAAAATTTACTTTGTCATTATATTTATGTGTATTTATAAAAATATTTAGGGCTATTTCATAATTTCTATTAAATATTATTCTCGAATGAGTATAAATTATAATAATTCATTACAAAACTCATATCTTGAGAGTATATGATATCATAATTTGAGGTGTGAAAGAGTTCAAAAATAAAAAACAAAGGAAAAAGTATCAAACATCAGTCTGTATGAGATTTTCTAAATAGGTAAATAAATATGACAGGTAGAAATAAGGCAAGGCAGTCTTCTCCCGAAAGGGACACATTTAAAATTGGAATAGACACTCTATTGAACTCTTTACAAAATTTTGAGGACAAACCAGACCAAAATATATCATATTTTTTCGAAGAGTTCGAAGAACTAGCCGCAGCGGCACAATTTCCCGATGATTTAAAATTGGTGTTGGCAAAGTCAAAATTTAAAGGCCAAGCGAGAGAAATTCTAAAAAACACAGCTGAATTGCATACAGCACAAAACTATAACACATTCAAAGAAAATGCGATAACACAATTTAAAAAAGAAAGATCGTTTGCTGACGCTCAGGCGCAATTCATAAACGCAAAACAAACACCCAACCAAACTATTGAAGAATTTACTAAACAATTCAACATTGAGGCACAAAAATACCTTGTCTCGTCAGGACATGAACAAAAGAATGGAGCTAAAGAATTATTAGAAACGATTAAATTAACTAAATATCTTGAAGCACTAAGACCGGACATCTCCTTTGAATTAAAAAAATACCCACCCACAAAGTTTGATGAAACAGTAAAAAAAGCTAAAAATATCGAAAGTGCTTTGAACAGTAAATGTGCAGGAGAAGTAAACAATTTAACTGAAAATAGCGAAAATAAATTATTCGAGGCACTTCTTAGCATGTCGCAAGAACAAAAATCGGAAATACACCAATTAAAAGAACAAATAAAAGATTTAAAAATTCAAAAAAATGAAAGCGAACATAACAACGCTGAAGTAAATCAGATAACACATAATTTTTGTCATATCTGTAATAAATCCAACCATCAGACACAAAATTGTTATTTCAATCAAAAAAGTGCGAATTTTTTTCAACCAAGGGGAGCGCAAAACAATGTTCGGCCACGATTTCAAAAAAATTATTATCAAAATAATAATTATAGAGGCTTTCAACGATTTCCACAAAATTATGCACAACATTTTCAAGCGCCACAAACATTGGATTTTGCAAGACCTTATTACAATCAAACTAGATTTAATGATATGCAAATTCAAATGCCAAATTGGCAAAATTTGACCCAATCACAAATAGGAACTAATCAAATGTATCCTGGAAATTACAATATGCAAAATATGATTCCAATGCAAAACTTTGATCCAACACAAGGAAACAATACACAAATTGCATATACAGGGCAGCATCAGGGTTTCGCAAATATGCAAAATAGCCAAAATCCTTTGCCGCAAAATAATGAGGGAAATAGGGAACATCAGCCCACAATTACTTTTCCTAACGAAAACAGAGACAGGCGAGGCAGACACAATAATAATAATAGGAACAGAGGGCAAAGTCATTTAAACCGGTAAGCGGGCCTACAAAATTGAGAGAAATACAAGCCCGTAGGTCCCGTAACATTGAGAAAAAACAGGGTTATAATATAAAAAATAAATCAAACAAGGAATTAAAAATATTGAAAAAAAAAACAAACTAAAAAGACAATGATAAAAAAAAATGAGAAAGAAAAAAAAGATATAACACAAAAATTGATCGCAAGTTGTAACTCGGAAAAAAACAATGAATTACCAATATGGGACTTAAAAATAAAGAAAGATTTAATTATACCCAGCCTTATTGACAGTGGGGCGAGTATAAGTTTAATATCTCCAGGAGTCTTTGAAAAAATAAAAGAGACGGATATAAAGATTAAATATTTAGCCAACGCTATAAAAATTACAACTTTATCAAACAAATCCATTCCTTTTAAACACTGTGTAAAATTTAAGTTTAGATTTAACAACACTTTCTTAAATGGCACATTTTATGTAACTAAAGATGAATTTGACCGTAATTACAAAATTATTTTAGGATATGATTTCTTAAAAAGTAATAAAATAATTATGGATTTTGAAAATAATACTTTTAAACTCAATAATTCAATTATACAATTAAACCCCAATGAAAATCAAATTACGGAGGTGAATAAAATTAAGCCCGTACAACAAAATGATGACTTTCAAACAATACCAAAACAAATCAAATCCTATCAACACAATAACATTCCGAAAATTAATACACGAGTATTTGTAAAGAAAAGCATTACTTTGAGACCTAGAGAATCGAAATTAGTAAATTTAATTTTTGATGGGAAATTAAGAAACAAGCAACAATTTTTTTTCCAACCAAAATATAACAACAGGAAATTAGTAATCCAAAATTCAGTTCATGAAAACAAGGAAAACGAAAATAATTTATTCACAATATTAGTACAAAATAAATCTAAACAATACTTGAGACTTCACAAAGATCAGGAAATGGGAAAAATTACCACTGATTTTTTTATAAAAGAACAAAGTAAATCAAAAACTGATAATATTTACGAAGTAAATAACTTAAATATCACACAAATTAGAGAATTACGAAAAAAAGAACTTTCAGAGAAGGATTTTAAAATAGATCACTTAACACCGAAGGTACAAAAAGAAGTATTGAAAATTTTAATGAGACATGCTACTGCTTTCAGCAAATCATACAAAACTCTAGGAGAAACGGACGTAATAAAACCGAATTTTAAATTAATGCATGACTTTCCTATACAAACGAAACCATTCAAATTAGCGCATGATGTAAAAAAATTCGCGGAGAAAGAAATTCAAGATTTATTGGATGCAGGTATCATAGAGCCTACGAACTCAAGTTATGCTTTCCCAGTAATTTTCGTAAAAAAAAATTCTACGTCAAAAACCAATGATCAAAACTTAATAAAACTTAGAATGGCTATAGATTTTAGAGCTCTTAACGATATATTAGAAAGCGATCCGTATCCAGTCCCTAACACAAAAAATATTTTACAAAGCATCGCTGGAAAAAAAAATATTTACAGTTCTAGATTTACATTCTGCATTTTTTCAAATCAAATTAAAAGAGCAGGACAAGCATAAACTAGCATTTATCACGGAGGATAACCATTTTCAAATAACACGAATGCCATTCGGAACTAAAATCTCGACAAATATATTTGCTCGTCTAATCGATATAGTTTTAGGTGATTTAAAAAAGAAATACAACATTCAATACTTTATTGATGACATTTTACTTGCCGCTGATAATATACAACAAATGCACACATTACTAGAAGAAGTACTAACACAATTAGAAAAATTTAATCTCACAATTGAACCAGCTAAAATAAAACTATACATGCAAGAAATAGACTTTCTGGGATACAAAATTAGTGAAAAAGGATATGCACCCTCAGAAAAAAATATAAAAAAAATAACAAGCTTTGCAGTCCCTACATCTCAGAAAACAGTGCGAGCATTCATTGGATTATGCACGTATTTTAAATCAACTATAAACAATTATGCAGAAATTATAGCGCCACTGACAGATCTCACTAAAGCGAATACAAAATTCAAATGGAATGACAAAGCACAGGAATCATTTGAAAAAATACAAAAAATTATCATGGAACAACCTACCATACATCCCCCAGATTTTAATAAAGATTTCTATATAATTACAGACGGATCAAAAATTGCAACATCAGGTATACTCGCGCAAAAACAAGGAGATAAAATGATACCAATTGAATTTACGGGAAGAAAATTAAAAGAATCGGAAAAGAGATATCCAAGCATGCAGATAGAGCTTTTGGCAATATACGAAACTATAACTTATTTTAGAAACATTTTATTAGGAAGAAAATTTTTTCTCCTAACAGATTCAAAAGCATTAACATACCACTTACACTTGGAAAAACAGCCGGATATTGTAGCACGATGGTTACTTAAGCTACAGGATTATGATTTTGAAGTATCTCACATTGAAGGTATTCATAACCCAGCAGATTTCTGTAGTAGAGAAACAAATGCCTTAACTATAGCGGACGATTTAAACAAACACCTTTTTGCGGTAAATAAAAATTTGAATGCAGACAATATAAAAAAAGAACAATTAAAAGACCCAAAATTAAACGAAATTATTCAAGCTTTACAACAACAAAAAAAAAGCAAAAAAATATGAAAAATACAATTTAAATAAAGAAGGAATATTAATTCTAAGAAAATCACAAAATTCAAATAATGATGATTTATATATTGCGCCACAGAATTTAAAAGAAGATATTATAAAAAGCGCACATGTCCCACACTTCGCTTTTCTAAAAACCTATGGCATAATAAAAGAAAGATTTTTTTGGTATAGAATGTATCAAGAGATAAAACAATTCTGTGCGAAATGTATAACATGCAATACATTTAAACAGCATAAAACGATAAAAATTCCACTGAAAACAATGGATAAAAATTATATACCTGGTCATAAATTAACTATTGACGTAGTAGGAAGTTTGGTTACATCTCTAAATAGGAATAAATTTGTTTTAACTATTGTTGATACAGCATCACGCTTCCTACAAGCATTTCCACTTAGATCGACGGATACTAAGGTTATAATCAACGCATTAAATGGTTATTTCAGTACTTTTGGATTAGCGAAATATATCTCTACAGACAACGGAGCTTATTTTAAATCGAAGGATTTCAAAGATTATATGAAAAATTTAAATATTGAACTAATACCTTCGTCGGTGTACCACCCGGAGTCGCAATCTGTACTTGAACGAATACACCGGGATTTAAAAGCTTCCATAGCCTCTATGTGTAATAAAACTTACGAATGGGATATAAAACTTCCATATTTCGTACTTATGCATAATTCAACTGTACATAGAATAACAAAATTTTCTCCAAGCATGTTATTTTTCGGTAGAGAGATAAAAACGCCATTCACGAATTTTGAAGCGCATAATATGGATTCTTACAGTACATATGAACAGAATAAGCTCAAACATATGCACGATATAAGATATGAAGTTATGAAGAATCAAGAAAAGGCGGATTTGGAAATGAATAAGAATTCGAAGTTAAAACACAAAGAATTAAAATTGGGTGACGAGGTCTACATGAAAATGCTGAGAAAACCTAAGGCTTTACATCAGAAATTTTCAGGCCCATATTATATTGAGAGAATTTTCAGAAATGATAACTACCTCATAAAGAACAAATATAGGCCAGACCTGAGACCTATTAGAATTCATATTTCTAAATTATTTGCGCCCAATATGGCAAACAGAACAGAAAACAAATAATCATTCCTTAGAAAATATAAGTGTAAAAAAAAAATAATAATAAAACAAAATAAAAAAAGAAATAAATAAAATTCCGAAAAAAAAAAAAATTTTTAGACTTCAAGAATTTGTTAAAATTGTTTTAAGCGTCTACTGAAACCGTCAAAATCTTTTAAATATACAGTATTTAACATATCAGCCAAACTTAAAAATTTTTACAATTAAACACAGAAAATTCTAAAAATGTTCGAATCTTGCAAATTACATACAAAATTAACGTTATATAAAAAAAAAAAAAAAAAAAAAAAAAAAAAAAAAAAAAAACGGAGCTATATTATGGTCTTATACGAAGTATATTTCGTACTTCCCGGGATGTGAGAACTTATTGCTGGTCGATAACTCGCATGGTATGGAAAGTATTTTTTAGGAGACTATACATAGACAAAATATATATAACAGAGACAAATAATCATTAAAAATAGGCATTACATGAATAGTCGTAATATATTACCTAATATAAAAATAAACTAGATTCAAACAAAATATATATACATATATATAAAAATTATATTTACGAATTTTTCATAACACGGTATGTTATACAAAAAGGAAAATGAAGATAGAAAAGGTTTCAGAAGAATAATACAATAGGATCGTGAAATAATGTATGATAACAATAAAAACGGGAATGAAAATGAAGTCATAAACAGTAGCATGAACAGTAGTGAATTCTAGTGAAAATGCGTCTCAGAAGGAAATTCGAGCGAATAATATAGGTATCGCGGAGGTGAATATGTTTATATACATATTATATTTGGCAGTTTTCAAAGGCCAACACATTGCAATGATAATTTTCTCACATTTAATGTATTTGTGTATGTTATTTCAATTTTTGTATTACTATGTCCATTTGTCATTACATGTATATATTTATAATAATGGTATTGTATTCTTGCACACCTTTTAATTTTAAGTGATTATATTATAAATCTGTATATATATTATAGCTTATTTTTGGATAGAATAATTTTTTTTCTTAAAGTAAGAGGGGATAAGCTTGTCGTAAAGAAATGTCACGACATCGCTTAGAATAAAATAAAAGAAAAGAAAAGAAAAGAAAAGAAAAAAACAAAGAGAGAGAAAGAATAATAATAAAAATAAATAAATAAATAAATAAATAAATAAATAAATAAATAAATAAATAAATAAATAATCTAGAAAGAGATAGAAAATGAAATAATATTAATGTATATAAAAGTATTAAAATAAATTTTTATTTTAGCTTTCGTAAACAAGAAATGATAACAATAATATGTGTTGTTTGTTTGGAAGTTTTATTATACTATAAGCTCTCTTTTAGTCAAAGCCTGGGAATAGCAAAATCACATGAGCGAAGGGATTTTCTCACCATTAGTTATAAAAGGAACAAATGTTTACGAGAAGCAATAAAACCTAGAGTCGCCATTTGTGACGTTAACGTACACAAGCAACAATGAAAGATTTACAATCAAATTTATTACTCTCGTGTGTGGTCTACTTGGGGTGGCCGGTTCGGAATTGTAGCTCCGGCAATAAATAATGGAGGAATAATGTCTAAAAATCCAACCCCGTTTCTTTTACCTGACCAATGGACAGTGAAATACATTCAAAGCCAATTGGAGTCCGAATATAATACCCAATGGGGTCAAAAGGGGCGTACAGGATCCGGAAGGAAAACGCCACACGTGTCAGTCCAGTTTTAGAATTGAAAGTGTGAAGTAAGAAAAAGATTTTTTCTCTTCTCTCTGCTGTGAGTTTCCCGCTAAGATGAGAGGGGAAAAGAAGAAATTATGAAATAAGGCAACTTCGAAAATCGGGAGATGTGATCTTAGGCCTCCCGGATGAAGCGATGAGAAGCGAAGCTATGCTCTGCACACAGAGAACTAATCATCGACTGATTTCTAAAACAAAAAGGAATACCTGAGTTTTGCCGAGCGGACTATTTATTCATCTGATGATTGGAAAGTGCGTGAAATTAGAAAGTTGCTAACTATTTGTGTTAATTAAAAACAAAATGCCTCGGAACTTGGCATTCGGATTTATGTTGTGTACTGACGAACTGTATGGACAGCTATAAGCCAACGTCGACCAATACCAGCAACATACTTGTAAGGTGAGAAAATTTCATTGTTCATGTGACTGGCCAATTTATTTTACTGATATAATGTTGTGTTAAAATTTTGGTTTTTAAAATTTGATTATTTAAAATTTGATTATTTTAAAATTTTAAAATTATTATTATCTTTGGGGCTCAAAATTATCAGAATTTAATGCTCAAACTTAATTAATAGTAAAATGAATAAATAAATAAATTAATAATACCAGTAAAATAATACGAATAATAAGAATGAAGGACTCGATTTTATAAAATATGAAAATTTGGGGCTTTGCCTATAAGTTGTGTCGTGAACTAAAGTGTTATGTGCTGCGAGGATAGCAGAATAATAGGAAATGAATAAATAAACAAACAAAAAAAAAAAAAAAAAGAAATGAAATAAAATATTTTGGATATTTCACTATAACCATATTTCAGTAGTTATTGCCTTGCATATTATATTTTATAGTGTTTGCATGATGCCAATTTATGTGTTTTAATAAAATTTTGTATATATGTACCTATTCTTGTCTTTATTCCAGTTTTCTCCCTTTATGTATTTTAAGGTAATTTCTAGATGCAGATTAGGGAATGTTAACATTTAAATTTGTAGATTAATATCTCAAGTTTTTTTATTGACTCATCAATCCCAATTTTCACAAATTCATACGTTAAATAAGGCGATCCTAATGTTATTGCAAAACGTTAATTTTAAGTATGATATTAAGGAATTAATTTCAGTAATTAATAATATCCGATCTTCGTTCACAACGCCGAAGGGATATTATTTTCATTTGCCTTCGTACTAACCACGTCACGATTGCGTACCTAGTAGGAGGTGTTTATTTTCATCACCACAGCCCACTGGCAAGACTGCGATCTTCATATGTTTTGTTCCAGACAGGTCGCTTTATCTACAGGGTAATACATAAACTAGTTGTGCCAAGTAAAGAAGAAGCAATGGCAAATGGCAATTCAAGCGATAGCAGTTTTACACGTCTAAAAAAAATAGTTTTAAAAAGTGGGTTTTACAACAACCGTTATAAGATGAGCACTAACTTTCATATTTATTTAGATATACCGTCTTTCATGTCCAGAAATATGACCTGGTTCACTTGATAGAGTATGTTTTTATATGTGAATTACCCTTGCTAGTCTTGTTATGTTTCTCAGTGTCATGCAGTTATATTGCCTAAAATAAGCGGTCATATTGCCAGGTAAAATGATCCACAGGGGTTGCATTCTATAGGGAATTTTTTATTATTCCTACCACTATTTTGAAAATAATTTCTTTTTTGTACCATTCTACGGCATATTTTAAGTAAAACGTTCATGAAAATTATTGATCAATAATTTCCTATAGCGACTCTTGGATCCATTATGTGGATCACTTTACTAGTATTTCCTTAGCTGAAGAAAATCTGTTATCGAGTCCTAGCTACCATGAGAGTCAAAAGTGTGACTGTCTCAAGTCTTTCCACGTGTTAACCTAACGTTTCCATAGAAAATGAAATCAAGCACTTCAAGAAAATGGAAATTGATAGAAAGTTCCATTTTACCGAGCCGGCCTTATAAGAATCAACTGAGCAGGAAAATAAAAAATAGAGAACAGAAAAATAAAACAAAACAAGCTGCAGCTAAGAAAATCCGAAAGAAATATGCCAAATCCAAAAACGAATTAGACAGAACAACCAAAGACAAGAGCAAAGACTTATTCTCATAAAGAAAAAGAAATTGTACATAAAAACCAACATTTGGAATGTGGTGAAACAGATTCAGAAAATGAACACACCTGTATTTATTGCGATTGTGTCCTCTGCAGTAGGTGAAGTTTCGATCCAATATCACAAGTGCCGTAATTGGATTCATGTGCCATGCATTGGATACGGGAGAATGACGATGATGTATATCTTTGCGATATGTTTTCAAATATTCACAGTTTTCGGATAGGGCGGAAATAATCATTATTTAACTTATTTCGGTGGTTGTTATGGGATATTATTATTGGATCATAATTCTCAAATTTCATTTTATTGTTTTTTTAAAATTGTTGGTGACACATTTTTATTTTAAAATTTACATAAAATAAAATGTGTATGCTATTTGATTTTTAAATTTATTTTGTTTCATTATGAATTGTCATAATGACTTTTATATCCTTTATTTTGCCGATAAAAAAACTACAATTATCTTTACATGAAGAATCATTTTGCCTTTTGATGAAAATAAAAAGTTCCTTTGGGCTCTTTTTCAAAAAACTACTTTTTATTACTTAATTTGGGTTTTAAACATTATTAAAATATGTTTTTAACCCTTTGAGCTCTGATGGTAGCATTTTCTACCACATAATTTTATTACCAAAATGTCACATCGGCACCAGAAAATTCAACCATATTTATTTGAAAAAGGTTTAATGCATTTTTTTTTTCGTGTATATTGTAAACCTGTTTTTTTCTTTGCAAAATACTGGTGCCAATGTGGCATTTGGAATTTTGAAGAAATTTACCCACCAGAGCTCAAAGGGTTAAGGCAAAAGATAGTGAAAAATATACCAGCATAAGGCAAAAGTTTTATTTCAACACTTATGTTATTTTACACAAGTTTTCCCCTTAAGGGAATTATTTTAGGCCACCTTCACCTACGTGAAGGAAACTTTTACTTATGAAAAATATTTGTTCAAAAACCCTAGTGTCAGTCACTCATTTCATCATTTTACCAACAGAAGAACATTGCCCAACAACAAGAGTTAATGCTTGTAGGTTATTCATTGGAAAAAATCTGGTTTACTCTTTCTACAGCACAAATTTTTAAAAATATAAGTTGGAAAATGGAATTCCATCAGTAACTGACCACTTCTTTTAACACTTTCCGGCACACTGTGCCCGGTCTGGGATACCTAATTTTTATTCCAAACTGCAATCGGCCCCAATACCAGTAGCGGCTCGTCAGGGAGTGCTGCATCCAAAGTTTCACACCACTAAAATTTAAAAGAATCTTTCATATTATTTATTCGACAAATTTTGTTGATTAAATAAAACTGAAATAACCATACAATTTTAGTGGTGTGAATAAATTGATGCAGCACCCCCTGACCAGCCGCTACTGCCCAATACCATTTTAGTAAAATTTTGCTTTTGCAATAAAAAAGTTGAATTATGGATTTCAAGATATCTAAAAAATTCGTTTGTGAATTCCGGTGTCACTCGATAATTTCCCATTTTACTAACATATTTTGCCCGTGCCGGAAAGGGTTAAGTGCAAAAATTAAAATACTCTTATTGAAGGTAAAATTGCAATATTATGAAGAATGTACGTGTCCATTTGCGAATTACGGTAATGATGAGAAAGATTAGAAAATGTTTAACCCTTAAATACAAGTTTTATTTTTATTTATTTATTTTTTATATTTTTACTTTCTTTCGACAAAATAATGTGTGATTCTCAGAAAAGTTTAATACACAGGAAAAATAATGAAAACAATCAGATATACTTTTTTTGTATAATAGCTCAGTATTTTCTTATGTTCTACATCTGCAATACAAGCAAAAACTACTGATATAATTAAAATATTTCAAAGTAGTAAATATTTTAATAAGTATGAATGTAAATGCCTTATTTTATATAAATTTTATTTTGTAAAACTAAACCCTTAACCAATTAACTGATCAATAAATGTGAAAAAAAAAATTCAATAATATCTATTGTTTTCATGGCTTTTACTAAATTTTTAATTTTTTATCTTTTTTTTTTTTTTTTTTTTTTTTTTTTCAAAATAGAAATTTTTGTCGAATTGACTCAGAGAAATGCTCGGATTAAATAATGCAAAATTTTAAATAAAATTTTACTGGTGAGAATAATAAATTATGATTGGAGTATGGATGCCAGTACGTGGTTAGGGCAAATAATGATTGGCAAAAACACGTTTTCATACGACGCACAGTGGTCCCAAATCGCGATTTAGTGGCCAAAAATCATTTCTGGCTTTCCTAGTGGTTGTATATGATTCATTTATAATTTTATGACATTCTATATGTAATTACATTGTGAATTTAAACCAAATGCAGTTGAGGTCCCGGGGGAGGGGAATGGGGGGGGGTTGTTCGATTTAAATTTTCTTTTTTTACGAGGATTTTTTTTACGGGAATGAAAATTTTCGATTTTTATTTTAGTTTATTTTTTTTAATTTTATATTTAATCTTTTTCAAGACAAATCATCTGATTTAATATCCCTGAAAATTCACACCCTCTTCTCACTCCCTCATTTAAAATATATGATTTAAAATATTTTTTTCTTTTTAATGTTATTGCAAAATAAAAACAAAAGATTGCAAGCAATCAACGAAATAAATAAAAAACCAATCAGTAAAATTTTGCAGCTAATCAGCTTTCGCAGAAAATCACGACCCTCCTCCCCATTTAAAAAATTGTGAAATCTCCCCTTTTTCCATTCTGTCTCTGTAGCAAAGAAAATCTAAAAATATTATTACTATTTTTTAAGTTTCAACATCTATTTAATATGAATTAATAATAAATCAAAGAATTCGTTAATTAGATCACTTCTAAAATTTACGGTTCCCTCCCCCTCCTTCTCCGAATTTTTTTACATCTTTCTAACGCACAGAGGATAATAACTTTGAAATTCTAAAAAAATAAAATGGAGAATCTGTCTTTGTCACTTTATTTTGATAAAAATAAATAAGTATTTATCTAAATTTCTAGCGTATTTTAAATTTCCCGCTTTTCTCCCCCCCCCCTTAACCTCGCCCTTATAAAATTTCTAGTATCCCCAATTTTTTTGGTAATTTTGACAAACAAAATTAGATATGTTTTAACGTAAAACAATTTTATATCAGTTTATCGAAAAATAAAATTAAAATATGTTTTTTAAATGACTCTTCTGAAAAGCAGAATTAGACATTTCAAGTAACCGTAGCTATTCATCCCGAGTAAAATTTTCATATATTTTTTAATTTGTTCTTTCGTATTGCTTACTTAAAATCAATAAATCTTGCGCTTTTGAAATCATTAAATTTTGGTTATATTAATAATTGCGTGCACTAATAACTATAGATTTGTAATAACTGAATTAAATATAATTTAATGCAATACTTACACACATCATGAAATAACGAAAATTTCAGATGTGGTATCCAAAATATTCATAGTAAAACAACAGTAAGTAAACTGGTAAAAATTTTTAATGTTTTCGTCAGATAATCTGTAAGAAGCTCTCTCCATTCACAGGAAGTGGGGGTACGGGATGAATGAAAATCAGAGATAGGGATAGCGGGGTGGGAAATGAAGGGAACGCAATGAAACTATTCAATGTGTACAATATTTGTACACTCATATTGCGTTTAAAGTCGAGAGATTTCTCTAGAATAATGAAAGAGCAGAAGGTGAAGTATACATTTTCTTTAACTAATACAGAAGAGCCGCGCACATTCCGACCCCTTATTCGGACTCCGTTAATCCGGATCTCCGCATAATCCGGATCGGCTTGGTCTTTTTTTTTTCTTTTTTTCTCAAGTTTGAGAAGCGATTGGCCAATTTCCATAACATGAACTTGCTTGGTCGTCGTATTCTGAATAAAAAAATAATCCAGAAACTTAAAACACTGAATGATTTTTTTCTAGCTGACTGAAGTTCCTTACATGCATGTTGGCAGAAATAGTGTGTATATATGTATATGTATATATGTATGTTATATATATATATATATATATATATATATATATATATATATATATATATATATATATATATATATATATATATATATATATATATACAGAAACTGAACTCTAAACATGTGCTTCAAGTTTTAATATTATTTTTGATATAAACGGAAAAAGCAAAAGAAAAATTGTAAAATAATAAATAAATAAATAAATAAATAAATAAATAAATTTGAATATTTAAACCCCCCTAGAAATAAAAAATTCAGTTGATAAATTAAGTTAATCGGAATCTTGCATTATATCAATACTGACAATTTTGTGCCAGTGCGGAAATTTCATAGACCTTCAACCCGATTTTTGATTTTAGACTAACATGGGCGACATCCAATATCCAACTACAAAGTATTTGTTCTCACAAAATCGCAAAAAGTCGCAATAGATCTCTTGGGATATTATTTTAGAAGGTTCATTCTACATTTGATAGTAAAATCTCCGATATGTTCGGAGGAGTTTTTTTTATATATCACTTTTTATGTATGAAAATCCCTTAAAACTATGTATTTTTAAAATATATCAACTTTTTAAAATTTTTGAGATTTTCGCAACCGAAAAAACAAATTAAATATATAATTTAATGCTGTTTTAGAAAAGTGCAAAGAAAAAAACGTTAAACTATCTCAAAAGGTCTTAATTAGGCTATGAATGCGACGAATTTGACTGAAAATCACGCAACAGTAGAAAACGCTCAAAACAACCAACTTCATATAAGCAATGCGAATTCATGAAAACACATAAAACAAAAATATTAAAGAATATAAATCTTCAGATATTTCACAATACTGTGGAATTTATTTCATTTCGAAATACGAAACTTCGATTTTTTTATTTTTAGCCACATAATCGCAATTTGGGACCACTGTGCGACGTACGGGCCAAACAGGTAAGCGTAGTATCAGGGGTAAATCAGGGGTATCAAACTGTAGCCCGCGCTGGAGACCATAGTTTTTTTTTTAAATCACTGTCTTATCTAATTGTCGAATCGCCGTGATTGAATTTGCGAAGTTAGTTGCGATTGAAGAAGTCGAAAGTTTCTTTAACACTAGAACCGCGAAACCGGGTCAATTTGACCTAGAACAAATGAAAAGATGTCGATTCGAACCAGAAAATTCTTTATAAAATAAGTTATATGTAGGATGCAGAAAAATAATTTCAATAAAAAAGTGATTTAATTTATAATGAAAATTCTAATGTGAAATATTTTTAGGAATCTCTAGGGAAAAAATCCGCGGTTCTAGTGTTAAAAAAAATTGTGGTATCTCCGAGCCGCCAAAATTCGAACTCTCAAGCTTGCAACACCTTGGCGAAAAACTAAGATGCCAAATGACTTTGGGAGAAGAGCGAAACAGAGGAAACATTTTGCGAGCATGTGCCCATTGACATTGATACCAATGACAGTGATTTTTAATTCGTGTTGATCCAAATGTTATTCTGTTTCTAAAATCATTTTTAGATTGCTTAGACAGAGATTTAACGTCTAAAGAATTATTAATTTTATAAGAAGGATTAAACAACCATTCATATTTATGAAAATTTACAAATTGTTCGCCTCAAAAAAATTTCTTAAAATGGTTTATACCATTCAGACACACATGAAATGGATTTTTTTTAATAAAGAAAAAGTCATTAAAAATTCGATTACTTTAATTATTTCTTTAATAAATTCTCTAGATTTTCCCTAAATCACTATTTAAAAGTCAAATTGAAAATATTAAATCGAAATTTAGTTTTCATTAAAAGCATCTTCAAAATAAATAAATTAATAAATTAATTTTAAAAAATTATGGCAGAGTTTTGATTTATAGATGATATCCTACGCAAATTTTTTTATTCATAATTTAAAATAAGACATTTTTCCTATCGTTTGGCTTCAGCAACTTTCTTCTGTTATAATTTTTGCAAAGTTATTTGGGGATGTTTACTTTTTTTCCAAAACTGTACATATATCATTTTGCATATAGTATCATTCTGTGAGAAAAGTTCAGTTAGATGAATAGAAAAAAAAGGATCCAATATTTTGTGTGAAATCTTATAAAAAAAAACAAGCATGAAAATAATTATTTAACGTATTAATGATCTAACACATTAATTAACTTTTATTCAAATAATTTACTAAATATTAAATTTTTTCAGAAAAAAGAAAAACAAACAAGAAATAAAAAGAAGAAATAAAAAAGTTTAAATTTAGTGTAATTGAGATAACTTTTCTCATTTATTTACTCGAGTGTATTATCCCCTAAGAAATAAAATCTTGTTGAACACACCAAATTAAAGTTCTGATAAACAAAAAAAGTCATGTGATGGAATAATTTCAAATAAAGTCTTAAACAGTTCAAGTTTAAAGAATCAAATTTATACCTTTCTGATGATTCGTTTATTTTCCCTCTTTTCCTTCTTTTTTATTTTTATTAAAGAACGTTTTAACGAAGAAGAAAAATTGTTCGAAGAGGAACAAGAAAACATATCGAAATTATTTTTTATAATAGTTTTCCTGAAAAGTTTCTGATGAATCATTAATGAAACATTACCCAAAATAGTATTTTTTTTCTTCTTAAACTGTTTTATGTCGTTTCGTATCTGATAGTTTTACTTTTATTTTAATTCATCCAGTTTTCGAAAAAAATTATAAAAAAAGTATATTTAAAAAACTTAATTAAAAAATTACAAAAACCATTTGAAAATAGATTTTTTCAAACACTAAAATGTAAGATTTATTTTTAAAAATATTTTTCCGTCACCTTTTGTAAACAATACATGTTTATTTTACAATTAAAGTTAAATAAAGTTGAAACAACACGAAGAGATTATCAATTATGCAAACATCTTCCTCCTAAAGGATTTATTATTTTTTTAAAAACAAAATGAAGAGGTGATAGCGTATCTTCCTTTCTGAATTCATTCAATTTCTTATAAAGTTGTCTACCCTATCTATATTATAAAGGACAAAAATACATGCGCGAAACGCATACGTCCTTCTGTGAATGACAACACTTTCAAGTTTTAAATAAAATTTCAGTTTTCCAATTTTTGGTACTGCAAATTTTTGAACTTCTAAACATCGAAAATTTTCAATTTTTACACCACCGTGTAGGGAAAAAATGTACATTTAAATGCAGTTTGTTTGAAAGCTGTATCTCAATTTGTTTTTGAGTTATTAATTTTTTGTATCTATTAATACTTTCTTCTCATCGTGACAACAAAAGTATTCCATTTTTGTTGAAAGTAAAGGGAAAAAAAACATTAATTTATCTTTTTATTGTGTAAAAACATCACTTTTCTATGATAGAAAAATGGCTTATGCAATAACAGATTCATATATTACATACGCCATACATGAAACATTAATATTCCTGGACAAATCAGGAAAAGAATAAAATGCGAACACCACAAGAATTCAGATATGCCTCAGATATATCTATTCTCGACCGAAAACAACGCTTTTCCAAATGGTTAATAAATAAATAAATAAATAAAATAATAAATAAATTGCTCTGAAAATGAACATGTAAATTGCACTTACAAACTTTCCATGTTAGGATGCTAAATCATCCAGCATCAAAGCAAAATGCTAGTACGTGCTTGTTAAATGTAAAGAACTATAATTTGTGATAAAATTTAATAACCTAAAGTTTTATTTTAAATGAATTTACTCGTAATTAAAAATAAGGAAGGAAAAATATGTTACTAAAAAACTAAAAAAAAAAACAATTTTTTAGAAGACATAAAAAAGGACGATATAACGAGTAATTATTACTGTTGTACATATTTATGTTTAATAATATATTATAAACATTTAAATCTACGGTTATTATTGCACTCGAACACTGATATACTTATCAATTGTTTTGTCTAGGTAGAATAATTTTTCCTCTACCTAGGTTTGTAATACACTCTTATAGTATTTATTATTTCTATACTGCAGAAGAGAATAATAAAAATAAAAAAACTATAAAATCTACATGAGATAAATAATTGTAGAGCATTAAAGCATTATAGCATGTTAAGCATGTTAAGCATTATATTGTATGGTTATATATTTATTAGTGTTCTCTTAATTAGTGTTTTTGAACTACACTGGCCACCAAAAGTTAAACTACAACATGTTTTTCGAAGCTCACCAGAAAAAAAATGCCAGTCACATTAAACTTCATAGTTCATATGAATGACAATAATAAGCTTTAAAACAACTTACGCAAAAATCACAGCTACCACTTTTATTTTATAGAAAAGAATATATATTTGGGAATGGGAGAAAAACTTGCAAATGCGAAGCTTTCGTAATTTCGCGTGGAAATTTTGTTAAGATCTATTGTTGGCAATTTTGTACATAGCAATCAGTAGAGTCTAGAAATGTGTAGAGAAAGTCGTTTGGCCGATTTATTAAGGTGGCGGGAGGTAGGATGGATGGAAATAGGGTTATCACAGGCCGATACTGCTAGACCGTACAATGTGTCTCGCAGTGTAGTCCAACGACTCTGGGATCAGTATGAATCTGAAGATTCTGTGTCTAGAAGTCATGTTCCAGGCCGCTCACGTGTTACAACACCTGCAGAAGACCGGATTCTAGCTCTTTTGGCCCGAAGGAGAGGACTCAGTACTGTGCCGCCACTCATTGCAGACCACTTCGCAACATCAGGGAGAAGAATCTCCTCTACTATAGTGCGAAGACGTCTTCACAATGCAGGTCTCTATGTAAGGCGACCAATTTTGTGTGTCCCCCTCAACATACGACAAAGAAGGACCCGCTTATTTGAGAAAAAGAACATGTTTCCAGGACCAGACAACAGTGGGCTTCTGTACTCTTCACAGACGAGTTCAGATTCACACTGGAGAGCGATTCAGATCTGGAGAGAACAATGCACTCGATACCATCAATCAAACACGGTAGAAACACACAGGCTCAAAAATGGTGGAATCAGGGTTTGGGCAGGGATTTCACTCGGACGCCACACTGATCTGCATTTGTTCCACGTAGGAACTCTGGCTGGTGCGAGATATGAGGATGAGATCCTTGATTCATAATTGCGCCCAAATGCCAATGCTATTGGCAATGGGAATGCGGCCAATGCATTCAAGTCCCGGAAGGGACATATTCCGTATTAAAACCAATTTTTAATGTTTCTATCACATTTTGCTGCATAATACTGCGATGTACTGATTTCTCCAAGAATGTAAATTTCAATTATTAGTGCTTTTTTGTTGTAATTTCATTTATATGTTTAACCTTCCGTCTACCAGACGGGTCCATTGGACCCGACAGCAATATTTCTGGTGTCAATGGTAAAATGAGAAATTGTCGATTGACACCGGAATTTATAAAGGACTTGTCTAGATATTACGAATTCCTTAATTTAAGCTTTCATTGTAAAAGCAAAATTATATTAAAATATTACTGGTGCCATTTGCAAGTTTGGAATTAAAATTAGGTGTTGCCGTAGATAAATGGGTGTTTTGTCTGGTAGACGGAAGGTTAACTTAAGTAAATTTCTATATCGCATTTAATAAATAACAGTTTAAAGCACATTTCCTCCAAATTTGTTGTTTCTATATTCATTCATTTGCAAATTAGACGCAAAATACCGATTACCTTAAATTTTAGATGCTAGTGTATGCTAATGAAAAAATCTACGAATAAATTATGTTACTATTAATTCACTGAATCACAACTCATATATTTTTCAAACTTTAGTTCAGCCATAATGAGAAACGTTTTCAATGTTTTATTGTTATTGTTATGTTCCATTATACTGTGAACTGATAAACATTTATCAAGATAAGACACATTTTTAAATTTCAAATAAAAATATCGTTTCAAAAATTGTGATCTATTGATTTTGTTCATAATTCAATATTTATAGTATTGTAAGGGCTTCGAAATAAAGTATCTTTTTTTAAGTTTTAATATCATGACAAATGCTAAGCCTAAAAAAAGAAAGGGTCAGTTTTAAAAAGTATTTTAATTAATTTGAATAATTATCAAATTTATATTTTATGGAGTTAATTATTTATGGCGTTTTCATTTAAATTACTTCAACTTTATCATCAAACAAATTATCGAGCATATTAATAAATTAATATAAGTAAAAATCAATTCTCGGTGAAACTTTTAAATTCTTCGTTCACTCACGAAAAGGTTAAGCACAGAGTAAAAAAAAATCCTAAGAAATTCATATCTGAAATTCAATATTTTGTTTCGTCTTTTTTTATTATTATTATTATACACCATTAAATTATTTTGGGTGATTAATAACCAGAACTTTAAACTAATATGGGAAAACTGAATCAATAAAAAATCTGAATAACATTGAGTTATTATAAATTTCAGATGCAGCATTATTAAATAAGGGCAAATTAATTATTTGATGTGAAATCATTTTATTTTCATTAAATTAAAGGCCTCACTGTCAATATCAAAATTTTACTAAGCTATTTTACCTTAAAACTGCGTTATGTAGCCAATATTAATAATAAACATATCTAGTAAAAATAATATTGCCCAGTTAAACTGGTGGCATTGAGCTCACAGGCTATGCACACTAATTGTATATTACAGCTTTATATAATTATGCCCTTCGAAAATCAAATTAAGGAAATAGCACCTTCCTCCACATTTCCTTTCTTTATGCTTAATCATCTAACCCCCAAAACTAATCAGGGATACGCCTTATCTTATAATAAACCGGTATCCAAAATTCGATGGAAGTCGGATAATTCTGCATAAAAAAACATTTATAGTTATCCCCCGTTCCCTCCTTTGCACTTAACCATTATACCACTAAAACTATGTACAAATTCAACTTATCAGAAAGAAGCTACATCCAAAATTTAAAGTAAATCGAATAATTCTTGGTAAAACTTCGTTTATCAAATTTAGGGGAAGGGGGGTAATCTCCCATACCCCTCCTTTATACTTACCGTAATTTCGGGTGTATAAGCCGCAGCTCAAACAATTCTTTTTCGACCCAGAATTTTTTTAAAAGCAAATATAACTAGTCAGATCGCCGTAAATATTTGTCTTCAATCACTAAATAAGATTTCTGGGTCCAAAAAGAATTGTTTGATCTGCGGCTTATACACCCGAAATTACGGTAACAAAAGAACCCCACAATTAATCAGGGAAGTGTCTTATCACTATAAAACTGTATCCAAAAACTGAAGCAAATCGGTTAATTCCGCATGAAAAACCATTTACAAAAATTAAGAGAGGTAGTCCCCCCTATCCCCCCTATGTACTTATTCAATCAATTTTAAAAACAAATCCGGCAAGCGTCTTATTAGAATGAACCTATATACAAAATTTGAAGCAAATCGAAAAATTTTGCGTGAAAAATACATTAACCTGTATTAAAGGAGGGTTACCCCCCATTCCTCCCTTTATACGTATCCAATGGACACCAATTACTAATCACGTAGGCACCTCATCAGAATGATCCCATATCTAAAATTTAAATTAAATCTGATAGTTCTGTATGAAAATCCCATTTATCCAAATTAAGGGAGGGGTAGCCTCCCGTCTTTCTGTTATACTTGTCCAATGAATTCCCAAAATTAATCATTGAGGTAGCCTCATCGGAATGATCCTATTGATAAAATTTGACAGAAATCTGATAATTCTGCATGAAAAACCCATTTGTCTAATTTAACGGGGGGAATTAGCCCCCGCCCCCCTCTTAGACTTATCCAATGAACACCCAAAACTAATCATGGCGGTTCTCTCATCAGAATGATCCTATATCTAAATTTTGAATGAAACCTTATAATTCTGCGTAAAAAACCCATTTATCTAACTTTTTATACAGGGTGGTTAGTTATTAACGCCAGGTGTTCAGAGCCCTCCAGCGAGTAAAGTTTTGGGCGAAACATAACCAAATTTGATCAGCATACATAGTAGGCCATGGGATTTCGAATTCTTAAAAAAAAATAGAGAAAATAAAGAGTTTAAAAAATCGCCGCTAGGGGCAATTTTAGCTAAAATGCGACTAAAATGCATTTAATTTAAAATCAGCAATTTTGGCGCACCAAAAGTGTATTAGTGTAAATGTTGAATGATTAAATGACAAAAAATACAGTACAGATCAATTTTATACTGCTGGAATACTGCCCGAGCGCTGATGGTACCTGCACTTCACATTTTTCATCTCTTGTTCGACAGTAGCAATTACAACTTCGTCAACTTGTTATTGATTAGTCACTCTGCGTCCTAGGTCTTGTTGCCGCATAGTTTCAAATTGATGAATCATCTTTTGTAAATTGTTATGCTTATCGGTTCTTTTGGCAAATTCTGTAATCGGTGAAATTCAGGACGAGCATCATTGCAATTCTCGTTCTACTGATAACACAGCTTGACTAGCAAAGTATGGTGAGAGTTGATAATGATGAGACCTGTCCCAGCCTTCCCTTTTATACTCTTGATTGCTATACACAACTGATTTTATGCAAATTAATGCATTTCAGTCGGTAAACAAAGCTAAAATTGCCCCTAGTGGCGATTTTTAAAACTTTTTATTTAAATTTTTTTTTTTTAAAAAAATTCGAAATCCCATGGTCTACTATGTATTCTGATCAAATTTGGTTATGTTTTGACCAAAACTTTACTCGCTAGAAGGCTCTGAACACCTGACGTTAATAACTAACCACCCTGTACTTGTCCAATGAATTCCGAAAATTAATCATAGAGTTGACCTCATCGGAACGATCCTATGTCGAAAATTTGATTGAAATATCATAATTTTGCATGAAAAACCCATTTGTCTAATTTGATGGGGGATTAGACGCCGTGCCCCTCTTAGACTTATCCAATGAACACCCAAAACTAATTTTGATGGTGCCCTCATCAGAATTATCGTATGTCTAAATTTTGAATGAAATCTGACAATTCTGCTTGAAAAACCCATTTATCTTATTTAAAGAGGGGAGGTGGTATTAGTGCCGCGTTTCACCTCTTTATACCTATCCAATGAGCACCCAATATTAATCACTACCACTTTTTGTAACAATTTACTGTTCAAATAACAAAAAAAAGGTTGTCAGTTAACCCTTTAAGCTCTGGGGTGTAAATTTTTCAAAAATTCGAAATGTCACATTAGCACCAGTATTTTGCAAAGCAAAAAACCGGTTAACAATAAACACGAAAAAAAATGCAAAAAATTTTTCAAACAAATTTGATCGAATTTTCTGGTGCCATTGTGACATTTCGTAATTAAAATTATGTGGTAGAAAATTCTACCCTCAGAGCTCAAGGGGTTAAAAGCGTAATTACTACCTTTAATTGTTGACAGTGATAAATGCGTTGCATATAAGAACGTGTATATGCGTTAAAAAACATGCAACCATTTAATTTTTAGTGTAACAGCTGTAAGCGGTTAGTGTGGCAAGAACAACATTTCTGCTATTAATGCGCTTGCAATGTTTTTGACAAGACGAGTAAGTAAAGTACTTCAGGCAGGAAAACATTCTTCATTAATTGCCTGTGATGACACCCATGTGGAAAATGTGTAATCAAAATAAAAGTTTTAGTTTCTCCGAACTGTATTGTAATCAGAGATTAGTGTACTGACTCTGTGTCATATGCAAATTTCCTCCTTGCGCCCCAATCGAGTTTTTTCTATGGGGGAGAGGATTCGCAGAACAGTTTTTTGTGCGTGCATAACATGTCCGTTTCTTGCGATACACGTACGGTTCCAACGCTCTTTATGGTTTTCGCAAGCGCTGAGCATTTTGCGATGAAAAAAAAATGAGTGTTGCCATTGGAATTTTTTGAGTTTCTGTAACTATAACCGTAACCGGGAGCGCCATTTTGTTGTCGTTCACAGAATCTCGAGCTCATACCTCTGAATAACTATATCTGAAATTTCATTTCGATCGGTTGAGCGGACTGGCCGCTAGAGCTCCGTATATCGGCAAAGTTTTTTTATGACCACCCTGTATATTAACCCCTTAACCCTTTGCGGCGCAGTGGTTTCATAGATATACCACTTAATTTTAATTCCCAAACGCCACATTGACACCGGAATTTTGTTTTAAAAAAATTACGGTTTATTGAATGCGTGAAACATTGTGTTTTCATATTTAAAAATAAAGTTGTTTTCAAATTCCGGTGTCAGTCATTAATTTCAGCACTTAAGCAATGAATTTGTCCTGCGCCGCAAAGGGTTAACGGTCTCATTAAATTACGGTTAAAAATTCAAATTCATTACTGCCACCACTTTTATGGAAAAAAATCATCTTATTTAATGCCAAGTAAAATTATACCAAAATAAAACCAATTACCTTATTTTATAAAACTGGTGGGAATCAAACAGTTCTGAATAAAAGCCGTGAAGCTTGCAACCCGTGAATGTCTCGGACGCGACGATTAAGTGGTTAATAGCTGACAACTTTTACGCTTTTTTCCTACCACTAACGTTTTATTAAAAAAATTGTCTTAGTTTATTGTCCGAATATATAATTTACGTAAGGCAAAAACTTCTGTGTTTCTATATTTTATATTTGGCTATTTCCATGAGTACTTGTAGTGTAAGTCACAGGCTACGATTTTTGGCTACCAATATTATAGAACAAAAAAAAATTTGATTAATTTTATTGGCACATTCTCATTAATTGAATAAGGCCAAGCAGACTTTTCGAAAATAACGGTGGCTAACAAGCATAGCAATTAATAAGTTATGTGACTTACACTACAGAACCCATGGAATTAGCCATTTATATTAAAATTTTGTGTTAGGAGAAAAGCGTAAAAGTTGGCAGTTATGCTATTATGATATTATACTTGCATGTTATTCATTTAAATTAGTTTCATTAGTCTGATTATTTCAACGAGTAATCATATTTTATATTTTTATTAATGTTAAACGCGTGTGAAAAAAATGAAGCATCACCACAAAAAATCAAGTAAATATTTATTATACTTAAATAACATAAATTTGTTTGCATAATTTTGTTTCTCTTTTTCCTTTTATACTCAAGGGCATGTATAAAACACACAACAAAACACTGTCTGGTTAATATCAGTGCCAGATTTTTTTCTTTTCCGTCTTTTTCCAAAACTTAAATTTTCGCCATCATTTTGTTGGCGAATATGTATAAAACGTCATTATTCTTTCATCTTGTGAAAGAGACTAAAACAATGAAGTTGTTCAAAGACTGTAGCTTATAAACAAAACTTTTAACAGAATTCATTGTCTAATGTGAAAAAGTACTTCAGGCAGGAAAACATTCTTCTTTCTTTCGTTTATTTATGTAAAAGAAAATTACTGATACTTTAAACAAAGTTGTCTGGATGTTTAGCATAATTTTGCTGAAAAGGTCATAGTTACTGGAGATGAAATTAATGAATATTTTTTTCAGCAATTTCGAAATTTTTATTAAAATAAATCTATAGTTAATTCACAAGTATTCATAAAGATGAGGACGGAATGATATTCAAGACAGATTAAATAAATATATTAATTTATTTTCTCAATGAAAAATCAAAAAAAATATTATAAACTTAATTACATTCTCTTTTGTGTGAGTATTGCTTAAGTACCATCAATGAGTCCATCAACAAAAGTGAAGATTAATTTCAACAACACTTCTAACAAAAATTCTTCATCATGATTCATTCTACTAAATCGACCAAATTTTTCAATTGAAAAAAAAAGACCTTTTTCTATATTAAAATACCGGTATCCAAAAAGCCAGACACTTGGCAGCTCTGGCATAAATATATAAAATTTGCCATTTCTGCCACGTAATCAAAATTTAAAAATACTTCAAAAGCATTAAACAGTACATTACTAAAATATTTTAGATGTACCAGTTTAAAATACAAAATACAAATATATTTAAAAAAATATTTCCGTTACATATTTTTTTAAAACTACTTAAATATGATCTTTATATACCATGAAATACCCAAATTTCTTTTTTAACGAAATAAAAATTGATATGCTATCAATTCAATAAAGGGTTATTCGTGCATTTACTTTTTATTTTCTTTATACACTTATTGCCGATCAAGTTCTGGAAGGCTTCGACGAGGCCAATATTTTAAATACCCCTCAAAAATTTCCTTCCTATTCTTCCATAAATTGAATAAGACTACAACAATGACAAAATTAGTTATGCTGTATTACTTCTGAAATAAAAGCTGTTTAGTTAATAAATACACACACTTTAAAAAATATCCGTTAATGTACACAAATTTTTCCGTAAAATTCTATGGAATAGTTTCATTTTTCCGAAAAAACAGTAGAACTTCCGTTATTGACATTTTGAAATTATAAATACATTAAGTTTTCCGTAAATTTATCTGGAAACAGAGAAGTTCCGTATTAAAACAGCATAAATTCCATAAATAATTCTAGTGGCGCCATCTATATCTGGGATATAAAAGTATTATAGAGTTGTTTTATGAACAACTTTCTATAATAATTTTCTTTATTTCTTTCTGTTTTAATAATATAAAGCTAACATATTTTAACAATATTAAAAAAATAATAAGAAATTTTATTAATCATTTTTAAGTTTGAGATTAGTTAATTTATTTTCAGTTAGTTTATTTCCATTGTGATTTTTCAATAATGTTTAACTCATTTTAGCATATTTTTTAAAAAGTGTGTAGGATATTTTAAATTAGAAAAAAATTCTACTTTTAATTTCAATATTTTTTTAAGCTATCCACTTTAAGAAATTTGCACATAAAATTTAAAACATCTGAATTATATTAAAGAAATTATTATAAAGTTGACGATTATCTATATAAATAACAATAAAGGAAATTTATTTTAATAACCCGTAATAACTATCTTTATTGAGATTAAAATTGATCGCCACACAAATACTTTGTTAAAATAAATGTTTTTTTTTTTTTTTTTTTTTTTTTTTTTTTTTTTTTTTTTTTTTTTTTACGTTTACGTTTAAGTACGTTAGTATCATTTCAAAAATAAATAAGTAAATAAATATGAATAAAATTACAATACAATTTTAAAATTCTCCCTAAAATGAAGGTAACAAAACTTTTTAATGCATTCAATTCTTAATACATGTAATATTTTAAAGTCTAAAATTTATTTTTTATAGAACTGAAATTAAAAACTAAATATTAGAAATTATGGAAATAAAATCTGTTAAACATTTAGAACTGTACACGCAACAGAAAATAATTCTCAACAAAAATTAATGCCGCGATCAACATAAGGCCTTTCCTTTATAAAATCCTTCGAAGTAAGTAAAGATATTTGCAAGCTCGGCATGCGTAACTATAGCGTAATGGTGATACACTACTGCAAGCTGCCATAGGACAGGTCCCTGGTTCGATCCCGAAGGAGGGTAAGTGACAATTCTTCACTGTTGTTTAAATTAAATGTGTGTGCTCTAACCTGATGTGTCTTTGTCTAAAGAATAAAAATCATAAAGATGTCAGTTTGTCCTTGAAAATTCTTTTTTGGCTTTCAAACGAAAATTTTTATATTAAAATTTGAAAAAAAAACGGAAATATTTTATGAAAAAAACGGAAATATTTCTGGGAAAAACGGAATTTTTTTCCGGTAAAAAACGGAAATAGTACTGGCGTCTAGATTACCAGTACTATTTCCGTTATTTAACGAAAATTTTTTTTACAGTGCAGGCTCAATAATTTACATGATCAATCATCATATATATATCAAATGTTTTAAAAAAAGTCAAAAATATATTTTTTCTTTCATTTTTTTATTATTATCATTATGCGAATTTTATTATTATCATGCAAAAATGTTCAAAGGACTGAATGACAGCGAATTTACTTACAAATGTATTTGGAAATAATAAAAAATCTATATTTTCCTATATATTATAAACGGAAAATATTTATACCACATTTCTGATTCACTATGGCATATGGGAATCAAGTATGGTGTTCTATGAAATAGCACACTGAAACACAAAGGGTTGAAAGGTAAAATATTTAGTTGATAGCGAGTAAATTTATTAAAAATTATTTTTCTGAAGGATTTGTCTACAAAATAAAAGTGAAAAATGCTTAAGTCATTATTGTTATAGAATTTATTACCATGCCTAATTTGATAAGCATTGCATCATATTCACTTTGTGATTTAAAGAGCAACATTTTATTGAATTTACTTTTTATAGCTCCTTTGTCATTTAACAAACAGCTTTTCTTTCACCTTGGAAAATTTGTAATTTCCGGTATTGATAGTTTCAAAAGAAATGAGGGTAATGCGTCTTATGGTCTTAGACTGGATTTTATTTTTACAGAAACATTTCATGGGTTGAAAAACGAAAACTGGTTTTACTTTCCATAGAAATCAAAGTTTATTTTCGAAAAATATAAATGGTGAAATATTCGATAATTCAAACATTTCAAAGATATATTTAAATAATATTTAATTAATTACAAATGTAATTAGATTCCTTTGAAGTCAGAATATATGTAATGGATTTCTTGGCAGATTATTTGTCTCTAAACTATATTTAAAAGAGATAAAATAAGAGTCTTAAACTTATTTGCATGAAATCCGATTGCATTGACAAATTCTGAGAGACAATACATTTATAAATGTTTAACCCTTTCCGGCACACTGTACTCGGTCTAAGATACTTAATTTTAATTCCAAATTTACAAATGGCACCGATAATATTTTAGTAAAATTTTGCTTTTACAATAAAAGCTTAAATTAAGGATTTCAAAATATCTAAAAAATTTGTTTATGAATTACGGTGTCAGTCGATAATTTCTCATTTAATTAACAGATTTTGCCCGTGCCGGAAAGGGTTAAACACTTAGCCATTTGTGACGCAAAGCACCTTCATTGCTTAGTTGCTGAAATTAACGACTGACATGGGAATTTTAAAACGATTTTATTTCTAACTAAGAACAAGCAGTATTTCGCGCATTCAAAACACCAAGATTTTTTTTTTTTTATTTCCGGTGACAGTGTGGCGTTTGAAAATTAAAATTGTGTGGTTTCACAGATATACCACCGCGCCTCAAGGGGCTAATGGTCAAGCAACAATGTCTTTGTAATATTGTATTCTGACTGAATAACCGAGAAATTTTATTTTAAAATAAGGAAAGGCGATTTTTCAACATTTTGCCTCCAAAGTTAAAAATATAAAATTCCATTAAAATTTTCTTGTGTGAATCTTGTTTAAATTAGGTGGGATAAAATACATCCCACCACCTCTCAAGGGGTTAACCATTTTTGGCACAGTCAAATTCTGTTCCTAAAATGAGAAGATATTGACCGATACTGGAATTTACAATCGACTTTTTTAGGAATGAAAAACGCCTTAATTTAAGCTTTCAGTGTAAAAGCAAAATTTCATTAAGATATTTTTGGTGCCACTTGCGAGTTTGAAATTCAAATTAGGTGAGCCCAGAGTGGGACCACTGTACCGGAAAGTGTTAATAGCAATAATTAAACAGCACCGTATAACTAGCCACTGTTCCCTGAAAACTAGATCCAGGCGTTTACACCAGGGCTGCTGCTGCCGAAGGCAGAATTTGTTGAGCGCGTGTGCTGTACGGTCTTTGTAACATTAATACCAATATTTTTTTCTGCAAGGTTTTTCCATTTTGCTTTCTAATACTAAAGAAAAAATTCCTTTTCGTCGCCTTAAAATTAAGTTTGAAATTTAAATTATACACAAAAAATAAAAAGAAATCAGACTTACCCAGTGAAAAAATATTTACGTGATCTTAATATATCTTACTATGTGATGTTCATAAATACAGTCAACTTGATTTTATCATGTCACTCTACAGATTTTTTTTTTTCATATTCAAAATTTGGGATTTAAATTTATCATCACGTAGAATATATTTTGAAATATATATATCAGTAATGCAATACCTGTCTTCATAAAACAAATAATAGGACATTGAATATTTTATAAGACGGTTTACATCACTTGTTAATAGTAAGTCAAATTTTTAAAGGGAAAGAATAATATTGAAAGCGTTTCAAATATATGGATATGTAATACGTGATTTTCATCCATCTTAAGAAAAATTTCCAAATAACGTTCATGTAAATTACAGTCGTAAATTTAAAAAATATATATTTTATTTGAAATATGTAAATGCATTTAAACTGAATCAGCCAGTTTTTTTTTTTTTTTTTTTTTTTTTCAAAATAAATTCAACTGGACAAAAATTTTAAAAAATAATTATTCATTAAAATTTATATTATTATTAAAATTTTAAAAGGTAAATTTATATTGTTATTAAAATTTTAAAAGGTAAATTTTAGCTCAGACGTTTTTTAAAAAGTTACTTCTCAAAATTTTGTAAATTTGCTTTTTCAAAAACAAAGTATAGCGCTTTCTAAAATGGTAAAGTGACACCGGTAATTATTAATATTTAAGTTAGTAAAAGCATTTTTTCATGCATTTTGTATAAAGCAAAGTTTAATTATCAGTTCTGGTTCAAATCTGGCATTTAGGAATCAAAATTAAGTGGTATATCAAATGTACCGATGCTCTTCAATGGGTCAACCCATTAGAGAGCGGAGAAATTCTGCTTGTGATAAGATGAAAATATGGATTGACAACAGAATTTACAAATGATTTTTTAGTTAAAGAAAACTTGCTTATTTTCTCGTATTTTATCAAGAAAAAATTTTAGTTAAGTGTTCTGGGTACCACTACCTTTAAAATTATGAGTCCTTTTTTCGTAGACATCGCTCGCTGAAGGGTTAATCTATTTAACTTATTTGTATTTTATATCTGTGTGGTAGTTATTTAAAATATTTTTACAGAAATTTCTAGTTTGAATCTAAACATATTTATATGGTGCCGGTCAAAATAAACTTTTATGTTCTTTCTAATATTAATCCATGAAAGTTCTGAGATTAGATAATATAGAAACGATTTCTTTAAAATAGAAGTATAAAGAGCCTCTGGACCCGCACCTTGGCTATGGCCACTGCTGAAAGTTTTTCCTGCTTGTATATATATATTTAAAGTGTTCAAGTAATCATAAAAAATGGTATCACATTTCAAATAAACTTAATTCTCTCATGCAAAAACCCTACACCCGAAAAAAAAAAAAAAGATTACAATACAAACTGAGATACAAACAAACATTGGGAAAACACTCAAAGGTAATTACTATCCGAAAATTATATTATACAAATAAAATATCCTAATTTTAAACAAGTAAGAAAAATCATGCGTTAAGCATAGATTATAAAGCACTTTCCAACACTTCTTGAAATCTTTAACAAAACTTCGTTATCCAGGAAAATAACGTATTCTTGTTCATATCCAAATATGTATTTCAGTACTTTTGAAAAGCCATGTATCTCATCTATCGGTTAATATATAGACTATATAATGGTTGAAAATTTCCTTTCAGCAATTTATACTAATAGATGAAAACACATTTAAATACTTTTGTTTAGCCCTGTAATATACATAGTACCTTTAATACAAGAAAGTATTTTGCTAAAGTCTAGTTTAAAAATGAATTATCTTTAAACTACTTAAAACAAATTTCTAGAAATTATCATCCAAAGGCGACCATGTATCCAGTTTTTCTGTGACCCTGTATATCATTTTATCTATATTTTACAAACATTTCATAGTAAACTAAATGCAGTTCATCGTAAAAAGGCAGAACATATTTAAAAACCACCTTTAAGTAAATTACGCTCATATTCAGTAACCTTTCCGAGATCTTTTGTGTAACCCCGTATATCTAAATTGTGTAACAATTAGAAATTATATAAACCATATAATATGCATACATCTAGTGAAACTTAAAAGCGTATATCATAATGAAAAATGTATTTCATCTATCTAACAGCCATATTCCATAATATACAGGACTTCATATAGAATGTAATATTTGAAACCTTTTGTGTGTCCCTGCAAATGCTATGCACTAGTATTATGCATGAAATAACTCATATTGATGATCAGCAACGTATATCAATTTGATTATATATGAAATCGTTTACCATAATTAAAACATATCGCAAACAATTCCCCCTTTATTATTATGTATTAAAATACTTTTATATGGCCCTGTAAATGAATAATAACTATTCTTTTTGCTGCATACTTTACAAAATGCATATTTTAATGCACTTTCTAGAAGCGTGTAAATTTGAAGATGTTTCACAGGGTGTAACATCTTTAAAATTCATTTGAAGCGATTTTTCCCCATAGGCCGTAATGTAATGGAAAACTTTTGTACGTCCCTTTAAATAAACTAATCATGGCAAAACCTTCATTTTCAATAGGCTTCGTGTTCGGGTAAATGTCATTAACGTCCAGAAATTTCATGACAATCCCAGCATATTTACGAGAGTTAGAGCGCGGACAGACGGCCAAACGGACAGTCGGACAGACAAACCGAATGCATAAGCACTTGAAAAATGCTAAAAAATGAATCTCAGATACATTTTAAGTAATAGAGAATTTTAAAGACAGGTTAAAAAATAAAACAGTTTATAATAATTTTAATCTTTTTTAAAGGCAAATTATAATAAATTATTTCGTTTTTCTTGGCTCCAAGGAAACATTTCGATCGTGTAGTAGGAAAAATTGATATTCTTACGTCATATTTTTTAAAATTATGATTATGTATGCGGTCGACATCGTATGCTAAAATGTGCCGTAAAGTAAAATTTAAGAAACTGCGCTAGAAAGAAATTAAAAAACTTACTTTTTAACGCCTTCGCGACGAGAGTTACACATTGCTCACTGGTCGTGTGCTGATACGAAAATAGCAGCCACCGAAGGCAAAAGTTTTTTACGTCATTTTTCTGAGAGGAAACATATCAAAGGAATCTTTTATAAAATACTGATAGTCTTAATTTAAGGAACCGCACATACGTTTAACTAGAACCACCGTAGCGGTCGTTTTAACCTCAACCAAAAAAAATATTTCGATTCGAACCAGTAATTCTTTTCAAAATGAGTTCAATATGCAAAATGATGTTCAATATGGCGAAAAAAAAAGTTAAATAATTAAGCTAAGTTATATATAAAAATTCTGGTGTATAATAGTTTTAGAACAAGGTTAAAATTTCCGGTGGTTCTAAAGTAAAAAAAAAAAAAATACCAATTTAGCATCTAATTTTTATTCGAAATTTCAAATTCACACTGGAAAATTCGAAAGAATTATTTTTACTTTATCTGACCACTAAACATCTCTTAATAAAGGATAAAACACAATTCTTTCTTTCTAGTGGGACAATATCATTTGTACGTGACAGGGTGCAAAAATTTCCTTGATTATTCCTATCAGTAAACTTTGTCTCTGTTAACCTTTTAACGTTCATTGGTTACTCTACGAAACAACAAAATTTTAATACCAATATGGAAGAACGACACGGGAATTTTTATTTTAAAAAACCCATTTTATGATGTATGTGAAAAATCACTTTTTTCTTATTTAAAAATATATCTGTTCGCAATTTCCGGTGTCACTCATTTATTTCAATATTTTAACAATGAAAATACTTTGTCCGTTAAAAGGTTAAACAGATCGTCTTTTCGACTGATTTAAGCAAAAACCGATGTATTAACGGTGGCAAAGAATCAAAATTTCATTAAAGGACGTTCGTCTCAAACATTTGATATCATAGCTGTCACGTTTTACTCTCTTTCTTGCCTGTAAAATGTAATATTAAATTTAAACAAATTAGCGCAGCGAAATCAGGAATTTAATAATGCAAAAATGTCTATTAAATTTTAGCATTATAAGAAAAGCAGTAATAGAAAACATGCGCGCCAATATACCGATATTCACCACTAAACGTTAATGGAAAATCTCAAATTATAAAGATTTTGGTGACACAATCATCATTTTTAGAAAATGTAAAAGTTTGTAAAGTTCTAACTATCAGTTTTCATTTGTTATCAAATGTCTTCTTTATCAGTTTTGAAATAGTAATTATTAATTAGATTGCGTTTATTTTTTCTGTGAATATTAGTTTTTTTTTAATGCAGTAATTACCGGTGCAGTAATTCGCGGATTAAAAAAAAATTGTTTTGGATCCAGAAATCTTATTTAGTGATTGAAGACAAATATTTATGGTGACTGAATATGTTATATTTCTTTTTTAAAAAAATCTGTATTGAAAAATTATTGTTTAGTTTGCGTATTATAGCCCGAAAATTATGCAGTAATATAACAGGCGATAGAGGAAAAATGATTATCTTCAATCATATGCTAACACAAATTACTTTTCACACATCACTTTTATCATCCGTGCTTTTCGCTTTATTTAATGCCAGAGTTTCTGAATTTAACAAGGCGAAGAATACTTTTACTAATACCAACAAAATTTAGTGGAGACAATTGGTACCGTAATTTCCGGCGTATTATCTGCGGGTCAAACAATTATTTTTCGATCCAGAAATTTTATTTAGTAATATAAGCCAAATATTTACAGCGATCTAAAATGTCCCATTTTGTTTTTAAATTTTTATGGGTCGAAAAATGACTGTTTGATCCGCTCCGCAGATTATACGCCGGAAATTACAGTACTCATCTTATCCACTTGTAGAAAAGCGTAAAAGTTATTGGAATGGCGTTATGAATAAAGAGAAGGAGATATATAGTGGATCGTCTGCCGATCGCGAGTGAAGCTATTGTGGAAATTGTTACAATGTGGCGGCTGATAATTTTTTACATCGGATAAGCAATTTGTGGTAACGACCGAAGTACACTTCCACCAGTAAATTTTGAATAGAAAATTTTGACTTAATTTGAAGACTTTTTCAGGAAAAATTTCTCTCACTAATATAGCTTAAATTTCTAATTTTTTTTATGCAGTTTGCCTATGTATTATAGTCACGTTTACTGACACTGACAAGAAATTTTCTCTGTTTTCACAATATAGCAGCAAAGCAAAAACTAACTATTGCCGAAATAAACTTCCACCAGTAAAAAAGGAGTATCAATTTTTTCGATTATTTATGACTAAAGTTTTGTGTTAAAAAGGCATTTAAGTAACGAGAAACTTACCACTTTTTCTTACTGTTAAAGTTTAATAGTAAGTTTTATCTCTTTTAATCACAAATAGCGATGATTAAATAAGACAAAAATTTCTTTTAAGATTTGGTGGTAGCAAGGTAGCACACTCCTCATACTTTTAGGGACTCTGGCACCACTATTAATGATAAGAAAATCTATATTTAATTTTTAGAAATCAGAATTTCCATCCACCACCTTTATTCTCAGATTTTGCAGTATTTTTTTATTTTTTATTTATTTATTTATTTGTTTATTTATTTATTTTTTGCGGTAAAATACATTGAAAATATTGTAAAAATTTAGAGATAAAATTGTTTGAACCCTGTGTTAGTTGAAAAGAGTAAATTTGGCAGCTATGTTAGAAGATAAAGAATTGGAACTAAAATTAGAAGTGAGATCAAAGTTTATTGGTTCGGTGTTGCTAATATCAATATGACGTCAGCGTTATACAGAGAGATGATTTTGCTTTATAATATAGATATGCATTTCATATAAATCAGCGAAAAGAATATATTTTTTAAAATCTCTTTTAGATTGATGCCAAAGAAACTTTGATTTACACTAAATTATGTTGATTCGTGAGGGGTATCGCAAAGTTTCAATTGCTGACAGATATTTTTAGATTTCATTAAACCACTTTTTTAAATAAATGCATTTTGAAGTATATTTCTCTTGCAAATGTTCTCAAAGTGCATGTAAAAAATTTTTGTTTTGAAAATGTGGTGCGAGGTGCAGTTAAAACATAATCGCCTGTGAATGAATCTTTGCGATACCCCTCACGTATACACATACAAACCAGTAATAACATTTTAAAACAGATACATTTTTATTTCAAACGATAAAGGTAGGTCACAAGCATTAAAAATTATATACGGTTGAAGTATGAAAATTAATTATACAAAACAAGTCTGTTGTCTGCAATCTAAAAATCTGTAGCTTTATAGAAGGGATATAAAACCGAGGCCCGCTGGATACTATAACGTAGCTTTTTCCCTACCACTATCTTTTATCAGGGAAGTTTGTGTTATTTAATCATCGGGAAAATAGGATTAAATAAGGCAACTTTTTCTGATCAAAGATTGTGGTCGGATAAAAAAGGCCTAAAATCTGGCATCTATGCAATAAAATTTTATAGTTATCATTGTCTTATCCAATCATCGAATCTATTCTATTCAAATAGCCGAGTATTTCTTTTAAAAATTAGTGATATCCAGCAAAACACAATTTGACACACCTGCTTTATTGGTTTAAAATACGACATAGATTTCGTACGCTGCAAGGAGATTCAAATACTTTTCACGAGAAATTTTGCAATTTACTTCATTTAACCCTTTCCAGCGCAGTGTTACCACTCCGGCAACACCTAATTTTAATTCCAAACTTACAAATGGCACCAATAATATTTTAGCAAAATTTTACTTTTACAATGACAGCTTAAATCAGGGAATTTTTAATTTCTAAAAAAGTCTTTTGTAAATTCCGGTGTGAGTCAACAATTTCTCATTTTACGAACAGAATTGGTCTGCCCCGGAAAGGGTTAATAAAACAAATTCTCTCTGCAGATGTAGTGACCAATACTTACGAATTCCTGGCACTAAAACAATTAAAATCCCCCGATTCCTTCATGCATACTAACCCTGGTTAATGTGGTATTACCGTAATTTCGGGTGTATAAGCCGCGGATCAAACAATTCTTTTTAGACCCAGAATTTTTTAAGAAACAAATATAACTAGTTAGATCGCCGTAAATATTTGTCTTCAACCACTAAATAAGATTTCTGGGTCCAAAAAGAATTGTTTGATCCGCGGCTTATACACCCAAAATTACGGTACGCTTTCTTATGTTTAAGAATAAAAAATAATTTTCTACGATTCTCATTAAGAATACTTTGTGAATAAGAAATCTAATTTTTGATACATTTTTTATTCAAAGTTAAGTTATCGATGAAACTTATGCATTGTTATAGTAAAATAAAATTTTAAAATAAATTCATTCCATTTTATCCATGATAAAAGTTTACCTTAAGAAAACATATTATATAACGAAGAAAAGGCCTACGCCTGCGGCAGTTCACAAAACTTTACTTTCAAATGTTACAGTTTTGAATTTTACAGAAGTTTGACAATTTCTTCTGGTTGATTTTGTCTTAACAGGTTTCTTATGCCTCAAGACAAGAATACCAAAATATTTCTAAAGTAATATTCGTCCAAGTACAAAAAGTTTGTGCTTAGGTAAGACGATCATTGCTTTATGAAAATTCTGGTACTTAAACATCTTAAATCCTTTGAATTGCCTGAGGCTTTTTTAAAAAGGGAAATTAAACCCTTTTACATACCATAATTTTGGGTGTATAAGCCGCAGATCAAACAATTCTTTTTCGACCCAGAATTTTTTAAGAAACAATTATAACTACTTAGATCGCCGTAAATATTTGTCTTCAATCACTAAATAATATTTCTGGGTCCAAAAAGAATTGTTTGATCCGCGGCTTATACACCCGAAATTACGGTACTTAAAATAAAACATTTTTACTAGATAATAATTGTTTAAACATTTACTTACTAGATGGAAAAAAATTTTATTCATTTAAAACCTTGAAGCATTTACAACATTTCAGAGATGCTTCCATTCATAACATAATCCCCTTTGAATGAAAAAAAAAGTGTGATATTAATTTAATAACAATACTACACTGATTTTATGATACGGTGAAACGTAAAATATAAATGGATGGGTATGAAGGGGGAAAAATAGTTCATTGAGAAGAGATAATTTACATTAAAGTTTATTAAAATATGTTAAGATAGCTAAGCTGATTGCAGAAAGAAAATATCGCACATAGAACCTAGTAACCTAGTAACGCATCAGTAACCTATAAAAATAAATATAAATACGTTTCATGTCAAGAATGAAAAATATTTTAAATAACAATCATGAACTATTATACATCATGGTGTTATGAACAAGAGGAGGAGTCATATAGTTTATTGTCTAGCAATTGCTAGCGGAGTAACTGAGAAGGTTTTCATAAGATGGC
The DNA here is from genome assembly GCA_964019185.1 of Maratus speculifer. Taxonomy (NCBI): domain Eukaryota; kingdom Metazoa; phylum Arthropoda; class Arachnida; order Araneae; family Salticidae; genus Maratus; species Maratus speculifer. Next base: position 177,902,151 of record OZ025299.1, read on the forward strand.
TGCTGTTTTTTATTATTATTTTTACTGGATCCAGAATTTCTGATTAAATTCGGGAAAACTCCCATCAGTAATCTTGTATAAAACTTCATCTTATTTAAGAACCTTATTCGTTTGACTTTTCTTTCACAAATATGGTTCAAATTTTCTATTTCTGTTTAGTGGTCTCACTTTTCCCAAGAATTATAATATTTTCAGTAAAAATGAAAAGAGGTTGTCTTGAAAGTCATAATGTGTCGTCGCTAAAGTGAACTTCCACCAGTAAAAAAGAACATCAGTGACTGAAATTTTCCATTGACAAGTCGGTTGAGAAAATTTCTACGTTGTTGACAAATTTTCTTTCGGTGGTAATGAATCCCTGCAAAAGCGGTTACAGTTGAAGCTTCATTAATTTAAAGATATATCAGTTCCTCTGATTTAATAGTTCCTCGTTACATGTAATCAAAGTGGTAACACATTAAAAGTATTACGAAGTTAATTTAAAATTACCGCAATTTTGGGTGTATAAGCCGCGGATCAAACAATTCTTTTTAGACCCAGAATTTTTTAAGAAACAAATATAACTAGTTAGATCGCCGTAAATATTTGTCTTCAACCAGTAAATAAGATTTCTGGGTCCAAAAAGAATTGTTTGATCCGCGGCTTATACACCCGAAATTACGGTAATAGTATACTGATTTCGCAAACATTTTTCGCTTGAATGAGCCATGAATGCAGCGAGCATCTAAATCTAAATTAGAATATTTTTTCAATTAACTGTGCTACTAAATATTTCCACAGTAAAATGTGAATGTCTCTGTAAAATTAAAAGAAGGCTTAGATGGGAGATTGTTTTCATTTAAGACGAAACAGATGTAAATATCGGATATATTTAACATATCCTATAAAGAAAATTCTGGTTCGAATCGACTATTATCAATATGGCAGGGGTCATTTTGACCCCTAATGGCGGTTGTAGTGTTAATCTGAAATAAGAGTTCCATACATTTTTTTTCTATTTGAAAACTAAACTTAAATAAGAAAGACATGGACATTTACCTCCAACCATTGATGGGAACATGATTATTATGACATATAACTTAAATAACTAAAATGTAATTTCCAGCAAGATTAAGCTTATGGTCATCATCATTTATCCCTCCTTCCTATATGCTTACTCAATACATCAAGTTCATGGAACAATTAATAAGAGGAACTGACATATGCTGAAAATAGTGAAACATCAACGGTAACCGCTTTCGCAGGGTTTGATTACCGCCGGGACAAACTTATACTAGTAAATTTTAACAGTAAAATTCGCCTTAATTAAGGCGAAGTTCGGTCATAAATGATAGCAAAAATAGCTTCTTATTTTTACTGGTGGGGGTTTACTTTACTAGTAGCCAGTCCCTGCGTTTCCGACATATTGTGACAATCCAGAAAACCGCCTGTTAGTGTCAGTAGAAAAATTTGAATACCTGGGTAAATTCCTACCAGTAAAAACAAAATAAAAATTTTAACAATACTTGGGAAACATTTTTCATGGAATAAGGTCGCTAAATTGAGTCATAATTTTCTATTCAAGATTTGTTGAGGTAATTTTCAATTGCAGTAACAAGAAACTGATGGCCCGGCATAAAAATTCAGCCGCTATTTTGGGACAACTTTCTCAGTTACTTCACTCGCAACTGGTGGACAATATGCTACGTGTCTTTTTCTCTTTATTCGTAACTATATTATCAAACTGAAATAAAAATATGCGTAAAGTTACAGCTGAAAAAGAATGCCTGTACTTCAGAAATAGACATATCCGTTTCGGATCGATATCACTTCCGAACAACCGCCTTGCATATTTTGTAAGACAAAACTTCATCCAGATATCTAAAAATTTTTAACTATGGATAAGACGAAATTGTTTGGTATTAGTGGTATACAAATTCAAGTATTTTCAACATGCTGCTTGATACGCACACATGAAGTCATCGCAAAAGAATCTTTGTAAACGTGATTTTTTTTCTAGAATAATAATTAAATAATAATTCGTTACAATTTGAATCAAGAAAAAAAATCATAATTTCACTTACGGGGAGATTTTACCATTGAATCGAGAAAAAAAAAGTTACATATAGGTGTTTTTTTAGCTCATTTAATTTAGTTACTTTACCAAATTTTAATTGAAACCGTATTGAAAATTTTAGGTTAAAATAAACTTTATCATCATATATGACATGGAGAATTCGCAAATTTTAAGGAGGCATAGTACGCTTAATTCTTCCAGATATTTTATTTTTCCAGAAACTTCTATATGACAGAGCAATATTTACCGCACTTTTTAACCTTCTAGTTCCCATGATAGAATATGTGCTAAATATTCCGTAGTTCAGAAAATCTAATTCACACCAGAAAATTTCAATAGGAAGTTTTGCTTTATTTAAATGTCAAATATTTGTTACTAAATAAAGCATATATTGTTATTTTAAATTCCTGGTATGAGTTTGGAATACCTGAATTAAAATATCCACCAATCCATGATGGGATATATTTTATCCTACCTAATTTAAACAAGATTCGAACCATAAACTTTTAAGAAAACTTTATATCTTTAACTTTGGGGCAAAATGTTGAAAATTTGTTTTTCCTTAATTTAAAATAAAATATTTTTCGGTTATATTCCGGTGAGAATACGATATTACAGAGACATTGTTGCTTGCCCTTCAAGGAGTTAGAATTCCCTTTAAATCTAAAATACTATTAAGCATAATTTAAAATTTTCCGTACCTACAAAATCTAATATATGATTATCATTAACCAACCAACTTAGGTCTCATCTTTTTCATAAATTTTTAAACCTTATTTTTAAAAATATTCTTAATAATTTGTTGAATTTTAAAAATATAGTATTTCATATTTATTGTTTCAACCATTTTCGCCGCAAAGAATTTATGTTACTAAAATGTTGAAATAATTGGTTTACTCCAGGATTTGAGGAGGCAATTTTATGAAAATAATTGAAAGGTTTCTCACATATATTAGAAGCAGCAAAAATTTTCTTCAATGTTATCGTGTACGTGTGTGAATTGTGGATTAACATTAAGTGGGGCAGAAATTGACCCACAATTCCGGAAAGTTTTAAACGCAATTGAAAATGTGTGATATGAGCTACTGTAATTTCCGGCGTATAATTTGCGGATAAAACAATTGTTTTTCGATCCAGAAATTTTGTTTAGTAATATAAGCCAAATATTTACAGCGATAAAAAAAAAGTCAATTTATTTTTAATTTTTGTGGGTCAAAAAATGATCGTTTGTTCCGCGGATTATACGCCGGAAATTACGGAATATCATATTTTCTTTTTCTTTTATAAAAATGTTCATGGTTAATTCTTCGTTTACCATTGATACAAGCCATTTAGTCTTTAAATAGCGTCTTTAAACCAGGTTGAATTTACAAAATTTACATGGTATAATTCTATTATATTTTTATTACATACATTACTTATTTTTTAACTCGAACTGATGCTGCAAAAATGAAATTTCCTTTATTTTAGAAATTTACAAAGAAAGTTTAAAAAAAGAATCAAAAACTATATTTTTATTAAGAATCATGTTTCTGTTCCATACAGATACTTTTACGAAGTTAATGGAAACATCAAAGAAAACATTACAATCGATTTGCTACATTTTTAATTACGATAAAAGATATATTTAAGTACATTCAATGTTTCTTTGTTGTTATGCAAAAAGAAACTGAATATCATCTGAAAAATCATTCTCAAAGATTTCTATTCCAAAGAAATGTTTATACTTTATTTTAAATCACTTCATTTGCAAAATGGATGCAAATATGAAAACCGAAATCAATTGTAAGACAAATCAATTTGTTTCCGTTTATCAATATCACGCTTTCTGTGCAAAACTTCTATATCAATGACTTTAGATTTAGTTTTAAAATAAATCATACTTGTTTTGTGTCACATCAAGAAGGCGCCATACAGATTCTCCGCCTATCTCCTTTTTTAATGAAAGCTTCAACGTTTGGGAGTGCAAATGTTAAAAGTAAAGCGAAAAAAGAACGAGTGTTACTTTAAGAAATTGAAACATTGTTATAATATGAATTCTTGAAAATAGATTGGCTACATCTCAAAGGTAAATTTTGTATCAACTTTCAAGCACACGTTTTTATCACTAGTATAGTTGATATTAAACAACAAAAAGCTGTATATCATCTGAAAGATTATTCTGAACTATTTCCAATTAAACAAAATGATTATACTTTATTTTAAATCACTTCATTTGCAAAATGGATGCAAATATGACTACCCGAATCGATTGTAAGACAAATTAATTTGTTTCCGCTTGTCAATATCACGCTTTCCGCGCAAAACTTTTATATCACTGACTCCAGATTTTGTTTTAAATAAATCATACTTGTTTTGTGTCGCATCAAGATGGCGCCATACAAATTCTCCCCTTATCTCCTTATTTAACGAAAGTTTCAGCTTTTCGGACTACGTTGGTTGGTTGGTTGTATTGGGTTTAATGGCACAAATTCCCTGAAGGGACATGCTGCGCCAGAACAAAGACTAAAAATACTAAAATTAAATAGAGAACACGGTCAAAATATCTGGATGGGGTATCCCATCCAGATATAGTCAAGTACACAAAGTTAAAAAAATATAAGATACTTAAAACAATACAAAAGCCCATCTGGACATCGTTAATGAGTATCCAAATTAAGATAAAAAGATAAAAAGATTTTATATCAAAATAAAATCCTGCATGTTTTAAAAAGGTAAAAAGTGCCCCATGAGGTATTTCCCCAATGAGGTTTGTCAAAATGGGTGATGATGAATTAAAATATATTCTGTACAAGTACCGGAGACCCGGACAGTCAGTTAAAAGATGATGAATTGTTAGGCAATCAAAATGACAATGAGGACACATGGGTGCATCCTCCCTAAGTAACAAATGTTTATGTGTGATCCTAGAATGTCTAATTCTCAGACGTGTCAGAAGAACATCTAATTTCCTTGGGTAATTCGGAGGCCAGGTCACGGTTGTTGGTTGATATGGTGTAATTTATTATTAACTTCTGAGTCCCAACTTTCTTGCCATTCATTATAAATAAAGTGTTTGATAATTAGTTTAACGTCTGAGAAAGGAATCTTATGATCTAATGGGTTAAGAGCTAGTTTTGCCGCCCGATCTGCATTTTCATTTCCAGGTATACCCATGTGCCCGGGTACCCAGCAAAATAGAATGTTGTAACCACGGTTTTTTCAGTTTGTCATAAAGATCCAATATGGCTGAGGCATAAGGATGTTTATTAGATGATTTTATCGCGTCAATAGCACTATTTGAGTCACTATAAATTATGAATGAAGTTTTATGATGATGGAATATGTGTAACATGGCTCTCTCTATTGCGATCAACTCTGCTGTAAAAACAGAAGTTGGAGGGTGCAGGCGATAACTTAAGCTAGTGTTATCACAGAAAACCCCGCAGCCAACAACATTGCTGTACTTCGATCCATCTATGTAGATATCAGTAAAATTTCTGAAACTTGAACGATGTGCCTCAAACAGCTGTTGAAAGATACCGTAATTTCGGGTGTATAAGCCGCAGATCAAGCAATTCTTTTTCGACCCAGAATTTTTTAAGAAACAAATATAACTAGTTAGATCGCCGTAAATATTTGCCTTCAATCACTAAATAAGATTTCTGGGTCCAAAATGAGTTGTTTGACCCGCGGCTTATACACCGGAAATTACGGTAATAGGAGCAGAGTTTTTTTTTATCAAAATCTTTAATGGGATGGAGGGTGGTAATACCAGGAGCTCTCCAAGGAGGGAACCCCTGCAATGAATATGAGCTCACCTTGACACTATTTAGATGGCTATTGCCAATAATATACCTTACTCTTACACCAAATGATGGTATGCAAGATGGTCGATGCTGATAAAGAATGTCATTGTCAGTATTTAAAATATAAGAATGAAGAAGATGACCATGATGTGAAAGAATACGATAGTACAATTCTAATGAAAGTTTTTTACGAATTCGGTGTAATGCTGGTTCATTGCATTCAACTTAAAGGCTTAATACCGGAGATGTACGAAAGGCACCAGAGCAAAAGCGGAGTGCGCTATGGTGCACAGTGTCATTTTTTTAAGAACAGAGTTACGTCCGGAGCCATAGACCTGACAGGAATAGTCAATTTTAGAGCGTATTATACAGCGATATATTTTCAGGAGAGAGCTCCGGTCTGCTCCCCAAGATGCGTTTGAGAGCTCCTTTATTAAATTAAGTGATTGCTCGCATTTTTTACGTAACTGCAAAACATGTGGTAGGAAAATACATTTTGTGTCAAAATATACACACAGAATACGAGCATTGTCAACAACAGTAATTTGAGAGGTACCAATAAAGATTTCAGGATCTGGATGCAAATCCCTTCGTCTACAGAAATGCACACAAGAGGTTTTGTCTTGGCATATAATAAAGCCATTTTTGTTTGTCCATTGAATAATACGGTTGATAGCAATTTGCAATTGTCTCTCAATAAAACGCATATCCTGTCCTTTACATAAAATTTTAAAATCGTTGACATATAGTGTACCCTGAACGCCAAGTGGCAATTGTTGCAGGATGTCATTTATCTTGATAGCAAAGAGGGTGACACTCAGAACACTGCCCTGTGGTACACCCTCTTTATGTACGTAGAAACTGGAGAAAACGCCCCCAATTCGAACTTGAAAAATTCTAACTGCGAGGAAGTTCATTATAAAAATTGGTAGGTTGTCACGAAAGCCCAGGTTGAAAAGATCGCGAAGGATGCCATATCTCCAGGTTTTATCATAGGCTTTCATCATGTCAAAAAAACTGTCACCAAATGGTTGCGTTTTAAAAAAGCAGTCCGAATATGAGTTTCTAAAAGAATGAGGTTATCAATAGTGGACCTACCTCGTCGAAAACCGCTTTGAAAAGCTGCAAGGCAGTTATTAGATTCTAAAAAATGCACCAGGAGGCAATTAATCATTTTTTACAAAAGTTTGCAAAGGCTGCTAGAGAGTGCAATAGGTCTATAGTTGTTTGGATCACTGGAATCTTTACCTGGTTTAGGGAAAGGAATTATAATAGCTTTACACCAGGCTCTAGGAAAAGTGTGTTCAGTCCATATTCTATTACAGAAATTCAGTAAGTTATTGAGTGAGGCGGTAGAAAGATATTTTATCATTGTATAGGTGATGCCATCGTGTCCTGGAGCAGATAAACGTCTATTGTGTAAGCACCGCAAGAGCTCTAGTTTGGTGAATGGTAGATTATAGTCATAAGAAAGGTGAGAATTAAAATTTATGCTGTTAGATTCCATTTGTTTTTTGTATGTTAAGAAAGGTTCGGGGTACTAATCAGATTTAGAATTGGATGCCAAAGTACTTGCTATTGTTTCGGCAATATTTTTGGGGGATGCTGTGGTCTGCCCATTGTTTTTTTAAAATTGAGATGTGGTTTTCTGAATATAGTCCCATACAGTTTTTTACTTTTTTCCAGAGGACTTCACTAGAAGTATTGGAGTTTATGTTGGAAATGTACTGCATCCAGGATTCCCGCTGGCTTCTACGTCGCACTCTTCTAGCTTCAGCCCTTGCTTTTTTGAAAGCCAGATAATTGTTATAATTGGGGTAGCGACGAAAGATGCCCCAAGCCTTCTGTTGATTTTTCTTTGCCTTTTGACAATCGTCATTCCACCATGGCTTCCTGTGTCGCGGTATAGAGTGTGAGATTGGTATACTAATATCTGCAGCATTGATAATACATTGGGTAATATTATCAAGTTTATCGTCGATGTCACCCTCAATCATATCGGTTGTTATATTAGCATTGTTTGTGAAAGTTGGCCAATTCGCCCTATCATAGATAAAACGTTTAAAACAGTTATTAGAATCCTTGAGCGGAGTAGTCAGAGGGATGAAAGTAGGAAAATGATCGCTGCCATACAGGCTATTAGAAACCCAGAAGTTCCAATATGGATAAATGGAAGGGGAAAAAATAATGAGATCTAGAGCAAGGAAGGTGCGCGTTGGTTCATGGAAATACGTATGATCATCATTATTGAGTAGGCATAAGCCATTGTCAAAAATTAGTTTTTCTATTGTATCACCACGTTGGTTATTGTCAGAATTACCCCACAGTGGGCTATGAGCATTAAAATCACGGAGCATGATAAAAGGAGAGGGGAGTTGGAGAATGAGATTATCAAGATCTGCTGAATGAATGGACGGATTTGGTGGTAAGTATACAGTACAGATAGTAATAAGTCGGTTTATATGTGCAACAATGTCGGTTTATATATCAACAGCTTGTAAGTTAGTATTCAAATTAATTTGTGAATGAAGTACACTGCGAGATATAAAGAGAGCCACTCCGCCAGTGGCCCTGTCACTACCAGTAAAATCTTTTCTGTATGTTGCATAGTTGCGTAATTTCGTTTTGCCGTTAGGTTTAAAATGAGTTTCCTGAAGAGCTAAGCAGAGTGGTTGATGGTCTGATAGAATATCACGGATTTCATCATATTTGTTTCGATAGCCGCGGCAGTTCCAAGATATAATATTACTCATGAGGTTTTATAATCTTAATCAGGCACAAATTCTTCTAGTACAGTGTTTTCATCATCATCCGAGTCATTGCCATAGGGCTCCAACTCCATACCCTCGTCCAAGTACTTCTGTAGCTGTTTTGGATTCTTAATGTTTTTTGTAATTGAGCTGATGCCAGAATTTTGCCTCCCCTTCCCCACAGTCTTCCATTGTAGAGAAGGTGGAGTTGAGGTTTTCTTTTTAGTCGTTTGTATAGGGGGTTTTTTTAGATTCTGTTTTCTGAGGATATCAGGTTTCTGTGGTATTTTGATATTCGTGGCAGCTTTTGTCTTAGTTTCGGGTTGAGATGACTTATTGGATGGAGCTTTCAATTTCTGTTGCTTCTTCTCTATGTCAATTATTTTTACCGGTTCAGAGGATGAGGGGTTGGTCGTTTGTGTTACGATAGATTTACTTTGTGGATATGAGACATCAGTTTGTGTAGCCGTGTGTCTTACGGCTGTTGATGGCTTCTTGAGTAAGCTGGAGTAGGTAATTCCAACAGATGGGGTTCTATTTTCAACAAGTTTACGGGCATCAGGATGAGACAAATTCTGAGTAATTTTTATAGTAATTATTTCTTTTTCACGGTTCCAGTTTGGGCACTTGCGGGAATATGCTGTATGATTTCCTTTACAGTTAGCGCAGCGTTCGGGTTTTTCACATAATTTATTGTCATGGCCTACTTCTGCACAACGTGCGCAGGTGAGAGATCCATGACAATTTGTGTTAGTATGACCGTAACGCTGGCATTTAAAACAGCGGGTAGGGTTTGGTATATAGGGTCTGACTGGACAATTTAGATATCCTGCTTTAATTCTAGGTGGTAAAGTAGTGCTATTGAAGGTTAGAATAACGTGTTTAGTGGGAATTATCTGCTCTTTTTTACGGATGGTGATATGGCGTACATCTATGATATTTTGGTCTTTTAAATATTCTAAAAGTTCATCTTTTGTGGAGTATAAAAGATCAGGTTCAGATATTACTCTGCGGCTTGTATTTAAAGTTTTATGTGGTTGTACAGAAACAGAAAAGGTGCCCATTGTAGTGCAATTAGAGAGAAATTGTAATTGTTTGGCTGTAGAAACCTCAACCAGCAAATCGCCAGATTGTAATTTTTTGAGAAAATGACCATCTTCCAAGACAGACTGGAAAGTTTTAGCTATAAGAAATGGTGAAGTTTTTTTAAAGGAGCAATCAGAGTGGCTATCAGTACGTTTCACAATGAAAAAGCGAATAAATGAGGAAGACAGTGCAGTTTGTTGCTCTCCTCTAGGGAGAGAAATAGAAGGAAAAGAAGTGTTTCCATCCATATTTAAAAGAAAATAAAATTCAGACCCTGGTCGCACCACCCACTACCGATCCCAACAAGGGGATGCACATTCGTGCACCAGTGCTAACCAGGGCCCATACGGTCACAAGACAACCCTATGTCAGTCTCCACCCTTAACGAGATGACTAGTACTTGCTCGATCACTTGATCCCTAAAGCCAGTGACAGTCAGCTGACCAGCCGATTGGTACATACGGGACCAATATGCACCTCCCGTCTACCTGAAGCAGAGGCCAAAGCAGTGTGTTGGTTTCCCTCAACTGCCAGGATCCCCCTTTCCAGGGACACGGGTCGCCACGCACGGCCAACACGTGGGTGGTTTACAATTCTCCATGAGTCGATATACAGGATGACATCGGTCCATACAGAATTGCTCTCACCTCCGAAGAGGAAACCACAATGAGAGTGAAACAAAGATGAAAGGAAGACAAGAGGAGTAAGAGGAGTAAGAGGAAAAGAAAAAGAGAAGGATCACTCCGGTGCCCCGGGGTTGTGAAGCCCGTGAATACCTAAAGAAAGTATCCCCGTGGGGGGCATTTCGGACTACGAATGCTAAACGTATAGCTATAAAAGATTTGAAACAAAGAACGAGTGCTATTTTAAGAAATTGAAACAGTCATAATATGAATTCTTGCAAATGGATTGGTTATATATTAAACATAAATTTTGTATCAACTTTCAAGCACACGTTTTTAGCACTAGAACGTCTATAATATAGCTGATATCAAATAACAAAAATCCGAATATCATCTGATACATTTCCATTCCAAAAAAAAAGGTTTATACTTCATTTTAAATCATTTAATTTGCAAAATGGATGCAATTATGAATACCGGAATCAATTGTAAGACAAATTAATTTTTTACCGCTTGACAGTATCACGCTTTCTGAGCAAAACTTCTATATCACTGGCTCCAGATTTAGTTTTAAAATAAATCATACCTTTTTTGTGTCGCATCAAGAAGGCGCCACACAGATTCTCCCCCTATCTCTCTTCTTAATGAAAGTTTCAACGTTTCGGAGTGCGAATGCTAAAAGTATAGCGATGAAAGAACTGAAATAAAGAATGTGTGCTACTTTAAGAAATTTAAACATTGTCATAATATGAATTCTTGCAAATAGATTGGTTACATATTAAATGTCAATTTTGTATCAATTTTAAGGCACAGAAATTTAACACTAGACCCAGTGTTACTACTTTTTTAAAATTCAGATTTCTTTATTGATACCACTTTCTTGAAATGATAAAATTCCTTTTATTTTCGCCTTAAATAATATGGCATTAATTAAGGCGCATTTTAAAATTTAAAAAAAGTGGGGCTAATCAAGAATCTGAATTTAAGTAAAGTAGACCATTTGGCAACACTGACTAGAACGTCAATAGTTGTCAGTTTGACCGGTACCAAATAAATCTATTTCAATTAGAATGAAAAATTTATCCTTAAAATAAGTTAAATGGACGCCATATAGAAATATATTAAATGAAAAGTTAAACAGTTTCAAATACAAATACTGTTGCAGAATACTTTAATAAAAGAAAGCCAATATTTCCTGTAGTTTTAACTACTTAACCTTCCTACCCTGTTGAAATTTTACTCAAACTTGATTAAAATATTTCACACCAGAATTTTTATTTAAATCCATTTAACATACTTATTTAACTTAAATCTTTGTGTTATTTATTTAATTTACTTTATGAAAAATTTTCTGGTTTGAATCGAATGAAATGCATTATAGGATGGGTCGATTAGACCCATTCAGGGTAGGAAGTATAAAAGCACCCGAGACATTCACGAGCTGCAAGTTTCACGGCTTTTATTCAGAATTATTTAATTCCCACCAGTTTTATAAAATAGTATAATTGGTTTTATTCTGGTATCATTTTACTTGTCATTAAAAAAGGTGAATATATTTTTAAAAAAAAAATTGTGGAAAAAATGAATTTTTAAACCGTATTTTAACTCTTTGAGCTCTGGTGCGTAAATTTCTTCAAAATTCCAAATGTCACATCGGCACCAGTATTTTGCAAAGAAAAAAAAATGGTTAACGATATACACGTAAAAAAAAAAAAATGCGTTAAATCTTTTTCAAATAAATCTAGTCGAATATTCTGGTGCCGTTGTGACATTGCGGAATTAAAATTAAGTGGTAAAAAATTCAACCATCAAAGCTCAAAGGGTTAATGCGACCAATAAGTGGTTAACACTAGAACGCCCGGAAATTTTACTCAAGTTTAATAATAATATTTCTCACCAGAATATTTATTCAAATTTATTTAATTGATTTATTTAACGAAAATGTGCAAGGATTAAGTTTAAATTATTTAAGGAAAACTTTTCTGGTTCAAACTGAAATTTAATCACACGATTGGAGTCGTATCGACTCCTTCCCTGCGTTCTAGTGTTAATGTTAACTCCCCTAATGCTCCAGTAGTGGTACCCTAACAGTAGTGGTAGCATATATGTTACCACCGCTGTTTTTAATTTGGTGTATATTTTACTTGAGTGATTGCAAGTTCATAACAGAAATTCAAAACAGCAATTTTCTCTTTATTTATTTGTAAAAATTCAATCCTGATAGAAAGATAAAATTATTGTTGAAGTTTTCTTTGTATGAATTTGGATTTTCTGAATTAGGAGTTTTTAGAGCGTATTCTACGATGAGAATTAGAGGGGCAAAGAGGTCATTATGCAATAAAATCTCCATTTCCAAGGGTTGGAGCATATTAAACAAATTTTATTGTTCTTACAATTTTTTTTATTAAGAATCTTCAAGAGATATGCTTATAAGATATGCAATAGAATTATATCATGAAGGTTAATGATAAAAAAATTACAAGACAATAAAATACACAAGAAGAAAGATAAAATTTGTTATATTTGCTTCGACCCAAGTAGTTCTTTTGTATTCGTATTTTTCTATATGAATGTTCGATTCCTTTTTTCTCAGTATCACTGTTTTCGAACAGCAACTTACGCTTCATTTAATCATATAATAGTGTTACCACAGCAATCAATCAAAACACTTGACTTTGAATATCACTATTTCCAAAGTTTTCGTTTCATTTAACTGTTTTTTTTTTTTTTTTTTTTTTTTTTTGGTCAAGAAATAAAGCTAATATTTCTATATGAAAATAGTGGTAAGCACATATCTAAGGTTTGCGCAGCGATATAAATTATTAATAATTGTATTACTATTCGTAAATAATGGTACTGGAAAATAAGGACTCTATGAATCATATTCTTAAAGAAAATATTGAAATACGTCAAGTCTCATTAAAGAATTCATCTTTAAATATTGCATTAATCAGAACTTATTTTAATTGCTGAATTATTTATAGATTTTAGCATACTTCAGTTTTATTCACTCTTTAACTAAATTTCAAAAATCTTTATTCATAGATAAGAATAACATAAATTTTAAGATTTGTTTAGAAAAAATATGCTTGGTTTATGTTGTAACAGTCTGAAAAAATTTGCATTTTTTTAAGCATGCTACTTTACAATTTATGAAAAGACTCTTTAGTAAATAATTTAAATCGTTATCCCTTTCTGTTTCGATTCATTAAATGTTTCAAATAAATGTGTAACACTAGGATTTGCAAAAAAAAATTATTCGAAAATAAATTAACCCCTTGAGCGCTTCTGTTTTTAAAATGTTCAAATGATTGATTGACACCGGGATTCACAAACGATAGAAAGTAAAAGCTGTTTTTTGCGTATATTGTAAAAAGCAAATCTTAATACTAAAATTCCGGTGCCAATGTGGCATAATTGAATTAAAATTAAGTGGTATATATAATATACCGGTGCCCTTCAAGGGGTTAAAGCTTTTCTCCATGTACTACATAAAAGGAAAAGTTTCTTTCTGAAATTCTGGTGCCAAAGTGGCATTTAGCGATTAAAATTATGTTATCTAAAAACGAACCACCGTTCTGCAAGAGGTTAAAGTTTTATTTTGCAATGTAGGTTATAATAGAGCTGCGAGTTTGGACTTTATTTCTGTTCAGAAATTTCGATTTCATACCAGATATAAAGAATAGTGTTTTATTCTTTATTTAATGAGCGAATTTTCTAATCATCATAAAGTTAAAAATTTATCGGCTCGCAATTTCCGGTAAGAATTCTAAACTTCGGATTAAATTAAAGTGTGAAACTGGGTCACAAAGTTTACGAAATAAACAAATACAGGGTGGTTCAAATTAAAGTATCCCTGTTTGCGACGCCCTAGCGAGAGAAGTAGTGGATGAAATTTCTTCATATTTCGAAGATATACATATCAGACCATGGGAAATTTAATGGTGCAAAAAATTTTTTTTGTTCAAACAAAGGCCACCAGGGGATAAAAAGGCACTGCGATAGGTTTCAGATAACAAAAATGTAACACGACTTAGGATGTAAACATCGTGGTACCAATGTGCCCATTTCCACCACTAAATTTTAAAAGTATTCTTCGTTTAAATTTATTTGAATATATTTCGGTATTTTTATCAGTATTCTTATTAGACGAAGAACATTAAATGTGTAGTGGTGGGAATTGTAATTAACATTGTGTGGTACCACGTGGTTATAAGATGGTAATTAACATAATTTTAAATTTCTTTACTCGAATCATGCTGAATAGGTTTGAATTTGAATATTCCAATACTCAACTCGGTAGCATAATTTATATGTAAATGTTTTTTTTAATATATATTAATTACCGACGCCTTCCGTGCCTATTTGTTTGCGCGCGCAGTACCTGAGAATAAAATTTGCATAAGAGGCGGGCTAAAAGCCCTTCGTAATAGATAAAAAGGAAGGCGAATAAGATTGAAATATTCTGAGACCGCCATGATGGTTCTCTCATTTCCTGAGCGTGCTTTGCTGTAGAGGCTTTTTTACCAAAATAACAGTAATGCTGCCAATACGCTTCGGTTGAACCGACTACAGAAATCTTCGTGTACGGGTGACACCGTATGCTCTGCGACGAATGATTACACACTTTGAGGAAACTGGCAGCTTTGCAGTTCATGCAGGCCGAGGACGAAGAAAAAAGATACTGCAGTGATGGAGGACGTCTGTTGTTGAGCAGGCCATTACAAACACAGCTAGAGCCACCAGTGTTCGAGCCGTATCCAGGCAATTGGATTTGCTATACACTACCGTATGGAGCTGCATGCGTATATCACTCAAGGCCTATAAATATAAGATTCGTCGTTTCCAAGAATTAAAACCTGGCGATAACGATCTTCGTGAAACGTTTGCTTTGACGCTCATGGAAAGGATGGAGGTGGATAAAAATTGGCCGTGGAACATCCTACGGACCGATGAGGCTCATTTTTGCATGTGTGGAACAGTAAATATACAAAACTGTCGTATCTGGTTTACTGAGAATCCTCACCATATCAAACAAATGCCCCTACATTCTCCAAATGTTACTGTGTGGATCGGTTTCACTGAAACCTTTATGATTGGGCCATTTTTCTTTGAGGAAATCACTCCTCAGGGACCAAAAACCTGTACCGTAAATGAAGCACGTTATCGGGACTTGTTGCAAAGTGTTGTCATCCCAGAACTCCAACAGCGTGGGTGTCTCGCTACAACAAATTTCCAACAAGATGGTGCGCCCCCTCACATTAGACGTGAAGTACAAAAAATGCTACGATGTCATTTCACGGAGGATCGCATTATCAGCCATGAATTTTCTACAAAATGGCCTCCACGTTCGCCTGACTTGAAGCCATGTGATTTTTGGCTTTGTGGTTACCTGAAAGATAAAGTTTATCGAGGAAATATTAGAAATCTGGTGGATTGAAAAATATGATCCTCTTGCATGCACGCAACATCGGTCGCGATCACACGCCGCTCTGGATCATGTGGTGACACGATTTCACGTTTATGCCCTGAAGCAAGTTGGACATATTGAATCCGAACTGTAAAAATTTTGTTTGCTTTCTATTACCACGCACATGTCTTTCGTTTGTGCTGTCGCAAACTGTGTCTTAAGATCGTCAGTTTGTGGGAAAAAATGCAGTAATAAAGTTAATTACTGACACCTCGTATCCGTTCTTTATTGGTTGCGTCGTATTCAAGGTTGTTAAAATCTAGGTGTAAATACTCACAATTCCCACCACTAAATTTTTAGTGTTCTTCGCCTAATAACAGTACTAATATAACTAAGGAAAGCATATTTAATAAAAGTTAATCGAATAATACTAATAAATATTATTCGTGGGAATCAGCCCATCAGCACCAATATGTTTACATTCTAAGTCGTAATACATTTTTCTTATCTGAAACGGATCGCAGCGCCTTTTTATCCCCTGGTGGCCTTTGTTTGAACTAAAAACATTGCACCATTCAATTTCCCATGCTCGGATATGTATATCTTCCAAATATGAAGACATTTCATCCACTACTTCTCTCGCTACGGCGCCGCAAACAGGGATACTTTAATTTGAACCACCCTGTATTATGGTATGATTGAAGATAATTTTAATTATTGCTACCACTTTTTACCCTTACTACCACTTTTTTTAAATAATAATATTTACTCCATGTAAGGATGTATCATAGAAGGTAAAATATTCTGGTCTCGAAAACTGTGGGAGCTTTTAAGCAGTCTAAATTTTAAAAACAGGTCCAACTGACAAAATATGCTTTTGTAATGTTAGATATACACAAGAAACGTAATGTTTGAAACAGTTATTTTTAACTAACTTTTAGAAGTAAAGTTTTGTTAAAAAAAATTAGTACAAATCTGGATTCAAGTGAAATGATATGAAAAGTATTCCACTGCTTTTCAGTTATTTGATATCTAAATGACATTTTAATGACATTCTGAGGTCGTTAGTATTGCTCTTATCCCTTTGAGCTCTGATGTGTGAATTTTCTATCACTTAATTTAATTTTCCAAATATCACATTTACACCGGAATATAAAAACAAATTTATCTGAAGATAGATTAATGCTTTTTCTCGTGTATAATTTAAGTCAAATCTTTTACCTACAAAATACTGATGCCAATGAGACATTAGGGTATCTTGAAGAAACCAAAAGAGCTCAAAGGTTTAACTCTTTAACCCTTTCCGGCACGGACAAAATCGGTAGTAAAAGGAGAAATTATCGACTAACACCGGAATTCAGAAACGAATTTTTTAGATAATTTAAATTCCTTAATTTAAGCTTTTATTGTAAAAGCAAAATTTTACTAAAATATTATTGGTGCCGTTTGCAATATTGGAATTAAAATTAGGTATCCCAGACCGGTCACAGTGTGCCGGAAAGGTTTAAGGGACTAGGAGATGAGTTTGTTAAATGCAGGACTTCCATCGGAAGTTTCGATAAAATTTGTTTTAAAATAAGAAAATGCATTTTTTCACCTGTTTTCCTCCAAAGCAATAAAATAAAAATTTAATTAAAATTTTCTGATGCGAATCTTAATTAAATT
Organism: Maratus speculifer; assembly: GCA_964019185.1. Taxonomy (NCBI): domain Eukaryota; kingdom Metazoa; phylum Arthropoda; class Arachnida; order Araneae; family Salticidae; genus Maratus; species Maratus speculifer. The sequence goes on from OZ025299.1 coordinate 177,919,526, forward strand.
TAGGTGGAATAAAATGTATCCTTTTGTCCCTCAAGGGGTAAAAGGCACGTCATTATGATAATATAAGGTCTTACCGGGTGTCCCAAAAATGACTGATGGATTTTAAAATTCAATAACTTGCAAACGGTGAGAGCTATTTTTAAAAAATTTTGCAGGAGGGTTATGTATAATGTCAGGAATTTTTTTACCGTAATTTTTTATTTTATTTCGCATCTCAAACAATAGGTGGCGCTGACGGCGATTGAAGGCCAAGTCGACGCTTCAGTCTGCATTGATCACCTGGCCTTCAATGGCCGTCAGCGCCATTTATTGTTTGAAATTCGAACTAAAATAAAAAATTACGGTAAAAAAACTCCTGACATTATACATAACCCTCCTGCAAAATTTTTTTAAATAGCTGTCACCGTTTGCAAGTTATTGAATTTTAAAATCCATCAGTCATTTTTGGGACACCCGGTATATGGCTTGTATCACTCAAATTTATCTCCGTGTTATTCAAACTACTCTTTGTCTCTCAAGATCACAAGGATTTTATCCAGTTAAACATGTATAAAACCAGGGTTGTCAGTTTGACATCCATTTTTATTTCGAAATTTCAAATGCACGCCTAAAATATTAATAGAAAAATCTTTACTTTAGGTAATCGCAATTTTTTCTTTTGTTTTTCATTAAATAAACCAAGAAATACCATACTTAACGTCTCGCATGAATTCAAATTGTCTTAAATAAAAATGGAAGCCGAATTGCAACTCTGCTGTGGGACATAACAGGTTTCCAGAATGGGAACCCAAAAAAATATCTAGAAATTCTTTTCAAATACGCTTGACAGTATCACAAGCTGAGAATGTTATTTCTTTTCTAGACGTACCAAAACATGCGTCGTAGCTGTGATACATCTACGTATAAAAGTAGTGGAGTGACGCTTTAACAAATGGTACAAATTTTTAAAAATGACAACTGGGAATATCCATATATCAAGGATCCTAAATATATTCCAACATCGGACCCTGAATATCAAAGCCGTGTTCCGCCTTGATCAGGGAAAACACAGTTAAAAAAAAGTACAAATTACCAATATATTCTTATAGAAAATACTTAAAGGGATTAAAGAAAAAGATTTTTTCTTTAACCCATCAGTGTCTAGCGTCCCTTTTTAGGGACGCTTCAAAAGGTGCATTCAGCACTGTTTTTGACACCGGTAAAAAAGATAAGCAATAATTATTTTATTTAAATGATGCATTTTCGTGATTAATGAACTAAACTTAAATCTTCTAAAAACAGTGGTGGCAACCAAATAAAATTTACGCAAAAGATGCTGGGCACGAATGGGTTAACACTAGAACCGCCGGCTATTTTATAAAGGTTCTATAAAAAGTGTTCCACGCCAGAATTTTTATTTAAAAGTATTTAATTTATTTGATTAGCTTATTTTTGTGCTGCAAGAAATCTTATCAATAAAATTCTGGTTCGAACTGGTCATTTTCAATTTGGCAGGGGTCATAATGACCCCTAATGGCGGTTTTAGTGTTAACAGAGTAGTAGTATTTAACACCGTTTTTGACAGTGTTTTTCCCCGACCACTCGCAACCCTGATATCTTTTCCTTGTCTACGCATGGCTATCTTAGCATCACTAGAGTCCAGTGTAAGTCGAGGCTCCAAATACTTTGGAAACCAGTATTTTAAAATAGTTTTCTTCGCCTTATTAAGTGGCAGAATTATATGCGATTAAATATAGCGAAATAAACTGTTAGAAATTAGTGGTTTCGCTAGCATTTGCTAACCCCCCCCCCCAAATACAAATAAATGTATAGAATGTACTTTATTACAAATTTTCTACAGTTTATTATTAAAGCACAGAAAACAACAACTTTCATAAAGTAAATCTTGGTAATTTTTGTGCAAACATTTAAACACTATGTAAACATTTGTTTCCAATATCAGTAGGAAATAAAAGAGAGGGCTTTTCATTTAACTTGATAAAAGTTTTTGCCTTAATAGAAACATTTTTGAAATGTTATGGTTATTTGAGGCAATTTATTTTTCTAGCTGTTTAAAACTCGAGTGTTTAACTTTTAAGCAGCAATTAAGATATTTTGTTGTGAAGTAGAAACTTAAGAGTTATGAAATTAACTTGTTTCCCAACTTTAAATTTACTTTAAGATCTTTAACAAATAGAGAAATCGAGAAAAAGTAAATTTATCATTTGATGACCCAGTTTATAAATGTTCTTTGAAAGTATCAAAGATAATTCTGAAATTTTCTAATTACAAGGATACTATTTATAAATAGATTGTAATAATATTTACTTTCTCTAAACACGAGTATTTTTAACTTAAAGAAACCAATTTTCTTATTTAACCCACCAACCACCAAAATTATAAGGTTGATATCATCGGTACTATATGTAATTCTCTAATATGAAAACAGTATTGTCAATGCACTACTTATTTTTAAATAAAAATTTCTTGCTAATTTAACACAATCAAACTGATTAGTAATGTTATCATACGAATATTTACAACTGAACGAAAAATTGCCAAGGCTGAGAATCGAACCCAGATACTTGACTTACAAGGCCAATGCATTACCGTTTAAGTTAACTGGGCACGACAATCAATGAGTATTTTTCGCTCAGATAATCTTATTGATCATAACATCTGGTCTGTCATTTAGATAGCTCAACAGAATAGATCGCAGGTAAAGGAACTCCATAGAATGATGGGTACGGGGATAATTTTGCTAATTTAACACAATCAGACTGATTGGTAAATTTATCATTCAATTTGATTGTGTTAAATTACCAATAACATCTTTACCAATCAGTTTGATATATTATGTAGTTTGATATAATATTTTATGAAGTCATATCCAAATCATCTGCACCCCCATCACCCCCTCACTTCCTCCACTAACTACTGATGCAGTTACCTTAAGTGTATATAAACTGAATGATAAACTCAATGATGCAATACAGTAGAGAGCATATCTAGCTAATCGACGTTTTTATAAGAAACTTCAAAGAATTAAATTGCTTATAAAAACAAAGAAAATAAGGCAAATCTCGTAAAAACCCGGTAATTAGAAATTTCTATGTTGCCCTATCAAAAACCTTTTGAGTGACTCTGTAAACAAAACGTAATTCGCAAGTTAAAAAATTCTTTGCATTGTTTTAAATCTTTCTGTCAATACTTTTTCCCGAGCTACGAGCAAAATCATTTACATCCACACATTGCCAGTTATTTCCCTTCTTTTAGATAGGCACTTCGAAGATTATTCAAGGACGTTTTCGCGTACGGCTGCATTCGGAGAGTTTTCCCATCTGTTTTTGTTTCTTCCATCACTTTGTTTTATGCAACATTTTTGGCAAATGTGAGACGTGACGTAATGGATAAACTGTATGTATATATAGTGTGAAAAATTGCATGTTTTTCTTAGGCTGGCTTGACGAGAATAATTTATATACCTGCATTCCAATTTATTTATTTATTCATTCACACTTCAAGTGCTGATATCTCAAAAACGGTTGAATTTGTACGGGTAATTCCATTGCACTTTTGAACGTACATAACGAGATCTTGCTTTTGATACCACATTCGTCCAAATCCACAACTATCACCTGGGAATGTTCTCTAGTTAGTAGAATGTGTATAGGATCATTTTGACATGTGTTACACAATGCAATTTATTTTTGCTCTATGTTAAGTATGGGAATCAATTACTTCAGACTCAAATAAATCAAAAACAAATTAATATTTTGGCACGAAATTTGAAGATTTGAACTACTGATGAAAGTAATTCAAATAGGATAAATTGATTAAAAATCGGATAATTTCAAATTTTTTATCCCTAGCTAAATTTTTTTGAGTGATCCTGTAAAGGATCCATAAATACTACAATTTTGTTTCACAATGGGAAGCTTATTTTGGTCGACTGTAGTAGCATATTTCAATATCGTAGTTTACGATAATTTTTACAAGAGTAAAGTAATCTAATATCTTTTTGTTCTACGTTAAGTATAGGAATAAATTACTTTAAACTAGTGTAAATCAAAAACCAATTTATATTTTCAAATAAATCTCACTAAGATTTGAACTACTTATAAAACCAAACCAAATGCCGTAAATACTGCATACAATCCGATAATTACACATGTCTGTAGCCTTGTCAAAAGTTTTTGGTCAGAACAATTTAAAATATGCCCAAAACAGCCCTTTTAATATTGCATTTATGGAAAACCTATTCTTCGGATTCCGTTTTACTTTTGTTTTCTTTGTCACGTAGCACGCCCTATTCCATAAAAAGAAGAATTTTGTTTCTATCATAAAAAAAACTTGAGTTATAGAGGTGTCGAAATCCCGTTTTGCCCGTCCGCAAAATATAAACTACCCTCATAGCATGCATGGTCACAGTGACGTCACAATGACGTCACTGTGAATCATTTTGGTCACATCACATCTGTGACCAAAATGCCACCACTCAGGGACGTCACATTGTGACTGAAATGTGACTTTCTTAAAAATCTTTAGAAAATTACAAATATTCTTTAAAACATGTTATTTGCTTTAAAAAACATGTTTCTGGCAATTTAAATATCGTCGCTTTTGTCACAGTTTCGTCACAATGTTAATGTCAAAGTAGTCACAAATGACACATTTTTCACAAATTTGTCACACCGTGATGTCATAAACGAGCTCTGAAACAGCCATATCGACTTCACATTTTAATCACTGTGACTTTACATCGATAATCGATGGTCACAAAGTCACAATGTGATTTCACAATGACGTCGCAGTGACGGGCTGCCTTACGGGTAGACAGAGTACTGAAAAAAATGTAAAATCGTTCGGCATCCATTTGCTAAAATCCCTTTCATTTACGGTTGATTGCATTGTTGTTTCTTTTGCTTGGCGAAAAATTCTGTCGAGTTTCTAAGACAGATTATTATTATAACTACCGTAATTTCTGGCGTATAATTCGCAGATTGAACAATCATTTTTCGACCCAGAATTTTTTTTAAATGAAACGTAACTTTTTAGATCGCAGTAAATACTTGACTTAGATTTTTAAAAAAAATACTGGGTCGAAAAAGAATTGTTTGATCCGCGGATTATACGCCGGAAATTACGGTAGAAAGGGTATAGACGGGTTTCTTAGTAAAATATGCCCTTGAGTCAACCACATCGAGTCCTACATGAATCGATAGCCCATAAAAAGAAATTCATTTCTCCCCAGTTTTAAGTTTGTATCTCAAGACCATGGGGGGTAATGGCCCTAAATGCTTGTTTTGGAAAAGAGAAAGACGAAAGAGAGAGTAACGAAATTACTAAGCAGATTTCAACGAAAAAAATAAGGGATGTAAAAAAGCACCATACGAATGTTTGCCAATTTTTTCAGATTTTTTTAAACAAAAGAACAAGTTTTCTAACATTTTCCTGTTTTTAAATGTACATTTTAATTTAAAATAAACTGAAATTTCTGAGTGACCACCTTAATTTTTTTGCGTGAAATACTATGAGACATGATGCATATTCACTATCAATTTCAACTTTCTACGTATAGATCATCATATTTAAAAAAAGGGCAAAATCCTATTCCGGTGGAAATGTGGGGCGTGTCTCGGACAAATTTCACGCTTTCTTTTCATATCTCACGAATTAATTCACACGGTAATTTTTAAAGAAGGCGTAAAATTTGTCCGAGACACACCCCACATTTCTGCCGAAATATGATTTTGCCCTTTTGCCGATTTTTGCCCTTTTTGAATTATGATTTTGCCGAAATATGATGCACCATACGTAGAAAGTTGAAATTAATAGTGAATATGCATCATGTCTCATAGTATTTCATGCAAAAAAAATTGAGGTGGCCACTCAGAAATTTCAGTTTATTTTCAATTAAAATGTACATTTAAAATCAGGAAATATGTTAGAAAACTTGTTCTTTTGTTTAAAAAAATCTGAAAAAAATTGTCAAATATTCGTATGGTGTTTTTTTACATCCCTTATGTTTTTCGTTGAAATCTGCTTAGTAGTTTCGTCACAATGCGCTTTTTTCCAAAACAGGCATTTAGGGCCATTACCCCCCATGGTCTTGAGATACAAACTTAAAACTGGGGAGAAATGGATTTCTTTTTATGGGTTATCGATCCATGTAGGACTCGATGTGGTTGACTCAAGGGCATATTTTACTAAGAAACCCGGCTATACCCTTTTATATCGTCAACATATAATAGACATATTATTATTACAACTATATACTATAAACTTCTATTATATCATACAAATATTATATTAAACATATTAATATATATCTATTTATTATCATAAATGTAGCGTGCCATGGAAGTTTAATCCCTTGGAATTTTATTTATAATATTGGTTTTGCAATTAGAAGGATTATTTACCCCCATCCCTTGTGCATTAATCACGAGTCACGCTGATGGTTGATTCACGAGTTATAATATACTTAAGTTTTTCCGGCACAAAAAAATTCTGTTTGTAAAATCATGAAATAATTAGCTGATACAGAAATTTATAAACGGAATTTTTAGAAATCAAAAACTTGTTACCGTAATTTCCTGCGTATAATCCGCGGATCAAACAATTCTTTTTCGACCCAGAAATTTTGTTTTGTAATCGAATCCAAATATTTAGCGCGATCTAAAAAATTACATTTCATTTTAAAAAATTTCTGGGTCGAAAAATGATTGTTCGATCTGCGGACTATGCGCCGGAAATTACGGTACTTTAAACTTTCATTGTAAAAGCAAAGATTTATTAAAATATTCTTGGGGCCTTTCGTAAGCTTGGAATTAAAATTAGGTGGTCCCGACGGAGGGAACACAGTGCAGTAAAGGGTAAACAAGAGTCACGTACGTGATTGTTTATCAATACAAAGCTTATTTATTTTTTGCAACATTCCTACATTTTTTTCTATTTTCTACAATTATTTCAAAATAAAACTCTTAAACTACAAACTAGAGTGCTTTAACATCTGAATGGAAATCTACAATAAAGATTTTCATTTTAAAATAGTGATGTCAAAGTGAAAAATAATTTTAATTTTAGAAACACTGCGATTTTTGTAAAGTTTACTTTACACGAGTCACACTGGTGATTCATGTACAAGAGGCTAAACCGTTAATAGAGGCCCATAAACTTTAGGCCTGAGCAATGACACAAAAATGAAGGGCTGTCTAAGGCGAATTCATTTTCAGCGTTTATACAGTCCCTTGAATTCTTAGTTCCAATCTTTTTTTTTTTAGTTTCCCGCTTTATTTTTCACAGAAAGTCAATGGAACTTTCGGAAAATACTGGTGTCTCAATTTAGGGGACCGTACGAACGCTTAATTACAACAACCATCACTTTTATGACAGCACTTGGGTCTAGTATTCAGAGAAGATAGTTAAATATAGGTTTAAGTGTGCCGTGAAGTAAATAAAGTTGATAAACATTGTGTTATTTATAAATTCTACGGTAATACATAATACATCCCATTTATAAACAGATGATACTGATAAACATTTCCGAGTGTCAACATCAGAAATTGCATTTCTCTTTTATACATACCTCAAATTATTTAATTTAAATCTTTTCATGCAATCACTAGCTAAAAACAGAAAATCTATCTATTCCAGAAACATAATTCGAGAAAGATCTCAAACAAACCGGCAATATCCGAAATTCCTAAAATCATCAAAACATCCTATGGCTGAAGAAACAAATAAATTAATCTCACAGTCACTTGATAAATAGTTCACGCGAGCTAATGGAATAATAAATAGGAGAATTATTTAGTACGATATAATTTCTTGATCTCTGTCATAAAATATGATAATGTCAAACGTGATAATTTTTTTTTTTTACATTTATCTGATTGTTTTGCCTATTAAAGATAATACTTTAGTATTATACGATTTATTAGTTCATGAAAATATGTATTCGATGAATATAAACCTTTATTTAAAAGTGCTTTGAACGTAATTATGAAACCTAAACTTACGAAGAATATAAATCATTATTAACTCAGTTTTATGCAATATTAAATGTCTAAAGATAAAGCACAAATAAATTGTGAGTTATTTCTGATGCCGAAGTAAATATAAACATCTATTAGTTGATTAATAAAAAAAGCTATAAATAAATAATCAACAAATTTTTGCAAAACTAATCAACAGTAATTGGTATAAAAGCAGTAATTATCAATTGCTTTCAGTTTGATAATTACATTCGTATTAATAAAAACTCATAAATACTATACATGCCTTGTTTGCCAATAGGAGATACATCAGAAATTATCCCAGAAAATTTATAGGAAATATAATTTGCTTTAGAACCAGCCAATTAAATACATAACATTTTTATGCATATTGCTTCTGTGTCTTTTTTTTAATATTATTAACACATTGAGCTTCACAATATAAAATAAGCTGCTGTTTTCTGCTTCTATTTTTTTTTTCAATAACGTTTCATAAAATCAAATATAATGTATTTGTAATGCGTAATATTTTGAGAGTTCGTACCGGTTCTGAAATTTTCAGAATATGGAATTCCTCGATACCAGTATTTTCTTATAGAAAATCTCTCCTTACATAAGACGAGATTTAGCGTGTTTAATCCTTTGAGCTCTGATGGTTGAATTTTCTACCACTTAATTTTAATTCCGAAATGTCACATCGGCACCAGAATATTCGACCAAATTTGTTTGAAAAAGATTTAATGCATTTTTTTTTTTCGTGCATATCAGTAACCGATTTTTTTCTTTACAAAATACTGGTACCAGTGTGACATCTGGAATTTTGAAGAAATTTACCCACTAGAGCTCAAAGGGTTAACATTTTCATGGTTAGTGGTATGTTTATGAAACCACTTAATTTTAATTCAGAAAGCCACAGTGGCACAAGAATTTTGATGCAAGAAATTTCTGTTGAATCTGTGTCTGAAATAAAGTCTCTTTCGATTTTAAATTAAATTAGTCGTAAATTCAAGTGCCAATCCTTCATTTCAACATTTTAGCAATGAAAGTGCTTTTCCCCTGAAAAGGTTAACCGAAACGCCGCAATGGCATCAGAATTTTGGTGAAAGTATTTTAGGTTTATTATAAGCGTGAAATCCGCAGCATTATCTTATTTACCAATTACATTTGTTTGTAAATTCTAATGTCAATCATTTATTTCAACAGTTTAGCTATGGAAATGCTTTGCCCCTGAAAGAATTAACCTTGATTTATTATTCAAGAAAATATTACTGATATTTGTTATGCAAAATTCTCTGAAACGAACGAGCCCTGTATTTTATTCTTACCTATTGTTGAGTAAAAAATATATTTGTTTTCATTTGGATAGATAAAACACATCTAAAAAAATCCTCTCAGTTCGTTGTCTGCACAAGTAATCTTTTTGTTACAACGAGCCCTAAAATCATTTCTTTATATAATTATATGAAAATATTCTTTCCCTCGACATACAGACAACTGACTCTTAATTTCGGTCACTGTATCCAAAACTAATATATTGGAATTTCGAATAAAGAGTGAGAGATATGTTGTATAGTGTCTATCACTTGCGAGCGAAGTAATTTATTTACTGTATCAATAGTATCTGGCTACCGTCAGCCAAAATTCTCACTAATAAATCTTAATAGAAAATTTACTTTTATTTATGGAAACCTTTCTCTGAAATAATCCTAATTATTTCTATTTATTTTTACTGGTGGTAGTTTGCACAGATATTATCATATTTTACAGGGTGCGTAGTCATCAAGAAACTCAGAGGATTTTAATTCTTTTAGTATCAGAAATTCTTTAAAGTACTGGTTGTTACATCAGAAAAAGGATTTCTTTTTCGTTAAATAAAACAAATATAACATTATAAAAATTCTGATAAAAGGTCCTTACAAGGTGCTTCCAGACTACGCACCCTGTTTTACATTGATTCTGAAAAGAGGTTGTCTAGGTTCTCAAAATATGGCGGAAATACAAGAACTGACTACCGCCAAAGTAAACTTCCACCAGTAAAAATGAATACTTGTTTCTGCCATTACTTATCATTGAGATTTTGCCGCAACCAAGCGCTTGAAAAAAGCAGGAAATTTCTATATAAATTAACTTATACACTTTACTGACAATTTTACTTACAAGAAGCTTTAATTGATGGATCAAGCAAACACTTCTTACCCGTGCGAGGTACGGGCAAATCAGTTCAGTGGTTAAAGGGTTGAATAACTGTTTAGTATATTTTAGAGCACGCTCAAATGTGTAAATTCTGATGCTTAATGATTTTGCGCTTAAATAATATGCTGCATTCTTACACATTTAAGATTGTATCCAGCATTACATTGTAATATTACATAAATCAATGACAGACACGATATAGTTTCCCCAGGGTGTGAATGCATTTCCCGTATACTACATATAATTCACGCAGATTCTATATAATTCAACAATTAATTCAAGAAATTAAGACTAGGCTTGTGATATTTGGCGTTCACGCTATTAATATGTACCAGTCATTTCACTGGAATTTCAAATTAATGGGATATTATAGCTGATGCATGTCTCAAAAATTCGCCCTAACTTTAAATTTATCCGCGTTCGCTTTGTTCCATTATAAAATTAAACGAAACAAACAAAATGACTAATGTAAGAGAAATCAAGTATATTTATCATTTACTCTTATTTATAATACAGTCGGTCTTCTTAACCCTTTGAAAGGCAAAGCACTTCTATTCTTATAATGCTGAAATGTTTGATTGACACGAGAATTTAAAAACAAATATATTTCAAAATATATAAAAAGTTTTCTCCAGGCGCTTGATAAAATTCAACGAGGCATTTCGCATTTAAAATTAAGTGGGATATATTTTATCCCACCGCCCTGCAAGTTGTTAAGGGATATTTTTGCGTGTTGAATACATTTTTATAAACGGAGATGTGAAAAAAAGAAGCATTCGTAGAGTGTTAACAATATTGGGCCAATATTGGCTACATCTTGGAGCAATATTGGCATACTGGCGCAATATTGGCATGAAATATTGCTCCAAAATTGAGGTGTTTACATTTTGCCATTATTTAGCCAATGTTATTTCAATGTAACAACAATACTTGTACAATATTGCGTATTCATTGGAAATATTTCCAATGTAACGCCAGTATTTGTGCAATGTTGGGGATTCATTGGAAATATTTCCAGTGTAAAGCCAATATTTGTGCAATATTGTGGTTTCATTGGAAATATTTCCAATGTTTCAATTTCAAAATATCAAATCAAATTCAAAATATTTCCAATGTACAACAGTTGTACAATATTCAGGATTCATTGGATATATTTCCAATGTAACGTCAACATTTGTACAATATTGGAAAATCTTTGGCAATATTTCCAATGAAATGCCAATATTTAACCAATATACAACCAAGACATTCCGTCATTAAAATCATTAAAATTTGTTATTAAAATTTTCTGGTATGAATTCACAATCTCTGAATTTCTACAACAAACTGTGCAGTGGCGTAACCAGGGTCGGTGCTCAAAACCAGTAATATTGTAAGGTTTTCTTCTCGTTCATTCATAGCAGAAACGTTTCTGGTCAGATAAGGCGAACAGAACTTTCAAAAATTACCAGCATTCAGAGCAATGGGGCACTCGCCTTCCTTATGCCATTGCTGTATCACAAGAATTAGAGGATTAACAGACGGATTTTATTAGTTTCGACAATTTTAAAAAATAAATTTTTATTTCAGATAGTTCATTTGATAATTCTAGGAGATTGAATTACTCACTAAAAAGTTTATTTATCTGAAAGCCGTGATGATAAATGTAGCTTCCATTATTAAACTATTCAGATGTGGGGCAATCCAAAAACTTTCTTCTATATCTCATCCATGTTTATATTTCAAAATTCGTTATCCCAGTGGCAAAATTAAATGGCAATCTATGACCATCATGATTCCGTCCATTAGTTCTTAAGATATGATTATTGCTGAAATATTGTAAATCACAGTGTGGAATAATAAAGTAAATAGTCGACGATTAAATAAGACAAAAATTTCGCTTAAAGATTAACGCGGGATGGAACCGTCTCCTGAAGCTAAACCAAAGGTAGTTCTACAAAAATGCTACATGCATTACACAAGTCGTCCACAGGTCTGTTTTTTTTACCCTGTATTTCTTAAGAGAAAAATTCGCATGAGGTTTTTGTAACAATAGCAAGAGAATCACCATTCGAGGTAAGTTTTGACGGAAACTGTCATGAAAATATTTCTTTGGCATGTTTGGTGTTAAAAAAAATGAGCGAGTTGAGCCCTGATTTCACAAAATAAAAAATGTATTCATGATGGGTACCTTAATTATTTCAGGGGCAAAATACTACTTTTCGAAAAATACTGAAATGATTGAGTGACACCAGAATTTACAAACAAATTTACTTCAAGAACAGTAAAAGCTATTTTTACAGTAATTAGAAAGAAGAAAATTCTCATTATAAATTTCTGGTGTCAATGGAAATAAAAATATATGGTCCAAAAATGAAAACTGCTCTTCATGGAATTAATATAATCAGAGTAACTGCAGCTAAACTATGCGGATTTTTATTCTTGCTTTATCTCCCATAACGTACAAGATTTTTTAAATATAAGAAAAACTATTCATCCATTGAAACTATTCATCCAACTGTTAAAATATTCATTATACTTGAAATGCCACTGTGGTTACTTTCCCTGCAGAAAAGCTGTTTCCAAATAGTAATTTAGAAACATGGAGCACTGCCTGGAATTTATTTCGGATATTATTAATTGAGTCCGAAATAAGCCACTGTAAATTCCTTCCGGCAGATCAAATATCAGAATGTGCGAATCATGATCGAAGCTGAGTTAAACCAATCAATACCTATAGTTTCACTTTAAATTAGCTAAATATAAAAGCCAATCGTCGGCACATTTTTTCGTAGTTTACTTATTTGAAACATTTAGAGAATAATTTGTTTTACCATGTCAATAAAATACATTTATTCGGTGATATAAAAATGCATTATGCATATATTTTCTAAAATTATAATTAACATAAACTATTTACCATATATATTATCTATATTGTAAAGGACAAACGTGTCTGTCCGTAACGCTATCATCATTTTGACTTAATATAAAATTTATAATCTATATATTGTCTAAAACTGATAATTAATATAAACTAATTGCCATAAATCTTAACGATATTGTGAATAACAAACGTGTCCGTCCATAATGCTCTCATCATTTTGACATAATATAAAAATACATTATCCATATATTTCTAAAACTAATAAATAACAAACTAATTACCCCAAATCTTATCTATATTGCAAAGGACAAACATGTCCGTCCGTAACACTGTCATCATCTTGAAGGTGACAACAGCAGTCAATTAAATTTGACTTTTAACTCGCTCTCTGAATTTAACTTTTCGCTTGCGGTGCCCTTAAAGAAGGACGCCTATTCTCTATTTTACAAGTACCCAAAGTATTCAATTAAAAATTTTCCTTTTTTATAACATACTTGAATATAAGCAAGTTCATATTTTCAAATAAATTTGTGTATAAATTCTGGTGTAAGTTCATTATTTCCAACAGAATTATTCCGCGCCGGAAAGTGATAAGGAGGCTGGTCACTCAGCAGCGGAATTTTCCTCCGTAAAGTTAAGTCTATGGATATTTGATGCATATATATATTTAAAATAACGCTTGAAGAAATTAATATTTTAAACTTCTTTTTTCTGTGTTCTCTTCTTAGTCCTTTAAGGGGCAAATCACTCGTATTCTTAAAATGCCGAAATGATTGACTGGCACCAGAATTTAAAAACAGGTTTATTTCAAAATAGATAAAAACTTTTCTTCGCGCTCTTGCGATAATTAAAATTTTCATGTCAAAATTCTGGTGTCAATGTGGCATTTTTCAGTTAAAATTAAATGGGATATATTTTATCCCACCGCTTTTCAAGGGGTTAAAGGATGTTTCTTTTTTTTCTCTGTTCTCAAAATATTTCTAAAATCTATGCTAAATTTACTGTTTGATATTTAAAAAGCTGACGAACTGTGAGTAAAATTTTAACACATCATATAAAATTAAGTACATACTTTGAAAACTAAGAAAAACAGAGACATCTTAGTGTATACAAAAAATAAAAGTTAAAAATATTAATTTCTCGAGGAGATATTTTAAATATACGAGTGCATCAAACGCCCATAGACTTTACATTAGTAAGGAGACTTCGGAAGCTGAGTGAACCAGCCTTTTTAAGGCAATTTTTAAAATTTCTATATTTCGCACATTTTTACTCCATCGAATAGGGGGAAGGGAACAGAAATGCACTTTTAGATGTATTTTGTTTGAAAACTGTACCGCAATATATTATAAAATTGTATTGCAATTTTTTTCAAACTGGATACAATTTACTCAATTTTGCTATTTTTTAAAATAATTTTCAATCCTGATTTTTTTTTTTTTCAAATTTAAATCTATCGCTTCGAAGTGATTACGAAAAATAAATCCGTTTGTACTTAGATTATTATCAGTAGCTCTGTGTTTGTTTCCAGCTTATAGTAGGAAATTTCAAACATTCATTAACTTAATCAATAACAAAAATGTAGCACATTTAATCAAACTATGCAAACACATCATTGAACATAATGGAATCGAAAAGGCTGAGTGTAAATAGTGATCGCTGGGGATTTCTTCCGCTGTTAACTCCTGGCACGGGGCCCAGACAAAAGTATCGCTTTAAAAAAGTTATAAAACTTTCTTTAATACCTTAACCCTTTCCGGCACAGTCAAATTCTGTTACTAAAATTAGTAATTATCGACTGACACCAAAATGTACAAACGACTTTTTTAGAAATTACGAATTCCTTAATTTAAGCTTTCGTTGTAAAAGCGAAATTTTATTAAAATATTATTGGTGCAGATTGCAAGTTTGGAATTAAAATTAGGTGTTCCTGGGCTGGGCACAGTGTGCCGGAAAGGGTTAATTCTCACTCCCGTGATATTGACGGTCTGCAAGCTTGACGGCTTTTATTCAGACCTGTTTAATTCCCACCAGTTTTATAAATAGTGCAATTGGCTTTATTTTAGTACTATTTTGATTGCCATTAAATAAGGGGAATATTTCTTTTTCAAAAAAGTGGTAGCAATAATCAACCTGAATTTTTAAACCGTAATTTAATGCGACCGTTAAGGGGTTACACATGTTGTTGCTGTTTGTCATATAAGTATGATTTTTAGTATTGTTCGTGGCCGTTAAAAATATAAAATAAAAAATCTATTGGTTATCAATTAAGAAAACAATTGACCCTTTTGAGGATCACTCGGCTGCGATTTTTGAGATTATTTACTAGTACCATAGCGCAGAGATGCAAAAATCTAGGTTCCAGCGGGCAGTCTCTCACCACTAAAATTTAAAAGTTTTCTTCGATGAAAAGTTAATAACATGCTAGCAAGAACTTTACACTAAATATTATAAGAAAGCAGAAATAAATTTAGTGGTGAGAGACTGACAGGTGTCGCCTGCATTTTTATTCCACTGCCGTAGATGCCAACTCTTACACTTTATTGTACCACAAAAATTTAATAGAAATTTTTTCTTACTTACTCGGCACGTTATGGCGATTATCGAAAATGAAAATTACTATTATAGTTTAATGATTCACAAAAATAAGAGTTGGTAGTTATAGCTGATATATTTTCCATCCACTTTTGATTATCCTCTTGAGGGGCGGTGGGATATATTTTTTCCCACCTAATTTAAACAAGATTCTCACCAGAAACATTAAACGTAATTTTATTTTTAACTTTGGAAGTAAAACGTTGAAAAATTTCCCTTTCTTATTTTAAAACAAAATTTTTCAGTTTTTCCGGTGAGAATTCAATACTACAGAGACATTATTGCTTGCCCCTCAAAGGGTTAACCCCTTAACGCGCAGTGTTGCCGGGTCGGCAACACCTAAAGTTCCCCCTGTTTAGAGACACAAAAACTCCGTGAATATTTCAAAAACTACTCTAATGGCTACTTTAAATATTTCTTATGAGTTCTAGATGGCAGCACCACGGAGATCAAACTCTACTGTTTTTAAATAATAGGTAAAATGTTTTACTGTAATACGCGCTTCACAGCAATGCTCTTCTCATTGCGCTTATCAATACTTTACTTATGGGAGGTTACCACTTCGGCAACAGCTGTATAATTAAAATGGTTAGTGCAATCTTTACAAAACAATACCTGTGTACTCCTCTATGCCTAAATAGATTGCCAAATTTTTTTTCTTTAAATTCCAACTTTAAAGATTAGTGCGCCGGAAAGGGTTAACTGCATTTTTTTAGCTTTTTAACTACATGTAAGTATACGACGTCAAAAGTTTCTTCCAGAACTATTTGAAAAATAACTCATTCATCACTATACCTTTGAAATGTACAGAGAAAAGGGATGTTAACATGAGAAATAATCTATATGATTGTTTTAACCTATATTCTGTAACTCGGAAAGGCCGGTTTTTTCTCTTTGTTACGGATTTTCCACCAGTTTGGTAATGAAATCAATAAGTATTGAGATGTCCTCTTTTCCTCAGTTTAACCTCTTCAGTCCCTGAGTACCCAAATGGGTACATCAGTTTTGTCCCGTTTTAGTAATCATACTCAAATATAAATGAAATTTCGATATAAGAATAATATGTTTCGAATTCTAAGATTCGAGCTAATGAAAATAAAACAAAAATCTCGCTCTGAAGTCAAACGAGAGAAGAAATAATTCAGTAATAATTAAAAATACTGTAATAATCGCCAGTGGCGAAGAGGTTAAGAAATATTTCGGTATATATCAGATACTTTTGCGTTAAAAATGAAATATTGCAGCAAAATATTTAAATGAAAGTCATTCTAAGGTCATATTTATCTACTTAAGTTAAGTACAGATGGATCGTATTCAATCCATATTTTTTTCCGTTTGTTAATACAAGATCTTCATTTAGATTTACTTCAAAAAATTTTCACAAAATTTTCTAGAAGATTGTTTCTATTGAAAATGTTGAAAAAACTTACCTCAAAAATTATTCATTAGAATTACTGGCATTCAAAATAAGGACACGTGAAGGCATTAAAATTTTCAACTAATCTCGCACCATTATTTCTAATTAAAAAAATTCTATTTAATATTTAAATGGTTAAACTCATAATCGCCATGTTTAATCACTGGAGATATGAATAAAGAGAAGACGACATACAGTGTGTCCTCTATTAATCCTTTCCGGCGCAGACGAATTCTGTTCATAAAATGAGAAATTGTTGACTGACACTGGAATTTACAAAAGACTTTTTTAGAAATTAAGAATTCCTTGATTTAAGCTGTCATTGTAAAAGTAAAATTTTACTAAAATATTACTGGTGCCGTTTGTAAGTTTGGGATTAAAATTAGGTGTTGCCGGAGTGGTAACACTGCGCCGGAAAGGGTTAATTGCGACTGAAGTAACTGGGGACATTGTCACAACATGGTGACTGTTTTTTAATTGGATCAGGCAGGATTTCTGATTATTGGCTGGTAAAGGCTTTCGCTAGTAATCTTGAATAGAAATTTTCGCCTTACTTAAATTCCTTATTGATTGGAAATTTCTGGCACAATTATGGTTAAATATTTCTGTATTTTTTTACTGGTGTTGGTTTGCCCCGGTATTATTATTAATATTTTCACTGACACTAATATGAGATTGTCTTGGCTGTTACAATATGGCAGAACTACAAGCGCCAAAAATATACTTCCACCAGTCAAAATAAAAATCAGTTTTCGCCTTTATTTTTTATTGGAACATTAATGAAGCGTTTAAATAAGGAGAAATTTTCTACATCAATTTATAGGTACAAGTTTGGCGCGGTGGTGATGAACCCCTGCGAAAGCGGTTACAGTTCAAGTTTCTCTAATTCAACCCTTTTCCGGCAGAGCGGTCCCACTCCGGGAAACCTAAATTTAATTCGAAAATTACAAATGGCACCAGTAATATTTTAACAAAATTTTCCTTTTACAATAAAACTTTAAATTAGGAAGCTTTCTGAAAAAGGCTTTTGTAAATGTCGATCTCGATCAAAAATTTCTCATTTTAGGACCAGAATTTGTCTGTACCCGGAAGGTTAAGGATATGTCAGTTCCTCTTTCTTAACCCCTTGAAGGGCACCGGTATATGTTATATACTACTTAATTTTAATTCCCAAATTCCGCATTCACACCAAAATTTGGGAATCAACTTTTATTTCATTTGATATACTCGAAAAAAATCTTTTACTTAGTTTCATATAAAATTGTTAATAAATATCGGTGTCAATCAATCATTTTAACATTTTTTCAACAGAAGTGCTTTGGCCCGGTAGGGGTTAATAGCTCCATGATTTAACACTAGAAAGACAGGTAGTTTCACACAAGATTTATAAAAAATATTTAACACCAGAATTTTCATTTAAAACTGTTTAATGTATTTAATTAACCATTTTGTCCTTTGTCTCTTTTAAACATATCTTAGAAAGAAATCTATGTAAATAATATAAAATATACTATAATTTAAATATTTCTTACATCAGTAAATCTAGCTTATCGCATGAATAACGTGCAACCAATTAAAACCGATTCCAGTAGTAATAAAATCAGTTTCCGAAATTACGAATGATTGGGTAAACTTGACCCAGATTATGTTAGTGACCCTAATAATTTATGTTTGTGGAATAAGCTGCAACTTTTCTTCATTAACATTTGTGGAAAAATAATGTAGTATAAGATATTGCCCATATAATTCAGTAGAAACTTCTTGCTTGCATTTTTATGACTGGAATAAAAGAATTACCATCACGACATAGGATATTAGTGATCCCTCGTCAAAATATTAATAAGAAATGACAGCTGCATTATTGATAAGAAGCAATTTTTTATCTTTCGCAGATTAGAACAATATCATATGAAATGCAAAACTAGAACATTGTTCTATAACTGAATATTTCTTAGATGTTTTTTTTGTAAGTTGAGAAATGTAGGTGAAAATCATATATTTAAGACGTTTAACCCTTTTCAATGCTGAAAAATTCAGTTTATAAAATGGTGTAGTGATTGGGCTGATACCGAAATTTATGAAGATTTTTTTTCTTAGAAATAAGTACTTACATATTTTCTAGTATTTTATAAAAGAAACATTTTAGTTAAATATTCCGGGTGCCAGTTCTTTAAGCACTTAACTGCTTCTTTTTGCTACGTGCAATAAATTAAAAATAGAGAGAAGCACCACTTATTTTAAGCTAAAATATTCGTAATATTTAGTACAGCCCTACCTAAGCTGGGCTCGACCTCGATGATTAGGTAGGGCTGTGAATTCAAAAGGTTAACTGTTAATGAGAATTATTGAAAATTGTACCAATTTACCAATACCAGTAATTAAATTAATACCTCCATTATTAACAATAATCGATAACAGTAATTGATTTAATTACGGAACTATTAGAAAGAGGAACTTGACATATCCTTAAATTAGTGAAGCTTCAGCTGTAACTGCTATTGCAGGTCTCCATTACCACGGCGGTAACCTTCCACCAATAAATTTCTGTAGAAAATTTCTCCTAATTTAAACGCCTCATTAATGTATAGTTTTAATCAAAAATAACAGCAAAAACTTTTATTTCTTTTTACAAGTGGAAGTTTATTTTCGCGGTAGTAATTCCGCCATATTGTGACAACCAAGACAACCTCGTGTCAGTGTCGGTAAAAATGTAATGATACCTGTGCACCTCAACACCTGTAAAAAAAAAAAAAAAAAAAAAAGAAATATTCAACCATAGTTATGACAGAAATTTCCCGCCAGTAAGGAATTTAAATGAGACGAAAATTATATTCAAGATTGCGGGTGGAAGTTTTTACCAGCCAGTAATCAGATATTATTGATCCAATTAAAAAAAAAACACACAGCCGCCATCTTGTGACTACCTCCCGAACTACTTCAATCACAACTGCTAGTAAACACACTAGACTATATGTATCCCCCTATTTATTCATTAACACTAGAACGCCGGACAATTTTACGCAAGTTTTATAAAATATATTTAAAACCAGAAAAATAATTTGAAATTATTTAGTTTATTTGTTTAGCTCATTTCATTGCAACTGACATATAACTTATTTCTTGAATATTTTTCTGGTTCGAATCGACAATTAGTCCCGTGTTCGGTGTCAAATTGACACCTTCCCGGCGTTCTAGTGTTAACCAGAGTTGCCAAGTCTCCGGCTTTTTGCGCACAAGTATTATTTTAACCCTTTCCGGCGCAGACAAATTCTGTTCGTAAAATGAGAAATTGTTGACTGACACCGGAATTTACAAAAGACTGTTTTAGAAATTAAGAATACCCTGAATTAAGTTGTCATTGGAAAAGTAAAACTTTACTATTATTGGTGCCGTTTGTAAGTTAAGAATTAAAATTAGGTGTTGCCGGAGTGGTAACACTGTGCCGGAAAGGATTAAAGAAAATCACTTTGTTTTAAATTGTCCAAATATTCCAATTACTTAAAACATCATCTTCTGTATAATAATACTGGTATCCAAAAAGCCGGAGACTTGACAGCTCTGCATTAACACTTTCATTAACACTTGAACCAACGACTGGTCATTTCACTGGTACCAAATGCAAATCTTTTGATTCCAACCATAAATTCCTTCATAAAATCAATAAGATATAAATCATACAGAAATATGTTCAATAAAAATGTTTAATAACTTTAAATAAAAGTTCAGGTGCGATGTTATTATCACATTATCAAAATACATTATCTCCTATTATATTATTTCGCTTGACAAATCTGAATTTTGAAATAACAATTTCTGGATTAAATACATATTTTTTGTAGAACATAAACATATAACACATTAATTAAAATGTATTTAACCTTTTGTTATACATTAAGAACGGATTTTCCAAGTTGTTCATATATAGGAAATATACAGGGCTCCCTCTGGTCCGTTCTATGAATACCAGAATTTCGAAAAAACTAATTTCGTGTTAAGTATCTACAATAGCAATTCGACTAGGTATCTGCGATATTCAAAAGAGAAATTTAAAAAACTTTTATTGTATGAAAAACTCGTATTCAGAAAGAGAGCATGTTGAAGTCCTGTATATAGCAGCGATACAATATCTTTATGTAAAAGTGTAGTTTCAAAACACACCGTTCAAAAATAGTCTTTTTATAAGAGAATTTTTTAACAACTTTTTTTAAAAACTGCTTGGTAGGTTTGATGTAATTTTACGCAATCAACACTTTTCTTAATCTAAACAACATAATTAAGTGTTTCATTAAATTCTCGTTCTTTGCATATTCTGTTGATGCCTGTCTCTTACATTAACTCCCGAAATGCTGAAATTTGTTTGTTTATTTTTATAATTATTATTATGGTAATTGAGATTTAAAATGAAAATACTTTATCAGCATAACATATATGTGCTAAAAACTGCAAATGTAGGCTCCATTTTAGTTTATTATGATTACTTTATATTTTTCAGGGAAATTCTCGACGTACTTCTGGAACTTTTGTTGCTTTTCTTGCATATTTAACACTATTATATGCACCAATTATTTTTAAATGGATTAAAACATATTTTACTTTTGATTTAAATATGAAATGGAATGTTAAGAATGAATAATGGTGAATTTTTAACCATCGTATACTTATTCTAATATGAAATTAAAATACGAATTTCGTGTGAGGTTTACAGGCGATAATAAATATTATTTTCAGATGGGAAATTTTTTTATCATAGTTTAATTTTACGTTTATTAACAAAGTATATAGGAAAAAAAAAACATTTTTTGTCGTGTTCTTGTTAAGATAAAAGAGAGCAAAACTTCTTGCTGTATAAAGAAAAAAAAGAAATTAGTCAATAGCAGATATTTTTAACTGAATAGTTGAAAATAAAATCGGGTTCTGTCATCTATTTCTATCTTTTACAAGCATTATTGTAATCCATATAAGGTTTTTATAATAAAGCTATGAATAAAGAGGAAGAGACACAAAGGGCATTATCTACCAGTTGTGAAAAAAGCAAATGAGGAGATTGACACAAGATGGAAACTATTGTTTGTTTCCATTAGATCCTGTTCTTAATAATGCCGGGACAAATTCTCACCAGTAAAAACAAACAGAATTTTCTAGCATTTATAAGAAAGAAATTCTGCGCGGATAAATAAAAAATGATCAAAATTTACATACACATTTACTGGTGAAAATTGTCCATGGCGGTAATCTAACTCACTGGCAAAAATAAACAGAATAAAACTTTTAGATGTTATTGATATTCCAATTCAAGATGGTGAAAAAAACACGAAGAAAATCCGCACACTTATACACGGTGAAGAAAATCCGCCTAAAACAGCCGCCATTTCTGAGTCAGTGCTTCGGCCTAATATTCAGGGGGCGGGAAAATACCGCTCTCTGAATACTAGAAATCTGCGATCACATAAAAATTGCTACTGTCGTAAGTGGAGGGTTTTTTTCATCCTTTGTACATTCCCTTCAATTTCAATACCAATAATTTCTAAAAGTTTACTCCAAATTACTTTTTTTAGTTTAAATAGGTGGGAGATAACTTATAGAAAACATAGGTCAAAACTCAGGAGACCGTACGAAGGCTATAATAATATCTTAAGGGTGTATTCGAAAAAACGCTTTTCCACCTTCAGCAGCTCGAAATTTTCCGATACAATTTCAGACACATTTTTAAAAGTAGAATCATGCAACTTGCTGAGGGGATTCTTCAAGGGACGTATGAGGTGCCGAGTAAAGTCTTTTTACGCTCAATTCATTAGAATTTGATTTATAAGCAATTAACTTCTCTGGAAGACCCTTTTTTTCGTTCCCTTATCTCCCACTTCGGAAAAATCGGTTCAAATTGCCGTTTTTGATTGCTTTTTTTGCAATATTTTGTACACTTATCAAAGAATTGACCTTTACGGCACCTTGTGCACTTTCTAAATAAGAGAATCTGCGAGTTTCATGTGTTTGAGAGCAAAAGTGAATTCAAAAATAAATCGGAAAACAAGCAGTTTGAATCGAAATACACCTTTAAACGATAGCCGCAATTTTTGTGCCAGCGCGCAGACTTAACCCTTTGCCCTCAGGTGGTGACGCCAAATGCTTTTGGGCACCACTAATATCTTATAGTTTATTTCGCCATCTTTCGTCACAGATTATTCGGCCATTATATAAGGAGAATAAAATTAGTTTAAAAAACTAGTGTCCCCTGCATTTGGAGCACCGTTTACGTGGGATACTATTGGTCACTCAGAATCACATTTCGAATGTAAAGTGTTAATTTTCAGGGCACGGTGACACCACAGAGTATAGTAACAGAGAATCAACTTTCATACACTGTAATGGCAACTTGTTTAACATGGGATTACACATAGACAGTAGCGAGACGAGCGGATAACTCTGAAACTACGATCATAACATAAGAGAGGTTGCTAATTCGGCGAAACATCTCTTCCTTGGCGACAAATGATAAAAGAAAAAAGAAAAAAATACAGCGACGGCTTGCTGCTTCGTGTTTTGAAATTTATGAAAGAATTATTTTAATATGAAATAACTTTGACGTATTCGTCTTGCAAACAATACATGTGTCTCTTCGTAACATAACGACCTAATAATTTAAACTTGAAAATTCAAGAATAATAACAGTAATAATTACGAATCAATATAAGCGCGGAAATCTAAGATCAAATAGCATAAGCACGTGTGCAAAGATAATCAAATCAGCATTCAGCAAGAAGCGCCAAACCAGAATAGGGTTACAGTTAAACAGAAATCACGAGGATAAAAATCGCCAACGCGATGGTTTAGTTTTTAAGTGATCCACTGAGGGCGTTCTTTTCAAGTCGAGTTGAGGCTCTGTTACGTACTCTGTGGGTGACACAAATTATTCCGAATACTATGAAGTTCTTTCTTTTAATTATATACTATATACTTTTTTGAGGTATACAATACACAATATACAATAATTATTTTATTTACTATTTTTACAATTATTTTATTATATTTTTATTTATTTTAATATATTTTTAATTATTTTATTTATTTTTTTCACTGTTTTCTTTCTCTTTTATTAGTTTATCATCATTTTTCTCTTCCACTTGGGCTCTTTTAGCCAACGCCACCTGTGGCACTCTTTGTAATCTCTTCCCTCTTTCTTTAACTTTATCTTTATTTTTCTCATCCTCCTTGGCTCTGTCAGGTAGCTGATGACGAGCTCTTATTTTTGAAGCTTGAAACGCGTTCTGTTTAATTTTCTTTTTATGGTGATTTTACAAAGTTATTTAGCTTATTTATCAGTTTATTGCCAGTGATTACGGTGTTTTTCAATACAATATCCATTTTTCAAAATTTAAAAAAAAAAGCTTGTTAATAAGTGTTGTAGTATCTTATTACTACCTTTTTCAAATATAAAAATAACCATCGAAGGAATTTGAGAAAATTTCCGCATTGTTTAAGAAATCACAAGAACTTTATTTCACTATGAAATAAAGCATAATATTTGCGTAGGTTGTTCTCGTTTCTAAATGCTTTTGTATGAGTTATTCTTTTGTATGAGTGTAATTCCATTTAATATAATGCATCACTGTGAAAAGAAACATTTTCTCTATATTTTCTATTTGAGTGCTATTAGTGGAATTAATTCTATTGTTCTTTCGTAGATTCGGATTTGGAACTGGAAAAAGTCTTGTGCTTAAGAGATAATTTAAAATTATTTTCAATTTAAATTGTTTAACTATTAACCATTTAATCGTCGCGCCCGAGACATTCACGGGCTGCAAGTTTCACAAGCTTTATTCTGAATTGTTTGATTCTCACCAGTTTTATAAAATAGTGTAATTGGTTGTATTCTGGAATCATTTTTACTTGCCATTAAATAAGATGAATAATATTTTTTTCAAAAAAGTGGTGGCAATAATGAATTTGAATTTTTAAACCGTAATTTAATGCGACCATTAAGGGGTCGAGAAAAAATGAGTAGAAAATAGCTATATCTATTTTTTATTGGTTTTATTGAATTTTTACGTGTTCCAAGGATTCACATCCATTGATTTATCTTATGGCTGCTATTAATATCTTTAAAATTGTTCTCAGCGCAAATTTTTATTTTTACATGTGTTATAAGCTCCTAGGTATAACCCCTTGAAGGACACATATATATTAAAAATACCACTAAATTTTAATTCCCAAATGCAACATTGGCACCATAATTTAGGAATTAAATTTTCATCTGGATGATAAATGGGGGTGGGGGTGGGGAAGGCTTTTACTTACTCTCATATAAATTTGTTAATAAATTCAGGTGTGAAGAAATCATTTTAACACTTTAGCTACGGAAGTACTTAGTCCCTGAAGGGGTTGAGAAAATTCTGATATGACTTTGTTTCAAATCAGAAATTTTATTTAAAGAAAAAAGTCAAATAAGTACCAAGTAAAAATGAATTACTTTTTATTATGTAAAATTTCTGATCAGAAACAGATTTACTTGAATTGTGGCTTACACGCCATAAATTACGGTATAATGTACTAGAGGTCTGCACGGGCCGGGCTCGGGCCGATTTTCAATAATTTCATTCGGGCCGGGCCGGGCCGGGCCGGGCTCGGGCCTTACTTCTGAAGACTCGGGCCGGGCTCTGGCCTTAATTTTTTTGCTGGAGTATCGGGCCGGGCCTAACTTTTTTTCCCGTACGAAGCCGAGACTGATTTCATTCTTCCTGGTTTTACGGACCAAAATAATCAGTTCCTATTGAATCTTCCTCTATGAAAATCCTTTTCTCGACTCTTCATAAATAAGTAAAATTTGGCTTTGTCCAAAAATTTTTGCAAAAAAGGCATATACTTTTAAGCCGTCATTATTCTACAACTGAACATTAGAATTTATTCCTTTTAAAGTATCTTAGATTACTAGGCGTTTTAAAATAGAATTAAACAGATAAAGAAAAAAAAACATGATTATGACAGAATTTTCTTTTAAACTGAAAACTGCAAGTTTTTTTTTTTTAACTGTTCATCCATGCAAAATGAATACAACAGTACGCGAGAAAAAATATACTAAACATTTACATCTGTTAAGAAGGGAACGTATTTATTTATTTTTTTTTTCTTCTAAAGAGATTCCGTATTAGGAAATTTTATTTTTACCATATACCATTTTTTAGATTTTTTTTTGTCTCCATTACATGGAATATGATTAATATTATTAATGATAACTGAAACATTTGTATACAACAAACAAAGGTTCATTAACCCATTTGTGCCCAGCATCTTTTGCGTAAATTTTATTTGGTTGGCACCACTATTTTTAGAAGATTTAAGTTTAGTTCATTAATCACAAAAATGCATCATTTAAATAAAATAATTATTGCTTTTCTTTTTTGCCGGTGTCAAAATCAGTGCTGAATGCACCTATTGAAAATTGAATGCACCTAGTGCGTCCCTAAAAAGGGACGATAGGCACTAATGGGTTAAAAACGTAAATATCGCAGCCTACGGCACTTTTGCATAAATGGAGATTCCAAACATGGAAAAAAAACAGAGACTAATATAAGTTTATTTGATCAGAACTCTTCCGTAAGAGTAAAGATCAATGTTCTGTAGAAATTCATTCGAGTCGGGGCAAATTTTAAACTTTTTTCCGGACCGGGCCGAGTTTCGGCCGAAATTTTAACTTTCGGGCCGGGCTCGGGCCTGGAAATTTCGGCCCGTGTAGACCTCTATAATGTACTTCAAAATAAATTCAACATTATAGTGCGCACATACCGTAATTTCCAGCGTATAATCCGCGGATCAAACAATTCTTTTTCAACCCAGAAATTTTATTTAATAATTGAAGAAAAATATTTACGCGATCTAAAAATTTACATTTCATTTTAAAAATTTTCTAGGTCAAAAAATGATTGTTTGATCCAGGATTATACGCCGGAAATTACGGTTTAGATTTTATAACTACAATTCTAAACGCTGTAGGAAAAACAAAAGGTACATTCTGATTTAACCCTTTGAGCTCTGGGGTGTAAAATTCTTCAAAATTCCAAATGTCACATTGGCACCAGTATTTTGAAAAGAAAAAAAAGCGGTTAACGATAAACACGAAAAAATCCATTAACCCTTTTTCAAATTAATTTGGTCAAATTTTTTGGTACCATAGTGACATTTCGGAATTAAATTATGTGGTAGAAAATTCTACCATCTCAAGGGATTAACACTGGAACCGCGGGAAATTTTACCCAAGTTTCATAAAAATAGTTAACATCAGAATTTTTATTTAAGTCTAACTTATTTATTTCAAATAATTTTTGTTCAGCTTATATGTAAATTATTTTAAGAAGACTTATCTGGTTCGAATCGACATCTTTTCACTGAGCACGGGTCAAAATGACCCGTCTCCGCGGTTTTAGTGTTAACAAAGATTTGAATTTTTTATAAATATATATAATCTATTTTGTCATAAGGGACAGGGCGTTGGTTAATTGTCAAAACTCTATCTAAATTAGGTTCCGCTAATTTATACAAAAAATCATACTTATATTGCAAATTTATGTTCAGCTTGCGAAAACAATAGAGATTTTTCATGATCAGTTAGTAGAGATTTAAAAATCTAAAAAAGGAAGGGCAAGCATTAACAAGCATTAACAAGCACTTGGAGAATCGTTATCATTTAGAAAAAGATGCCGTGTTACCCGCATTAGCTGGTAAGCTGGTAAATTCGAGGGCGAGAAATTCGGATTTCCTCAGTGGCAAATATTTATCACTTATTCAGAATAGGAATTTTCGTCCCTTTTTTGACAGATACTCTGCTATAAAATAAGGATACATTAATTCAGAAAAACTCGATGAAGTTTGTTCTCGTGATAACCAGGCTTCGTATCCCTCATATTTACTCACAAGTGGGTAATTCCTTAAGAAAATGGAAATACGTTATCATACTGAGCTTATATTTTTTATGGTTATTGTTATTACCTTGCCTCATGCACAAATAATACAGTAATTTAAGATGCATAAGCCACGCTCTAATAAACCGGCTTTTGACCAGAAATTTTATTTGAAAAAAAGAATTTATTTTTTCTTGGTATTTATTTGACTTCATTTATTGAATAAAATTTATGTTTTAAAACAGATTTATTTTAGCCGTATCTTATTCGTCGGAAATTACGGTAATCGTCTGCCAAAGGAAGATTTTCTATAATATTTGGGCTTCATTTACGTGGGTAACATTTAAATATCTCTATGTTACTTTAAATATTACGCACGCCTCTCACGAGAATAGTTCTCCTGTTTTTAATCATTGGGACAGGAAAAAAAGAATAGCGAAGGAAAGACTTATCACTTTCTTATCACAATATACTATTCATCAGAATCTAACATCGCCTTTATCCCCTTCGCGACGGCAGCTTTTTGCCTAATATCTTCGTTTTTTCTACCTGTTTTTTAAAACAGAAATTTTTTATAACTGAATCTCGAAAATGCCCTGATTAAATAAGATAAATTTTGAAATCATAAATAATTGGTGGGAATAATGAAGAATTCTGAGAACCTTAACCCTTTAACGTTCGTTGGGTTCTCTACGAAACCACAAAATTTTAATTTCATTATTCAACATCGACACCAGAATTTTAATTTTAAAAAATCCATTTTATTATATATGTAAAAAAAAAAAAAAAAAAAATCGCTTTTTTATTCTTACAAATATCTGCTCGCAATTACCGGTGTCACTCATTTATTTCAACATATTAGCAATGAAAATGCTTTGTCCGTTAAAGGGTTAAGGGAGCCTGGAACAGATGCCCTTTCTGGCATTGACTGGCTCAAGCTTCCCCACATAGCCCTTTTCCAAACAATAGCACATTATTATATTAAGTTTAACTTAAGGTACAATTTTTATGCCAGATATGAAAGGCCAATATTCCTGCAGTACTTAAAATCTGCTTACTGAAATTTCTATGATGTATTTTACCTGAAAAAAAAACTTACAAAAAATTCTAAAAATCACAATTTGTAGGTTAAAAACGCCTCATAATTAAGGTTTTCAACAGTTATTTTGATTATATGTATGAAACAAATACTGCTGTTTGAACATCCAAGCATCTTTGGCAGACACCTATATATAAAACTCTGAAATCAATATATATATATATATATGAATACTGATGGGGGGGGGGGGGGTCTAGCCTCCCATATGGAAAGCCATCTCTAGTCCACCCTAACTATTGTTATTATTATGCATGTCTCCCAACTTTTGCGCTTTTTTCCTACCACTAGAATTTAATACAAAATTTCTCTTTATTTAACTGCCGAAATATGCAGTTTAAATAAGGCGATAAATTCTATTACATTTTGGTGGTAACCAAAAAGTAACGCCTAAAATAGAAAAGTAACGTCCGTGAGTGGAGTGCCCCTTGAAGGGCAGTGGTATGTCTATGAAACCACTTAATTTTAATACCAGACGCCACATTGACACCGGAATTTTGGTTAAAAAAAATTCGGTGTATGGAAAGATTAAAATATAGCTTTATCTTATTTACGAATACAGTTGTTTTCAGATTCCGGTGTCTGTCATTAATTTCAACACTTAAGCAATGAATGTGTTCTACGCCGCAAAGGGTTAAGCGTGTCCAAAAGACGTAAATGCGCTTTTCGGACTAGTGTTTACGCAACATTGCCAAAAAGCTCTATACTGCATGTCGCAATCTACTTTAAACAAGAAGAAAAAGATTATTGATATTCCGTAATTTTTTATGTGATTCATACGGAAAATTTGTGATGAAATATTTGAGAAATATTTCATTCTCACTAATCTTAATGATAAAGAATAATGCAGTTGAATAAATGTTTTTGTGAGAAACTAATTTATGATGTTACTAAACTCTCGATTGACGGTTTTAAGTGTGCAATATATCATCTTTTAAAGAGCTCTTTCGAAATAACTTGAAAGAGTACACCTCTTCCAACTCTGTAGAAAATCTCAACAATGAAGGTAAAATTTATGAATTCCTAGAATAATATAAATGTTATTTCAGGAGATAATCTGTGTAATTTATTGACTAATATCAAATTAAGCAAATTCATTAATTTTAGTAACGTCATTCAAATAGTAATTGTGTTTATGTGAAACGAGTAAAATATACAAGAACATTCTAATCATACGCTTTAATAAGATAGCAGTGTAAAAAAAATAACTGTTAGATTTCGATAACTTAATAAAGTATTTTTCTAACTTAAAAATTTCTTTTTAAAGTCGATTGAATGAATTGAAATACACAAAAAATTCATTGTACGTTATTTTTACGTACTATTCTTGTTAAATATGAGTGATTTTAGGAAATAATGAACACTGAAAAATAAAAGAATAAATTTTTCCAATTTTTTAAGGAATTTGCTTACCTGCCAAAAGCTGCGATTTTATGCCAATACTATTTATGCATAGAAATTTTCGTTTTATTTCATTTCTGATATAGTCCAAAAACCCAGAGCTGCATGACCCATGTTATAATATCAAACATATTTTTTCTGTGGATGTGTAATATTATAGGTATGAATGCATGTATCTTAGCAAACTTGAGCTAGGGATCTTTGGCAGGTAATAGGTACTAAAGGTACCTAAAAATGCTGTTTATCTACGTTAAAGTATCAAGGCTGGTTTTTTAAAATGTTTAAAACATTTTATTTGAAAAAAAAGTTTCGTTGATTTTTTTTTTAACCCATTAATGCCTGAATTATTTTCTTCGTTAAAATTCGAATTTTGCATTTTCCAACCACTTTTAAAGCAAGAATAACTTTTATCTTAATTTATCGAGGACTTTGTCTCGAGAAAGAAAGCATTTATTTAGCCTCCTTTTTACTGGTGTGAAATGCGCTTACTTGAATATTTTAAAACTGTCCCAAAAATGGGACGCCAGGCACTAATGGGTTAAGAGACAAATGTAAGATGATAATGGTTGTTTGATTTGCTGATTAAACGCCGGAAATTTAAGTACTATGAATATAAAATATTCTATTAGAAACAATTAAATTATTATATACATTCATTCACAATATAACATGAACAGGGAGAAAGTTTATGTTAAATAATGGGACATGCAAATGCATAGAACTGGGGAAGAGTGGAAATGAAAGGGACATTTTGCCTTTATAAGCTTGAAAAATAATGACATTAAATGATATCATCCTCATATTTGAGTCCTCTAATTCTCGTCTAAAACCTTGGCCTTGATGCTAGTAAAACCTCTTATCCTCAAGTACAGTAAATCTCTACGCATTTATAAAAATTGGGTGAAATATTCCTTTTAACCCTATTGTACGGAATGAAAGGGACACACATAAATAAAGCACTTTTATGAACATTTGGTCTTTCTATTTGCGATTACATTATTCAAAAATGAAATATAATAGACAAATAAAAAATATATATTTCAATTATGATCAAATAAAAAGAAGTGTCTCACTACCTAGTTATGAATTTAGGTAACTTCATAAAAGATATATAAATAGGGTGGGAAGTGGTACAGGAAAAAACACAGACAAAAAAAGAGGCAACTGCCAGTATTTTCTTATAGAAAATAGAAGGGCTCCCATTTGTCTTTTTTTTTTTTTTTTTTTTTTTTTTTTTTTTTTTTTTTTTTTTTTGGAACCAGTATTTTTAAGAGAAATATTTACTATAAACTTTTAGACAATAGCAAAAAATCGCCTTTCGAAAATATTTGCAGCAAAAATGGTAAAGATTTTCATCTTATATTTTATTATCTTCACCTTATTTAATGTCAGTAAATTCTGCATTTATATAAAAGGATTATAACTTTTTTAAATATTGGCATGAAGTCTGTCATTCCTTTCGAATTTGAAGTCGGCTTATACGCGAGTATATACCGTAAAAAATCGTACGGAATAGTAAAATGATATAAATTAAGATTTATAACATAAAAGTATGCAGTTTTCATTATATTTTATGATGGCTATTATACTATCAGTGTATACTTTTCATGGCTTCATTATACATTTCTTTGCCGATTACATTCACTATACAGGGTGATACAAAACTTATCGTTCATATTTCGAAAGGGGGTAGGTTACACCCTAGACGATTCAGAACCACATAAGAAGACAGGTCGAAAACGTCTCTCTGAACCAGTAAGGACAATGGCAGTGTTGCAAGTTGACTACTTTTTATAAATACGGATTTCTTGATTGATACCACTTTTTTGGAATGGTAAAAATACCTTTCTTTTCGCGTTAATTAATATGTCATTGAATAAACCAAATTTACTAATACGAAAAACGGGTGCAAATCTAGAAATCTGAATTTTAAAAAACCAGGCAAATGACAACACTGGGTATTTAACCCTTGGCACTCCGTTGTCTCCGCTGCGGAGACATCATCTTTCCTTGCAAAATTCGATTTTGTCATCAGTAATAAAGGAAAATAAAATTTGCCTTATTTAATCAGAGCATTTTTGAAATTGTGTACATGAAGGAAATTTCTTTTAAAAAGGTGGTGCTAACCAGATAAAATTTGTGTAAGAGACGCCGGGATCCGAAGGGTTAAAAGGCTGTATCACAGAAACCTGATCTTTGGCCCTTGCAGAGTTGCTGGTGGGCTGCTTTTTTTAAATTTCAATCGAGAAATTGGAATTTTAAAGAAGTAGTCCACTGGTAACACAGTCAATGTCCTTACTGGGTCAGGAAGTTATTTCCGATCCCGAATTCTTATCTAATTCCGAGTCGTCTAGGTGTACCCTACCTCGCCACGAAATTTGAACGATAAGTTTTTAATCACCTTCTAGACTACATCTCGCCTGTAATCAAAATTCTCACTCGGTCCGATTTTTTAACACATTTTTTTTCAAAGATGAATCTTCCTTATAAGTTTTGTAAAAACTTACCTGGGAAGACGTTTTGCTTGCAATTGTTGCAGAGTCCTACTACGAATATTTTCTTTAAAAAATACTTGTTTTCAAAAACGAACCAGTGGGAAACCTCCTTTAATTAATCTAACGATAAAAGTTAATTTACATAAAACGGGTTATCTCAAAAGAAACTTTAACATATATTGTTGTTATTTTCGTTGCATGTCTTATTCATTACTTTCAATAATAGATTGCATTGCACCTTTAATTCATCTGCAAAAAATATATGTTAATTTATGAGAATAAACCATTTCAAAAAAAAAACTTTAGTATATATTTTCGCTATAGATTTCATTTATCGTTTACTTTCACCATACATTATACATCGCTTGTAATTCTTCTAATAACTAATGTTAATTTATGTAAAACAATGTCTCAAAAACACTTTAACACATATTTTCTATAAACTAAAGCAAAGCGCAAAAAATTGAGCCAGAAATTTTAATAGAAATTTTCGACTACTTAGAGAATATTACAAATTATGCGTTTAAACGTGGCAGTTACATACCTGCCAATTCTTACGCTATTTTGTATCAAAAAATTTAAATTGTAAATTTATCTTTATCAATATTTAATAATAAATATTGCTTTTTTTCAAATCGTCGCAATCTGCCGATTAAATAAATCAAAATTTCCATTGATTTTTTTGTGTTACAAAAACATGGAACTATTAATAAAAAGAAACTAAGATATCCTTAAAATAGTGAAGCTTCAACTGCAACTGCTTTTGCAGGGGTTGATTATCACCGGAGCAAAATTCTACCAATAAATTTGAATAGAAATTTTCTGCTCGTTCAAACGCTTTATTAATGCAAAATATCAGTCATAAATAACAGAAGAAACATATATTTATTTTTTGGATGGAAGTATAATCTGGTGATAGTCAGATATTTCGTTTCTGCAATATCGTAAAAACCAAGACAACCTCCTGTCAGAATAAGTGAAAAAGATAATGCCTGGACAAACTGATACCATAAAAAATAAACAGATAGAAATTTTTACAATATATGTGAGAAAACTTTTCTATGAACAAAGCGAAGGAAGATGAGAAGGATGAGAATAAGTTTTCCATACAATTTTCTGGTGGGAAACTGTTGGTCTGTTTTTAAAAAATAACAACTGCCATCGTGTGACAACCTTCTCAGTTAATTCACTTGCAACCAGTAGACAGTACACTATATGTCTTCTCCTCTTTATTAATAACTCAATTTACAAAAGAGCATATAGTGCTAGCTAGTAACAATTCCGTGAATTAAATATTAAATAAAAATTCTCCAATCTTAACCTCTTAACTGGTTCGGGCAAGACGAATTTGCTTATTGCATCATTTAAAGCTTTTTGACACCACTATAATTTTTAATAAAATTTTCATACTATAGAAAGGCGGAAATGTTTAGGCTAAGTTTTACGAATCTTTTATTTAAATAATAGTGGTGTGAATCCGCTATTTTCAATTTATTGAACGGAAAAGAATTAACCAGTTAAGGGATTAAATAGTGGTGCCAGACTCCTTCGAAATTGCGAGATGATCCCTCACTGTGCTAGTAAAATAAATGTAAACAGGTAATTTTTATGATCTGTGCTCTGCTATAAGAAAAATGAATAATCATTTTCAGTATTACTTCATAGATATGACAAATAAACATAAGCAGAAAGAATTCAATTAACCTGATACATAAGGTTAATACCAAATTTATGGCGCTCCCAAATATTCAGTCAAAATGTAAGCAGAGACACGTTAAACTTCATAGAAAATTTGTTCTTGGATCGACGAAAAACGATCAATGTTTTTTTTTTTTTTTTGTCGCTATCGTATAATAACGTTATCTCTCTCAAAGGTGTTTATCCTGATAGTGCGGAAAATTGGGAATTACATTTTATAAGTTCTTCCTCTTCCTATTTTTATGACATACGTAACACTAAAGATAACAGAAAGTATGTGAATTCAGAATTCTTTTATTTTTAACATAAATTTATTTGTTAAGAATGCTTTTATTGTTAGAATATATATTTTTTAAAATTTTAGAATTACAAAATTTAATATAGAGTTTTGATTAAGGGGCTGGGACACCGTATGACTTAGTTATTACCTTATTTATTTTATTCATTTCACTTTTTGAAAAATAATCTCTGGGATACACTTATACTAAGCTATATCTTCAACGATATCTGCCATATACATATATATATATATATATATATATATATATATATATATATATATATATATATATATACAGGGTGAGTCATAAATATCGAAACAATAGGCTATCTCCTCAAATATTGCCCCTAGACCCATACTTCCAATCGCAAAAATTCCTAAAAAAAGGTGAAATTTCTGATAAGATAAGTTGCAACTCCATGGGGGGTCTATTTGAAAAAATACGAAAATTAAGTTTTATATGGCCCCCGTAGGGAAAAATTCCCAATTAGGAAATTATTCTTTATCCATTCCTAAATTGAACAAAACAAATTTCATCACCGTATCTAAAAATCCCACAGAGATATTAAATCTCAAAATCCTCAAAAATTCCTGACTTACACCACTTTTCCCTGCCTCTAAACGGTGTTTTCTTCACTCAATTTCAACGCTAGTTAAGGAACATTCACAAATTGCAATTTAATAAAAATCGGTTTAAGATAGCGCTTTTTCTTTGGACATAAAATAGCAGCGTATAGTTTTTACGTTAAATTTGTATACCAGACGCCTGCCTGGGTCAAAATATCTAGCTCAGGTCCCAAATTGACCCATAGGGGAAAAAGTTCGGCGTAGCCTGAAAAAAATGTCAACATCATAACTCGAACCGGTCTGGAAAATAGTTTAAATCATAGCTCGGTTCAGTCGCAAAGGGCATAGCCGGATATGCATTGGAAACATGCCTTTTAATCAAATTTCTTGATTTTTTCCCCATGTGTGACTACTTATCTGACAATGTATTTCACCTATTATCACCTTATAAATATTGATATTTTATGAGATAAAAATGATTTTTCGATTTTTAAAAAACTTCATTTTCTCAAAAACTATTGAACGGAATTAAATGCTATTAATTGAGTGTATATAGGCATCAAAGATGCATAACTGGGAATTTTTGTATAATTTTCTGATAGTAACGAATGTGTGAAAAAGCGATTTAAAATTTTACAAAAATAAAAATAATATCTTAAAGTTGTCCGAAAGTTACCATTTTCT
Source organism: Maratus speculifer (assembly GCA_964019185.1). Classification (NCBI taxonomy): domain Eukaryota; kingdom Metazoa; phylum Arthropoda; class Arachnida; order Araneae; family Salticidae; genus Maratus; species Maratus speculifer. Next base: position 177,955,686 of record OZ025299.1, read on the forward strand.
TGTAAAAAGTTCCTCATATGTGCCTAAATATTATATAAAAATACCAAAAGTTTGCATTGGGTACTACACATAAATATTTACAAAAATGTGCATAAAAATTATTAAAATTCATTTAAAGGCGTTGCTTGGGGCGGAGCTACTCATCTACGGCACTTGAAGAATTTTTGGAATATACACTTACAGAATTGTTGTATTTTAAATTTTAATGAACACATGGGCATCATTCTCAACGCTGACGATACTGTTTTGATATCAAAATTTGTTGTCGGTGTTGTATAAAACAAATGGGAAGAATATTTTCGGACTAGAAACAAAACTACATTCTTCGATATCCAAATGTAACGACAATCATAAAAAACAATTTAAATTAAAATGTCTTTTTTCCAGTTTTTCTATAGATAAATTAAAGTTAGTAGTTTCAAGATTTTACCACCATACCCTGTTTACCATCATGCGAAATGCTACGTAGTTATTAACTGCCACGATCAAAAACTGGTTTATTGTAGTGAATGATTTCTATTTGTCACGATGTCATCTGAAAATGACAATCCGGAATATAATTGTTGTGGAAGTTTCTTGGAAACAAAATTGTGATAACGGGAAAAAAAATTAAGTTTTTATGTATAAAATAATGCAATGCATTATCACGTATCAGCTGTTTTTCCCCATGAATGTCACTGTTCTTGAAAGGGAAGCCTAAAGCACTGAACACGACTATTTATATGTACATATATATTTATAATATATTCGCAAAAATATAGCTATGTTTTTACTATATTTTAATCTTTTGGTAATTTTTCCACTGTGTTTTTGGGCTCAAATTTATTTATGAAAAAAAATTATTTAAAAAACATTTTTATTTTCAAATATTAAACGGTTCAAAATTACAGAAATATACTTCTTAGTACAAAATATCATAGATGCTGTCAGTATTTTTTTTCTTTTAACTTAAATTTAGTACCTTTCGTTAATATTTATCAACAAATAAAACAGCCACAGAAATCTGCCATTAGAATAAACAAAAACTGCTAGTAGCTTATATATTGAATAAAAAGTTGTCTATTACCACACACTATAGATATGTCAGAATTAACAGAATTCATTATGATTTAATCATAGCTATATAACATCTGTATTAATTTCAGCACAAAAAAATATAGTAACGCAACTATTTATACTTATTATCCTTCGTTTAAAATGGTGTTTCAATAAAAATCATTATAATAACTGGCGTTACATTTCGATATCGAAAAGTGTTAGTGTTTTCCAAGCAAAAATATTTTTATCTACTGTCTCCGAAAGAAAACACAAGTTTTCAATATCGAAATAGTATCGACAGTTTTGAAAATTATTGCCTATATGCTTAATGAAATCTAAAATGCATCAATCAACACATCGTTTGTTGACATTGTTCAAAAAAGTCTTCGGATATTGAAGTTGAGTAACTCCGCCCCAAACAACGCCTTTAAATGAATTATAATAATTTTTATACACATTTTTGTAAATATTTATATGTAGTACCCAGCGCAAACTTTTGATATTTTTATATAATATTTGGGCACATATGAGGAACTTTTTACAAGAAAATGGTAATTTTCGGACAATTATAAGATATTATTTTTATTCTTGTAAAGTTTTAAATAGCTTTTTTACACACATATTACAATAAAAAAATTATACAAAAATTCCCAGTTATGCATCTTTGTTGTCTATATAAACTCAATTAATTGCATTTAATTCGGTTCAATTGTTTTTGAGAAAATAAAGTTTTTAAAAAATTGAAAAAACATTTTTATCTCATAAAATATCAATATTTATAAGGTGAAAATAGGGGAAATACATTGTCAGATAAGTAGTCACACATGGAGAAAAAATCAAAAAATTTGATTGAAAGGCGTGTTTCTAATGCTTATCCGGCTATGCCCTTTCTACATAGTTTTTTACTTCGGCATGGGAAAAAATTGTTTCATATGGAGGTGTTCTCACTAAAAAATTCTTTTATAGCTTTTCGTTTTTTATATTTATACTTTTTATTATAAAAGAAGCGCCAAAGGCTGTAATATATTTATTTTATCAATGAATCTCTATTTATATGTAAATGTTTCACTTATATTTTAATATCGTTAATTCATATCCAATGCGTTGGAGACTTTGAAAAATGTTATACAGTAAAACTTTTTAAGACGGAATCACATAGGAAAGAAAAAATACGTTATATACAGATTCCCTCCCTAGAAGATGTAATTAAAGCTTATTTTTTTCTCAGGTACTATTGTATTTATTTTGCGTGGATCAACATATTTTCCGTTTAAGACAGAATTCCGTCATAGGCAGATTTTTTTTTCACTGGTTTTATTGTATTTAATTTTTTTAGCCTTTGAATAATCTATTTTAAAAAAATGAATTTTAAAGTTTTTTTTTTTCTTTTTTCTTTCTTTTTCTTTTTTTTTGTGATTTTAATACGGATTTTGTCGAGACCGTGTTTCAAAATTTTATCCAGTGTGCACCTAAGTTGAAGGAAGCAGCCCCCTCCCTTATGAAAAGTAAGCTAGGGCCGGCCTGGCGATTCTTCAGAAAAAAATAACATCTCGGTCTTGGCCCTACCTGGGCCCAGAATACAGATTTTTGAACATCCTCTGGAGGACGGTATAAAGCCTGAAATTGTCAGAGCTAAATTTAAAAAGAAAAAAGGCTTAATCTGCATCTTAGAAAAAGCATTTTTTTTAAATAACTGACGGACATTTAAACAATACACTTCGTTTTTCTGCGTAATGATTTTTTCCCCTCTATTTCTTGCCTTTAAGTTATTAAATATTAAGAATTTTTAAAGTAAAAAGAACTTGAAACACGTCATTTTTCATTTTTCTACATTAGTCTTGTTTTGGCAAACTTGAAAAAATGTTTACTTTTGAAAAAATGTTTGCTTTTGAAAATATGATTTTTTTTAAAGTTTAATAGTTTTAAAATTAATATAAAAAAACATTGGAACAAAACTATAATCAGATTATCATCTTTAATTGAATGGAAAGAAATTGAAATCCGATAAATAATGTTACGATTTATAACGATTTTTGATTGTCCCATTTAAACCGGTACTAACCACATGAAACTTTTATAAATTGTATGAAAAATTTTAAGATGTGATTTTCTTAGTTAATTATAAGGCTAACCATCACAAAAAAGAAAAAAAATTAAAATTCTAACTCAAAAAATAGATTTTTTACGCGTTTCCTAGAACTGTTAAAGTAACATTGCTTTCTGAATTGCGCGCATTTCAATTTGTGTCTAATCCCTTAAAACCTGATGAATTTTTTAAACGGCTATAACTTTGCGAATTTTGGAGATATGAAGATACAACTTTTTTGTGTTTTATTCAGGACTGAATAAGGAAAGTTTTCCTAATTGGAGTTTTTGTCCTACGGGGGCCGTATAAAAATTTAATTTTCGTAACTTTTCAACTAGACCCCCCATGGAGTCGCAATTTGTCTTATCAAAAATTTCACATTTTTTTATGAATTTTTGCAATTGGAAGTATGGGTCTAAAAGCAATATTTAAGGAGATAGCCTATTGTTTCGATATTTATGACTCATCCTGTATATATATATATATATATATATATTAATTTGTTGTACATCTGCAAGGGATTTCTACTTTGAAGCTTTTTTTTTTAATTTGAAGAACGTGTACTATATATTTCTGCGTAAACGCAACGGCTTATTTAAGTATTTTTCTTGCTAGAAATTATATTTAAACAAACGAAGTAAATTAAATGCTGCGCAAAAGTCACTTTTTATTTCAAACAAATTCTGGTAGTAAATCGAGTTATCTGACTTGCGGCGCATGCGGGAAATTATGATATATTCAAACTTAATTCTCACTCCCTTGATATTAACGGGTTGCGATCTTAATGGTTTTTATTCAGAATTGTTTGATTCTCACCAGTTTTATAAAACAGTGTAATTGCCCGTATTCTGGTATCATTTTGTTTGTCTTTAAATAAGGTGAATATTTCTTTTTCGAACAAGTGATAGCAATAATCAATCTGAATTTTTAAACCGTAGTTTAATGCGGCCGTGAGAGAATTAAAATACAGGGTGATTATAATTAAAGTCCGAGTTTCAAAACGCTTTAAAAAGCGAACCACTCGTTAGAATGGCTTCAAAATTTAACAGCGTATTATTGAAGAAGGGGGAAAGAACATGAACCAAAAAAAAGTTCCAAATTTGAGTGACAGATGGCGCTGTAAGCGTCAGTATATGTAAATTAAAATACCTGGCATGCGCACGACAATTTCAGGTGTTATAAAAGCGTTGGGTAAACGGCGTTTCCTCATTTCGCTTCTCAGACGTTGGCCATGAGTGTCTCAATGAAGGATCTTGCTCTGCTTGTAAAGCTTTATTACAAGAACGGTGATTCTGCACCAGTGGCTCTGCAGAAGTTCAGGACACTCAAGGGTATGAAAAAAAGGCGCTGGACCGATGACTGTCAGAGGTCTGGTGAAAATGATGCAAAAATTCGAAAATACAGGTTCGTTTGATGTGCAGTCTGGTAGAGGAAGGAAAAGATATGATTCGGTGGTAGTTGAAGAAGTGGCCACAGCAGTTCAGGAAGAGTCTAGCGGAGGTGAGCAACCATGCAGTGCACGGAGAATTGCCCGAACATTCAACAGGCTTGTGAGCACGGTACATAACATTCTACGAAACATCCTGCAATGCTATCCGTATAAAATTTGCCATGTGCAGGAGTTGTTCTCTTCTGACCTGCCAGCAAGAGAGCGTTTTGCTTTGGAATTTCTCGCTCGCATGGAAGTGGACAATGATTGGCCGTGGAAAATTCTGTGGACAGACGAAGCCCATTTCCACCTGACGGGATATGTCAATACACAGAATTGCCGAATATGGGCAACAGAAAATCCACTCGCAACGAACCCAGTACCACTTCATCCTGCAAAGGTCACTGTTTGGGTACGGATTTACGGCATCATTTATCATAGGGCCGTATTTTTTCTAGGAGACGGGTGCTTTTTAGGTCCTGTTACCGTTACCGTCAATGGTCAGCGCTATGAGTCTCTTTTGCATAATGACGTCATTCCAGCTCTGCAACAGCGTGAATGTCTGGATAGTATCATTTTTATGCAAGATGGCGCTCCTCCGCACATTGCAAATCGAGTGAAGCAGTTGTTGAGGCGGCATTTCGGAAATGCTAGAATTATCAGTCGTCATTTCCCTACAGCCTGGCCGGTCCGATCACCTGATCTTAATCCGTAAGATTTCTGGCTGTGGGGTTATCTGAAAGATATTGTGTTCAGTACTCCGAATGCCAACGTAGCTGAATTAAAGACACGCATTGCGCAACACATTCTGAACTTGACCCCGGATGTACTTCGATCGGTTGTAGAACATGCTGTTTCCCGATTTAATCTTGTTGCCCACAAGGCGGACAGCATATTGAACATGTTTTGCGCCAGTCTCGCCAAACTTAAAACCCGATTGGATGGATGCTTTTTATGCGGTTTTTGGACTCAGGACAGTTAAAAACCGGTTAGATGGATGATTTTTATGCGGTTTTTGGCCTCAGGACAGTTAAAAATCGGTTAGATGGATGCTTTTTATGCGGTTTTTGGCCTCAGGACAATTAAAAACCGATTTTTCCCATCCGATGTGGTACGACCTTGCCGTGGTGGACGAGCTTACGTAACTAACAGTATCACACGCGTACAGTCATGCACACTGAACAATACAGTTGGTTTATATCGTGTAACTTACGCCTTAGCCGTTATTTTACGATTTGTCCTTTGTAGTCGAAATTCTGACGCTTACAGCGCCATCTGTCGCTAACATTTGGAACTTTTTTTTTGTACATGTTCTTCCCCCCTTCTTCAATAATATGCTGTTAGATTTTGACGCCATTCTAACGAGTGGTTCGCTTTTTAGAGCGTTTTGAAACTCGGACTTTAATTATAATCACCCTGTAGTTGTCACCTCTAGCCCTTAATCAAAAGGTTATAATACTGTCTCGTCATAGGCAGCGAAAACAATGATGAAATTAACCACTTGCAAAGCGAATTTCGCGTAGCTAGATATAATTTGTGACAAAAAGTTACAGCGTTTATTCATAGGTACTAAATATTATGGTTTGTGAATACCACAATCCCCTATCAATAACTATTTATTTAATCAGAAATGTGATTAAATAATTAGAAAATTACCCTTTGAAATATCAGTATTCAAAATTCGAAATCTTAAGCACACAAATGCTAATAACATGGATCCTATATTTTAAGTAATAAAATCCCACTTCACTAAAAATTGTAAAATACGGGCACATTTTATTCATTCTATTAAAAAATGATTATATTAATTTTAACCTCTACTTTCCCATGTTTAAATTATATCAAAGTTGTATAAATTTGTAAATTTATAGTTGTTTTACATTGCTAACTGCTTGGAATCTATTAAACCGAGGGATAAATTTAAACTATACTAAAACTATATAAAATCTTGTCGAACATGACAGTCCCTAATCTTTCTTCTGTCTCATACATGTTGATACCAGGGATGAGATTTCCGCTTTTTTCCACACCAGTAAAATCTTAGAGAAAATGCTATATTCTTTAATCGAAACATTTTTGCGATTTAAGAGAACAACACTTTCTCTAAGATTATACTGGTGTCGAAAAAGCGGAAATCTCATGCCTAGTTGATACTTACTGAAAAATATAGCATAGCAGAACCACAAGTAAGGTAATTTGCATCAAAATCTAGTGAGCAACAACTTATGTCAACTTATAACTGATTCTGAAGTTTGATGAAAATTCCTGATTAGTTCTTGATACAGAGCTATTGCGATAATCATTAATTATGCAGAATAGAAGTGCCATTTCTTAAGCGATTTGCACCAAAAGTTCTCAACACCAAATTATATCATGGTCTGACTGAATCTAAAGTTTTATAAAAAATTCGTGCATTTCTGGAGATATAGCTAATGTGGAACCCGTGAATAATGAAGCAAAGCATCGCCACCTGTTGAGCGATATATATCAAAACCTAATCAGCTCCAGTTTCTATCAAGTTCTAACAGATTCTAAAGTTTTGTAAAATTCCGTGCATTAGCTCTTGAAATAGCGCGTCTGCAGTGTGCGGTGACAAAATTAATACTAGAACTATCGTGAGCCGTCATTTTGACGGTTATCATATGAATATGTTTCTATACAAACCAGAAATTTGATTATTAAATAAGTTTAAAACATATAAAGAAGGAAAACGTGAAAAAATAAAGTTAAACTAGTTTAAATCAAAATTTTGTTGTGAAATATTTTTATAAAACTTGACTCAAACTTCTGATAGTTCTCGTATTAACCAATTCGGAAAAAACATTATACTGCACAAATTTTATTCGGTTTGCACCACTTTTAGATGTAAATTGCCAATATTTTCAATAGAGATATTGAAAGATATTTATAAGAAATATTAACAATATAGAGTGAAATATTAACAATATAAAAAGAATAGAGATATTTATAAGAAATATTAACAATATAGAGTGGTACGAAAACAATATACAGATAGTCGTTAGTGGCAGCCCTGCGAATATAGCTTCCGATATAAATAAGAACAAAGTTTGAAATCATATTTGAAGCCTTCAATACATTTTATTTTTAAACACTACACAGGAAATCATTTGATGAATTAATTTTGATATATACAGATGTAACATTCAAACGCCTACTATTAAATCTCCTTTTAATTTCGTCCCCCCTCCCCCCCCCCAAAAAAAAACTGCAAAGCGGTTAATTTTTAAATTCTTATTCTTCCTCCTCTACAAGAAGAAAGTACTGGATTCGTTGAAATTTTCGACTTCCGATTTTCCATGAATTTATACGTTTTAGAAGGCCTGAACACAATTTGAAGGGCTTTAGAATAATGTCTGTCTGTGAGTCTGTCACTCTATCACTCCATGAATCTGTATGTGACAAACATTTTGTGACACTCTATCTCAAGAACCAACAAACGGAATTTCACAAAACATTATGTTCTATTAGAAATTGATCGTAACTGAAGCTGATTAGTTTTGAGTGCATATCGCTCAACAGGGGGCGCTGCTGTGCGGCATTATTCATGATTATCGCAATAGTTCAATCTAACAAAATTAACGCGCGAATTTTCATCAAGTTTCTGATTCAACTGTTCCCTAATAAGATTAGTGTTGTTTAGTTTTTGGTATAAATTGTCATACATTTGGCTTTTCTATGCTGCATTTTTCACAATTTTGCAATAGCTTTTTCTCAAAAACTAATGCAATGCGGCGTTCATCAAATTTCAAATTCAGTCAGTGCCTGTTAAAAACTGGTCCTGATTCGTTTTTGTTGTACATCATCCAACAGGTGGCACTGTTATGCATATATTTTTTTCAGATTTTTACAATAGCCCTATTTAAGAAACTAATGCATGTATTTTCATCAAACTTCAGATTCAGTTATGAGTTAACATAAAGTGTTGTTGGCTAGATTTTGGTGTAAATCACTTAACCGGTATCACTGCTATGCTGTATTTTTCAGAAAGTATTAACATGTATGTGATAGAAGAAAATTTTAGGATTGTCACATCTGACTAGTTTAACCCTTTAACGTTCATTGGTTCTCTACGAAACCATAAAATTTTAATTCCGATATGAAGCATCGACCCGGAATTTTAATTTTAAATCGAGCATGTTCCTGTTATTACCCTTTATAAGACGTGGTTGTAGATATCAATATTTTTTTCAGGCAAAAAAAGATTAGCTTTAAATCTTTGGAGAATAATTTAAAACTAGGAGGTTTGTAAAATTTATTCAAGTTGTATGAAAATATTCTGTACCAGATTTTTTATTTAAAATTATTTAACATACTATTTATTTATTTACTTATTTATTTTTGTATAGGCGGGGAGCATATATTTAACTTGCTTTCTAAAGAAATTTCTGGTTGAAATCGACAATTTTTTTCATTTAATCTGCCTTTCTAAAGTTAAACCTTTATCAGAACTGACTAGGGAACGTTCCCAGGCGTAAGTTGTGGATTTGGACGAGTGTGGTATCAAAAGGATGATCCCGTAATGTGCGTTAAAAGTGCAATGAAACTACCCATCTGAATCCAACCGTTTTCGAGATATCAGCACCTGAAATGTGAATGAATAAATAAATAGATAGGCAGGTAAATAAATTGTTCGAAAGTTAAAAGTTTCTTTGCATTGTTTTTAATCCATCTTCCAACAATTTTTCCCGAGCTATGAGTAAAACCCATTACACCTCCACATTGCCGGTTATTTCCCCTCGTTTAGACAGGAACTTCGCATTCTATGAAGTTCTCACGTACGGCTTCACTTGCACTCTAAGTGCTGGTTTCTCGAAAATGATTGGATTCTGACGGGTAACTCGATTGCACTTTTTAACGTACATGATGAGATCTTTCGTTTGTTACCACACTCGTCCAAATCCACAACTTACACCCAGGAACGTTTCTTAGTGAGACTACATGAGTTCATAATATTTCGAAAATCTATTACAGATTAAAATATAATAAATACGGAAATGCTTAAGGTAGTTTATAGACCAATTTTATAAACATTTTACATATAACAAATAAATTTTACATTTTTTCCGTGAACATATTAAAAATAATATATTAAAAAGCCTTTTGCATTTTCATATAGAATGATCTTAGGTACCGTAATTTCGGGTGTATAAGCCGCGGATCAAACAGTTCTTTTTGGACCCAGAAACCTTATTTAGTGATTGAAGACAAATATTTACGTCGATCTAAGTAGTAACGTTTGTTTCTTAAAAAATTCTGGGTCGAAAAACAATTGTTTGATCCGCCCGCGGCTTATACACCCGAAATTACGGTACATTTGAAACGTCGTATTATTTATTTTCTTTTTAACCCATTTTTTTTAGAAATTTCTTGGAAAGTAGTAATCCAATTTTTATAGCATTTTGAAATGATTTTCAACACTAAAGTACTGAATTTATCGATAACAGAACTATTACTTTTTGATGAGAAAAGGAAATCCTTTACCATCTGTAATTGTTTAAGTGTATAATCTAAAAGAAACAAATTCCTTTTTTTACATATTAATAAAAGAAAATAGAAATATCTAAGATTTCTTTAGAAAATTTTAAAATGTAATCTTAGAAACGAGTACCATTAAATATATATATATACTATATTCATAATATTTTTCTACAAATATGAGTTAGAATGCGTAAACAAGTATAAAGCATGGAAAAACATTAAATTATGGCACTTGAAATAACAAAATATACCATTAAACTCTTCATGAAAATAATATCATGGTATTTATGATCATTTAACCCGGGAGAACGCGCGCTTCCCAGGGTATGAGTCGTTTTAACTTTACCACCAATAAAATCAATTTATAACAGTCACTTTATTAAAACCGAGACAATTATTACAAATTTTGCGATAAAATAAGTCGAAGATTACTTTAAAAAAATTAGTGGTTGGAATTGTAAAAACCATACGCACTCCGGGTCTTTTAGGCCCTGCGCGCGTCCTCCCGGGTTAACAATCAATAACATAAAAGAATAAAAAACTCAAAAATTTCTTAAATTTTTGGCAAAAATTCTATAGAATAGATTTCTGATAAGTAAAAGGCATCTAATAATAAGATGAGGTACGCTATGAATCGAGGAATTTCAATACCACAAAGCAAATCGTCAACTTGTTTACTCGCAGAATACTAGGATTTAATAAGCATCTTGTTTACTTGCAGAATTCTAGGATTAAGTAAGCATAACTGTCAATGTTTACGTTTTCTATTCTAAAACTACTAAAATCTGGTGGCGTAACTAGGGTGAGTGCCCTATTTCTCTGAATACCGGTAATTTTTTAAAGTTCTGTTCGCCTTAACTAACCAGAAAATTTTCTGCTATGAATCAAGCCGAAAAAAACTTAAAATATTACTGGTTTTCGGCACCCTACATGATTGCGTCTCTGAAATCTAATAATATATTTCAACGAATTTAACCCTTTGAGGGGCAAAGCACTTGTATCCTTAAATTGCTGAAATGACTGATTAAAACTAGAATTAAAAAACAAATTTATTTGAAAGTAGATAAAATCTTTTCTTCACGTAATTGATATAACTAAGAATTTCATTTCAAAATTCTGGTGTCAATGTAGCATTTCGCAATTAAAATTAAGTGAGATATATTTTATCCCACGTCCTTCAAGGGGTTAATCGCAAATGCCAACGATAAAATAACGCCAATTAAGCTATTGAATTCTAGATTAAAACTTAGTGGTATTTAAAAAGCGTAAATATTAGTAGTTAGGAAATTTAACGATAGTTCCTATTCAAACAGATCTGTATTCAAATTCACTGACCTTTAGCGCCCTACAATAAAAACTTTTAATTTATTATTTTTTGAATTTTATGAAAAAGAAAAGTGTAAAATTAGAAGACAGGAAGATACGGGGAAAATATTACGCCAGTGTTTTTATTCATACTTCTTTTTTTTTTTTTTTTTTTTTTTTTTTTCTAGCTGAATGCGAAACTGACGGTAGTCTTGACAGAAAATACTGACTGTTACATCATTACGAAATCAAGTCAAATTCCAGAACACAAAATTACGTATAGTAGTAAATAATGCCGTAAAGCGAAAACAAATTTGACAGAACACGACCGTGAATAAACATATCTTAATGAAATGTCTTCTGCAGTATTTTTCATCAAATATGATCCAATACACCCCCTTTGATATGTTATATTACGCATTTCCCATGAATAAATCAACTTCCACATCAGTAGAACGAACTGAAGCGTAAATTCCAGATCTGACAAACCAAACGTTCTTTCTATTCCAGAAATCTATAATATTGATTCTTGTCCTTTCAGCTGCAACTATAACAGCTCAGACCGTTTAGAGTAATACTTATTTTTCACAAAAATATTTTATCTCTTAAGTATAAAAATCCATTAACACTCCACTTTCGGGTCATTTTTCATACTGCCCGGTACAAAAACATGCGCCTTTTTATATATTTTCTTCTATCAACTTATACCATCGACTGTCGATATTTCGAAGGCGCTTAATTAAAAATTTCTCTAAATTCGGACTAATCAGAAAAACCCAAGCATCTTTCATTAGAACTACAGTTAAAAGTGATTAGTTAATTTATTTGAATCATTAGTAAAAAACAGGGGCTGATTAAAAACAATGAAATTTTCCGCAAGTAAAATGTACTAGAAATTTTTGCCTCATTTAAAAGCCTAATTCATGCAGCATTTGGATAATGAATAACCTCTTCAGACCTAAGCATAAAACAACTCTACAAATATAAATTTATTCCCTTTGCATAATCGAAATGACAGCATAGATGACAGAAAGAGTCATGTTTATTAAATCAGTACTTTAGGGGATTGGTAATTTAGGTTTACAAATTTGAATATAAAAGTACTAATCCCCTTAAAATATCAGTTTAACTATCAGTAATATAAATTTACGCAATAACAAAATCAAGATCATTAAACAAGTAAATGATCAGCAAATCCTCAAAATTTTTTATTGTAGAGCATTTAAGTTAAATAATCATGAATATTCCTCACTTTCTTGGCCACAATGTCTTGAAAGTATTTTCGAAACTCGGATGAAAATAATATTTATTTTATGAGGTAATATTCATCAGTGCTGACATTTATTAGTTTTGTTTTAGAAAAGAAAAAGAGCAGAAAACATTCAGCTGTATAGAAGTAAAATAAAAATGCAAAAAAAATCAAACAATTTATTTTTTATGAGGAAAAGAATGGAGGTACAGGTTTGTGTACCTCAGGTCTGAAGAGATTAAAGCAAAAATTATATTTCTGTTTATTGGTAGCAGTTTTCCCATTTTTAATCAGGCCCTGCATATCGTCGGTACAGTCTCACACTATCCAATATGAAAACAGTAGGTAACTTTTTTAAATTCAGGTTTTTTGAATGGCGCCATTTTTCTGAAATGTATAATTTTCCTACCTTTCGCCTTAATTAATGTGTAATACATTAGGCTAATTCCATGGGTTCTGTAGTGTAAGTCACATAACTTATTAATTGCTATGCTTGTTAGCCACCGTTATTTTCGAAAAGTCTGCTTGGCCTTATTTAATTAATGAGAATGTGCCAATAAAATTAATCACATTTTTTTCGTTCTATAATACTGGTAGCCAAAAATCGTAGCCTGTGACTTACACTACAAGTACTCATGGAAATAGCCATTAATAATATACATGTATGTATGCATGTCTTCCCCCCGGGATCGCACTTATACTCTAAAGCGAAAGCTGGGTTCCCTGGGTGTTCATCCCTATCATTCCGTACATAGTAATACAATGATATGTATTGGTGTCATTAAATAAGCTTAAATAAGGCGAATTTCGCTATTTCAAAAAAGTGAAGTCAATTAAGAAATCTTAGTTTTTTTTTTTTTTTTTTTTTAAGTAGCTCACTAGTAAACTGTTTTCATGTTGGATTGTTTTATATGTTTACGAAGATTTTTTCATTTCACCGTCCACCACAGGAATTACTTTTTTATTCATAAATTTCGAAGCTGTATCAGAAATTCCAAAATAACAATTTTAATTTTAAGTGATCATGAAACGTCTGTAGTTAATTAAACCAAAAATTACTATTCAGAATTTCTTGTATTATTTCGGAATTTCTGAATAAAGAAGAAATTCTTGAAAGAAACATTATTCATTATTGATGCAGACGAAATAATTTAATTTCCCTTGATCACACAGGATAACTGGAACTAGAAATTCGATATCAACCAAAAACATTTTCAGTAATTATAAAACAAATGATAAAACAGTTAAAGATTATTATTATTATTATTATTATTATTTGTAACAGGTAAGAAAATAATGTAAAATTCTAATTTTATCTCAGGGTAAGTACATAAAAATCGAAAACAGGTTTTTCAAGTTTAATCTTTTCTCAGAACTTCCTGGTAATGACTAGCATCTTAAAATAAAAATGGTGGGCATGTGACCGTGGACCACCGAACTTCCACTAATTAAATATAGAAAATTAACCCTTTGAGCTCTGGTGGGTAAATTTCTTCAAAATTCCAAATGTCACATTGGCACCAGTATTTTGCAAAGAAAAAAAAGAACAATATATGCGAAAAAAAATGCAATAAACCTTTTTCAAATAAATTTGGTCGAATTTTCTGGTGTCATTGTGACATTTCGGAATTAAAATTATGTGGTAGAAAATTCTACCATCAGAGCTCAAAGGGTTAAAGGATAGAAACTTTGCGAATAAAAAAAGCGAAAATTATCCTTTAGATGTTATGGTGGCAAACGAATTTTCTGGGAAAATTTTATACATCAACTATTCTATGATAAAGATGATATAAATTTCATAACAAAAACATAGCAATATATTATGATTTTCCAACTTCAACGATGCAAAGATGTAACATTATCTGAATGTGAAACAGTAAACAGAAGTGCCTTTTTAAAAGGGATGACGAAGGTAGTCCAGATGAACTTCAACTGCTAATTTTAAAGCGTTATTTTATATATTTTATTTTTTAACTTTGTGATAAAAGAAACAAATAAGACATTTTGAATATAGAGATGGAAATATTCCTAATTCCCTGTTTCGATCCCGTAAAGCAGCCGCCTATAGCTGCAGATAATAATTTTCAAGTTTGTGGATGATTTATACTCTAACTCATCACTAGTGTTGCCAGGCAGCGTTGCTGGATCTGAGTGATTTTTTATTTAGGTATTCTGAGTTGTCACCAGTAAGTTTTAATAGCAATAACATCAATAATTTTAGCTTTATAAGACAAAGATCTTCCGTAAATAAAGTGAAACTTTTTTTTTTCTTTTTTTGGCGTAAATTCAATATTTGAAAAAAAAATGATAACACTGTTTTCAGGTCTCCCGCGGACGTCGGGGCTCCAAATGCTCTGGACAGCAGTATATTTCGTTGAATGAAAAGTTTTCCGCCAAAACATTTTGTTATCGTTAGTTGATAAATACATATGAAAACATCTAAGCTAATGAGAGAAGCAAATTACGTTCAAACCTACACTCGTCTGCCAACGTTTTGGCAATTTTTCAATCCTTTCTGTGAAAAAAAAGTGGCGAGCATGACTCCAGAAAGTGATCGACCTCATTTATGACCTCTTCATTTGAATTAAAGATTTCGCCATCAAAGTGCAGCTGTAAATGTGAAAATAGATGGAAATACAAAGCAGTCATGACGGGGCTGTATGGTGGATGTTGTTGATTAAATGCATCAAATCCCGCTCTTCCTTGTAGAGCGTCCACTCGGTCATCAAACTTTACACGTGGCTGGGCGTCATCTTGATGAAAGAGAACCATTTCCCTTCTTAACTCATTTCTTTGTTTTTCGACAATAACATCACGAACTTCGATTAGCAAGTTGTGGTGTATTGCACTGATGATAGTCTGTATGCTTTTCAGGTACTTTTTGTACAGAATTCAGTGACAATCTTACGAGATACAAAGAAGCACCTTCTTATTAGTTAGGGCACGTCTTTCAACCGAGCCTCCTGTTACCCCGCAGGGCCTGTTTACCGAATAGGCCCGTGAAGCCCGTGCTTACCCATTGATTTTTAAAAGGGCCCCAAAATTTACTTTTCAAACTTAACTTTTAGATGAAAAAAAATTCATGATAAAAAAAAATAATGGATTTTTTTGCATAAGGATTTTGTTTTTCTTATTATGTTGTAATTTGAAAATCATAAAAAGATATTTTGAAGTTGAAATATTCTTAATTATAGTTTCATATTTGTTTCTTACAAAATTAATTTGTTATATTTAATTATGTATCTAATAAAATACTTTTTCATATGTATAATAAACATATAATCGTTTGAGTTTAATATTAAAAATGTTATTTATCGAAATTTTGATAGCAAAATTTCATATCATCTAAGCATGTGAAAAATAGATTATTAAATAAATAAGTTTAAAAAAATAGTTGATTAATAGGGGGCCCCCCAATTGGACGCCGGGCTTCCCCTACTTCTAATTCATAAGCGGGCCCTGACCCCAGGTGCTGACCACTTTTTTTACGTCTTGTATAGCTGTATTAGATCCATTTTTTATCACAAGTCATAATTCTTTCCAGAATGTTCTTTTACCTTTGATCTCTGAGTAAACCCAAACAACAATTTTTCCTCTTGCAATTGTCTTCAGCAGTCAATTCACGAGGCACCCAGTAGTTGAGTTTAAACGCTACGTTTAAGCATTTCAGGGGATTAATTATTTTTGGTAAACAATACGCTCTAACGCAACAGTTCATGTTGAAACATTTTTGTCTTAATCTATAATTTGCTTTAACTGCTCTCAATAAACTTCAATATGGCAGCGAGAGCGTGATTCACCTTCAATGTCGAAATTTTCAGGTTTAACCGTCTAAAAACAAACGTTGACTATATCATAAGAAAGAATATTGATGATTAAATTTTCACATATTTTTATGTAGCATTCACTCACACTGAATTTATTACAGAACTTATAGTACGTAATCGTTCTGATCTGCTGATGTGATAGCTCCTTTTTAAACACTTTTTTGAAGCAAACGATAATAAATTTTGAACAAACGAATTGCACAGTCAAGTACTGCCTATGTTCAGCTTTCGAATGCAAAAATTGGTTTGTGGAATAGCCAACTACCACACAAATGGTAGCAGTTGGCACGAAGATATCATTGTTGCAAAAAACTTTTTACTCAACGTAATATTAATACTAGAACGCGGAGAAATTTTGCTCAAGTTTCATGAAAATTTTTCATACTAGAATTTGTATTAAAAATATTTAACTAATTTATTTACCATAAACTTGCCTGGCTTAAATTTAACTTATTTAAAAAAAAATTCTGGTTGCAATTGATATTTAATCATATAGTTGGAGTTGAAACGACTCCTTCCAAGCGTTCTGGTGTTAGCACTTTGAGCTCCGATGGACGAATTTCGTCCCACTTAATTTTAATCTCTAAATGTCAAAATGGCACCGGAATATTCGACAAAATTTATTTGAAAAGAAGGATTTTTTTTCCCGCGAACATATTAAAACCGAATTTTTTGTCTACAAAATACTGGTGTTAATGTGACATTTAAGTATTTTGAAGAAATTAACCCACCAGAGCTGGAAGGGTTAACAGAGCCTGATTACTAACGGGGCACTCTCTCCCCAGTAAAATTACATAGAAATTTTCGCCTTGTTTAAACGCCCTTTTCAGTCAAAATTACTATCATGAATAAGGAAAAAATTTCTATTTACTTTTTCTGGTGGGAGAGTGCCCCGTTGATAATCAGGCCCTGAGGGTTAAAATAATTTTCTTCAAGATGGCGAAATAAACTGCAAGAAATTAATGGTTTTTAGAGCATTTGAAGCCCTGATTTACGCGGGAAAACTGGCAACACCTAATTATCCTCTAGTATGTAAAGGATTAAATCTATGATAAGTGATATCGTCCCAAACGGGTTCTTCTTTCTCCATTTTAGCAGTAAATCCACGCTCTTTTACCTGCTATTTTAATTCCTGTGTGATGTACTGAATACAGGGTTCGCACAATTCTACCACTAAATTTTAAGAATATTTTCCAAGTGTTTCACTGCAGGAAAAATATTGTAAAATCTGTGAATGAAGGTGGTGATTCCGATAATTGTGGTTTAAAATTTAAATGTAAATTTTCTTATTTTTAATAGTGGTGCCAGAGTCCTTGGAAATTCCAAGGAGTGTGCGAACCTTGTGAATAAGTATATCTAGGGCGAAGCAACTCCATGGACAGTGACGAAAAGAGGAATAAACGATGACAAGCTTAAACGTATACTTACAAGGGCACCACCAAACATGGTGCTCACAGATTTTAATGATTTCTAAGTATGTTGTAGGGGTTATACCACTAATTATTCAGCTGAATGGATTCTTTCAAATGGGCCTTGGTTTTTGAGAAATTGGGGGGGTCAAAGTTTAGCGTTTATTTCAAATACCTGTTAGTATTACCTTTGGTCAGCAGCTCCGTGGCTCCGAGGTAAAATGCTGGACTCCAGACTCGGAGGTGGCGGGTTCTACTCCAAGCTGGACCACCTTTTTTTTTTTTTTTTTTTCTTTTTTTTTAATCTTTACATACTTTTTACATGTTACATATTTTAAGTTGAATTTGGAATTCTACAGCTTTGAACTTATTAACATTTTCTTATGTAGATTGTTTATTTCTTTTACATTTATTTTTCTTACTTAAAAAAATATGGTTCAAATGATAAACTAATTGCACTTCAAAATTTATAAAATAAATAAAAAATGCTTATATAATTAGAATTTTCAAAAAGCATAAAAAATTTTGAATATTTTAAAATCCCTTTTACTTTAAATATTAATAATTTTGCTCAATTACTTTTTTCAGATTTTCAAATGAATATTACACAATTACATATTTTTATCTTTACATACTTTTTACACGTTACATATTTTAAGCAGTATTGGAAATTCTACAGCTTTGAACTTTTTGATATTTTTTTAATAAAGTAAATTTATATTTCCGAATTTATTTCATGGAAATTTATTTTTATCTGCAATTTTTAAACTAATATTTTTATTGACAAAACGGCATAACTAATTTATGCCTTGAATCTTTTTTTTTATGTTAATTATTATGTAATTTCTTTTTTTATTAAGCACAATTCTGAAATAATTTTTCTCTTTCCTGTCGCCTTTTTTGTGGAATTTTTTAAACGAAAATTTATCCTTTTTTTGTATAAATTATACAAAATAATTTTCAGGTGCAATTTCTCAGACATTTATATGATTAGTTAATTCAAATAATGCATACCTTCGAAAGTCTAATAAAATATTATTGCAGTAGTGTTAAAATATTTTCCAAATTTTTACTGATCTTTAAATACATTTATTTCTAAAGTTCATCCTCAATATCATTTATCGTTTGCACAAATAAGAAATGAAGGATTATATTTAAAATAATACATATATTTTTTATTTTAACAAATTAAAGCACTATTCATAAAAAATCAACTAAATTGGGAAAATCGTTTGCTAATAAAATAATATTTACGATAGATAAAAAAAAAATATGTATTTATTTTATTCGTCTGCTTTTATTTTCTCGATAAAATCACGCAAAAATAGAAATTTTTTGCTGTTGTCATTTAGTTTCTTTTGCAAAACTAGTTAAGGAATATAGGTTATGTAAATTTATACGAGTTTTAAAAAGATGGGATTTCAGTCACGAATTAGTTCAAATTTGCGTTTAGATTAATAAGTTTTGAAAAAACTATTAATTAAATAAAATCATAAACGTTAAGTTTTTAAGGAAAAGGTTTATATAAAAGTTGATCAAAAAATAAATATTTGCTCTTAAATATCAAGTAAGATTCTGTTAAATTGTGAATAATTTAATTACTTATTTTTATTCACACGACAAATATATCACGCGATACTGTAAATTTTGTTAATACATTCAGCGCAATTCCCTACGCAAATGATGATTCTAAACGGTTTTTTTCTGTGTGCATAATTTCTTCACTTTCATGTTTTAAAAGTGCTAAGGCCTTTTTTTGTATTTGATATGGTGATTTATTTTTTTTTATATTGGTTCTGTATTATACATGCGATAAATATACTCATTTAATCAGTTTTCAGGTTATAATTTTTTCCAAATAAAAGTGTGTATAAAGATGCGTTATGTGTTAAATTTAATCTTTTTACACTGCATATACCAGTAACATAAATATATATATATGTAAGTATATTAAATGTAATAATAGATTGTCTAAAAATCCATGCACAGTATTGTGTAATATTCATTTGAAAATCTGAAAAAAGTAATTGAGCAAAATTATTAATATTTAAAGTAAAAAGGGATTTTAAAATATTCAAAATTTTTTATGCTTTTTGAAAATTCTAATTATATAAGCATTTTTTATTTATTTTATAAATTTTGAAGTGCAATTAGTTTATCATTTGAACCATATTTTTTTAAGTAAGAAAAATAAAAGTAAAAAAAATAAACAATCTACATAAGAAAATGTTAATAAGTTCAAAGCTGTAGAATTCCAAATTCAGCTTAAAATACGTAACATGTAAAAAGTATGTAAAGATTAAAAAAAAAAAAAAAAAAAAAAAAAAAAGGTGGTCCAGCTTGGAGTAGAACCCGCCACCTCCGAGTCTGGAGTCCAGCACTTTACCTCGGAGCTGCTGACCAAAGGTAATACTAACAGGTATTTGAAATAAACGCTAAACTTTGACTCCCCCAATTTCTCAAAAACCAAGGCCCATTTGAAAGAATCCTTTCAGCTGAATAATTAGTGGTATAACCCCTACAACATACTTAAAAATCATTAAAATCTGTGAGCACCATGTTTGGT
The DNA here is from genome assembly GCA_964019185.1 of Maratus speculifer. NCBI lineage: Eukaryota > Metazoa > Arthropoda > Arachnida > Araneae > Salticidae > Maratus > Maratus speculifer. The sequence continues at coordinate 177,976,094 of OZ025299.1, forward strand.
GGTGCCCTTGTTAGAAGCAGATTCATTTTACCGTAATTTCGGGTGTATAAGCCGCGGATCAAACAATTCTTTTTGGACCCAGAAATCTTATTTAGTGATTGAAGACAAATATTTACGGCGATCTGACTAGTTATATTTGTTTCTTAAAAAATTCTGGGTCGAAAAAGAATTGTTTGAGCTGCGGCTTATACACCCGAAATTACGGTAATTAGGTTAGTAATATGGCTATTTCCATGAAAACTTGTCATGTCTGTCACACAGTTAAAAATCGTTATACTTATTTGCCACCGTTATTTTCGAAAAGTTTGCTTCGCCCTGTTCAACTGATAAGATATCTCCGATAAAATAAGTCACATTTTTCCGTTCTAAAATATTGGTAGCTAAAAATCGTTGTTTGTGACAGACATGACATGTTTTCATGGAATTAGCCATATGTAATAGTAACAGGGTTCGTATGCCTCCTAAAAATTTCCACCCAGGGGAATTCTTCGGTACCAGTAATTTTTTATAGAAAATTTCTGATTAAACTAGGCAAAATTTCGGCCATTTAACCTATATTTATTGTCCTAAGAAAACATACAAATATTTCTCTTGAAAATTTTCCTGAAGCGTACCAACCCTGTAATAACTAAGCAGCAAATGCTGGAGGTACATATGTACGAGTGGGTATCGCAAAGTTTCAATTACAAGTGAATATTTTTAATGCTACCTCGCACCACTTTTCAAATTAAAAACCTTTACATACGCTTTGGGAAAATTTTCAAGAGAAATATACTATGAAACGTATTTTTTAAAATAGTGATAAAAAATAGAACATAAAAAAATATCCGTTGTGACGTCGTACTGACAATTGTCTTCTCGGAAGAAAATAGATAAGGAGGAAATCCAGAAATATTTCCTATTATTCAAAGGTATGCACGGAGAGTTTGAAGCTGTTGTCCATCAAATGCAAAGAAAAAAGGTATTTTTGATCTCAAGAAAGATATCTGGAACTAGATTGCAATATGAGCGAAAAAGCCTTATTTGGGGAGTCATAAAAAAAGTGGCAACAAACTCTGATTGGGAACTCGAGAGTTATGTGGGGTACAAGGTGAAAGAAGGTTGTGATATATGAACATGATGGTGATGTACGAGAGCGTACATGTATGTAAAGTTGCTTAGACTGACTAAGTTAAGTGTTATACTGGAGCTTGGCTCCCATATAGTTGTAATGTCCTTTTTTTATTTTTTATTATTAAATGAATAGTTCTAATAAAGAGCTTGAGTAACTCAAATTGGCTTTTTATGAATTAGCTATAAAAAAAACTGGGAAGTGTGAAACACAAGCCACGACATCACAATGCAGGGTTGGCAAGTTTCTTCCGCAGTGGAAAAAATCGCGGAAAAAACCGGCCGGAAGAAATAAGTTTCTTCCAAGTGGAAGAAATGGAAGAAACTGTTTTTCTTTAAAAAATTACCACATATTTTCAATTTGGTAAGATATAATAAATATCTTCTTCCTATAATCTAATATAAATTAATTTCACTGGACCAAAACAAATTTAATTAAGTATATATGCTAAATTAATAATTACATCAGTTTTTTAACCAAGATCACACACCACACTTATCTAGAGATCTTCAACCATTGGCTAAATGAAAAGAAATTTTTCACAAAATCAGTTAAATGTTATCCATTTCAATTTAATCAACATATTTTTTATTATTTAAATTTCTGAAACTAGTAAATAATAGAGATTCTTTACTAATGATAGAATGAAACCCATTTAAATAAAAGCTTTTAAGTTACATAAATTTTATTAATGCAAATAATTTATAATGATTACTATATTAAAAAAAATCAATCAAAAATACGGTTTCATTTTCGACCCAAAATCTGAATTTTGCCAAAAACGTAGGCGAAAATTAGGCCAGATCGAAACACTTAGTATTCCAAAAATCTTGTTTTTTCCTTCGGAAATTTCTAATATTAGTTATTGATTTGAACAGTATCGGATCAAATGAATGTATTGCAATGAACTTCATTGTTTATAATTATCAGTCATGATTTATCAATCACCTCATAAAAAATTTTTAGTTTAAACTGCATTAGATTTCAAATATTCTTTGAGAAAGTTCTAGAATAAAAAATGATCATTCGCAAAGATCATTATAGCAGAAAAATCAAGATGTATATACCTAAAACTAAAATATATTTTGATTAAATGAAATTCGTATAATTAGAAAATTTTTCTGTGTCATGGATGAATTAATTACGTATTACAGTATATGAAAATAAAGTTTTTGGATGATTAACAGTTTTACACAATTAATAAATACTATACATATAATTAATTTCAATTATGTATATTTATGTATGTATTAATTACTTTAAAACATACAATTTAATTACTTTAAAAAAATTTTGGATGTTATCATTTTCGGCCAAAGAGTAGGAAATTCACCTAAATTCAGTTTTGGCCTTAAAAACCTGTTTCAGTTTATCCTCAGTATTAAAAAAAATCATTATAATCTTTATTTTTCTTAGTATAATGCAGCATATTATAGCAAAAAGATTTTTTAGCAGTAGGATGCTGCAATCAATTTCTCAAATTAAATAACAGCAAAAAATGAAGTTTTTTTTAAGTCCTACACATTAGGATAGTTTTAAAACATTTTGACATACCCTTAGATCTTTTTAGAACACTAATCTTTTAAAATCAGCATTGAAATATTCATGCTAGATGAAAAATATAAAAAATTACAAATTTATTTATTTATTGTTGCACAGTTTAAAATGATGTACATTTATATGAAAATAATATATTTTTATATGAAAAATAAACAATTTGTAGGTAGTTTCTTTTTTTATAAATGGAGTAATTAATAAAAAAACCCATTCCGTACTAAAAAAACCCATCCTCTACAGTAGTAAAAATCAATCACCTGGAAATGTCTGCTGAACCTGGAGTTTGTTATTAAAAAATATATCTTTTCAAAAATAATATTTTTAATAATAATTAAATTTTTCAATTTAGATTTCATGTAATTATACTTTAATTCTTTTACATAGCTAATATACTTTAACTTTGAACATTTGTTTTAGTTTCTGGTGGTTTCTTCCATTTCTTCCAGTTTTTACCATTTCTTCCAGTTTCTTCCGGTTTTTTCCAGCTTCTTTCACTGTCCTGGACAAAATAGGTTTTTCCGGAAGAAACCCAACCCTGTCACAATGTAATAGAAACTTTGTGATAGACCCACGTATGACCTTATTATTAAAATAAACATTCAAATTGAATTAATAAATGGAATTGTTATTTCAAATTTAACTTTTTCATCACGTGCTGCATATTTAATCACATATTTACCACATCAAAGACCACTAACACTGCGTTTTATAATTTTGCTGGGTTTCAATCAGTTATCTTGAATGAGGCGATATTCGTTCATTAACCTCTTGTGTTTCAGTGTTCCATTACATAGGACACCCAATTTGATTCACAAATGCCACAATGAGACCGGAATTCTGGTATAAATATATTCCGTTTAGAAAGTATGGTCAAAGCATATTTTTCTTATTTTTCAAGTACATCTGTACGTAAATGCCGATGTCACTCAGTTATTTTATCGCTTTTTAAATTAAAGTTGTGCCGAAAAGAGTTAATTGTTGTCCATTTGCGGCACAGCGATCCCACACCCGGACCTCTTAATTTTAATTTTAAACTTAAAAATGGCACCAACAATATTTTAATAAAATTTTGTTTTCATAATGAAAGCTTAAAATAACGAGTTTTTATATTCTAAAAAATCGTTTATAAATTTCGGTGACAGACCATCATTTCATCAGGTCACGAAAAGAATTTTTCTGTGTCGGAAATGGTTAAAAACATTAGCTCTGAACGATTATTTCTATATATACTCTGTAAACAATGCTTCTCAACCAAATGCTTTTCTTTAAAAAAAACCTTCAAAATGTTTTTTTTTTTTTTTTTTTTTTTTTTTTTTTTTGCCATGATTCTTATACACTTCATATTGAAACCTAAATGTTTTAGTAATTAATCAGTCTGTGATTCAAAATATTTTATGAAAGAGTTATTTATTCTTAATTAGAGATGCCCAGATTTGCGTAAAGCAAGTTAATCAAACCACAGTTCTTGCTTGTGTACAATTTATTAATAAAACTTATAATTATTAAGAATTTATCAAAAGTGTTAGACTACAATAGTTATACAAGAAACTATTGTAATATATTTCTTTCATAATCATATTTTTAAATACTTCCTAAAATAATTGCGAAATTGTAGTTGCAGTAAATATGTTCAATTAATGTAAATATGCTAGTAAATGATGTTTTTTTCATCTCAAGAGTCTTATCGGCTGTCAAATAGTTTGAATGAAATCTGTATAATTCATTTATATCAAGTTATTTTAAGTTTTAAAAATACTGGAGGATTACGATATTTTTTACAGAATTTTTCCGTGATGAGGACGTACAAATTACGTATGATACTAGAACCGCCACAACGGTCATTTTAACTGGTAAAGAAAGAAAATATTTTGATTCGAAACAGAGTTTTGCTCCTCAAATAAGTTAACCCATTCGTGCCCAGCATCTTTTGCGTAAATTTTATTTGGTTGGCACCACTATTTTTAGAAGATTTAAGTTTAGTTCATTAATCACGAAAATGCATCATTTAAATAAAATAATTATTGCTTTTCTTTTTTACCGGTGTGAAAAACAGTGCTGAATACAACTTTCGAAGCGTCCCTAAAAAGGGACGCTAGGCACTAATGGGTTAAATTTGTTTCCCTGAGAAGTAATTTTAAAAGTGTACCACGGAGAAATAAGTTAAATAACTTAGCTAAAAATTCTGGCGTAATGTATTTTTATAACACTTGGGTAAAATTTCTGGTGGTTCTGCTATTAAACACAAATTTATTCATATTAAATTTTAATGTTTAACACTAGAACCGTCATCAGGGGTCATTGTGACCCCTGCCAAATTGAAAATAGCCGATTCAAACCAGAAATTTCTTAATGAGATTTGTTAAATATTTGCAGCACAAAAATTGGAAAATCAAATAAGTCAAATAATTTTAAATAAAAATTCTGGTGTCAAACACTTTTTATAAAACTTTAATAAAATAACCGGCGGTTCTAGTGTTAAATGTTATTGCTCTTTTCTCAGCCACTCTCTGTCGCGAGGAGGCAGTCTGTACCCCAGCGACTGAATTTAGTGTGTAAATTTTCTCTATTTTCTTGTAACTAAAAAAATGTATTTTTTAGACCTTAATAAAGGCGACCGGGAGAGACACTGTTCTACAGACAAGGCTTCCTTGTCGGAGCAGTCCCTCTTAGGCATTCAAATGTTATTACTCTTCATTAATATTGACGAAAAAACTATTTCATTTAGCTCTTTTGGGACGGGTGTTACATACATGTATCGTCAAAAGGTGTAAGTGGAATTTGTTATAGATATCATTAATAAATAAATATATTTATCTTTTTTTTAATTAGAGGATTCTTTGCTATTTAACAAGTTATGGGAATTGTTTAAAAAAGTGGAGCAATCCAAATAAAGTTTTTGTAAGAGATGCCGTCAATATAACAGATGTAAATTTTCCAAGTGGGTGAAAAAAATCCGGGCCAGGATTCGAACCAGGAGTGTATTGGCTGGAACCTCCAATTCTCTTCCAACTGAACCATCCCTGACACGAACACTGGAGGATTATTTCACCCAAAAATCTTAGGTGAACCCATTTGGGTGTTAAAACCCATTTTAAAGCAAATCTTACACTGTTAAAAATGTTGCTCTAGTTTGAACCAAATTATGGTGCTCATTAGCTACCACCATAACACGGTGAAATCTCGTACCAACATTTGGAGTTTCCTATTTCAACCTTATTCCAACTATTGGAACTATGCCTCAACAGGAGCTCCAAATATTGGTTCAAGATTTCACTATATTACAGTGGCAGCTATTGAGCACCAAAATTTGGTTCAAACTAGAACAAGATTTTTAACAGTGTACAACATTACTCAGTTCACATAAAAAAGGGCTTCTGAAAAACATTGTCATTGGCCCCTTACCAATAGTGCTTCTTTACAAGTGTTTTACACCGGCAATTTTCTTCGTACTTATACCATTTCAACGCTATTTATGATTTTTCAAATAATAATGCCTCATGAATTTGCACATGAAAAACATGGTTGTTACCATTCGAAAATTTCGAATTTTTTTCCCTGTAACCGTATACGTGAGAGCTCTGTTATTTTAAATTATCTCGATCTCCAGCACATACATTCATATAAGTATATCTAAAATTGGTTTTCGATTGGCTAACAAGGAAGGTCTCCATTGGGGGCATACTCAGAATTTTTTGAAAAAAATACGAATTAAACTACTCATGTAGGTAATAAAGGATCAGTGAAAATTAGCGGCGGAATTACATTATTAAATATGTAAAAAAAAATAAAATAGTTTGGAATAATTGGCGTGAAAAGCTGAAAGTGACGCGTGATTTGGCGAGCAGTGCATTTCCTCGCCAAAAGCAGACGATTTTAACGAATCTGAAAATTGATTTTAATTGACTTCGCTGTTAAAAATCTGCAGCATTTACTGCACCGTCACTCCACTACTTTTATGGAATATCTCTCTTCTGACCAATGAGAATGCTCCATAGCACGGTAAATTGACCGTGTCATACACTGTTAAAAATCTGCTGCATTTTGTTGCAACGCACTCCACCGCTTGTATATAATATCTCTATTCCAACCAATGAGAAAGCTCCATTTCACGGCCAAGTAACCGTTTTCTATACAAGCAAGGAAGTGCGCTGCAACAAAATGCAGCAGATTTTTAACAGTGTATTTTTCAATTTGGAACAATTTTAATCAATTTAAATTGTGTTTTAAATGATAAAATATATTAATTTCATTTTGTTATAAGTACATATAAACGTATATGACAAAATTACACTTAAAGTAAAGTAAAAATGCAAAACTAAAATTACTTAAACTAAACTTACTTAAATAAATTGAACATATAAAGTTTTTTCTTTAAAAAGTATTCGAAGCGTAAAAGCGTATTTTTCAAAATTTCGTTTTTTCGCCAACCGGAGATAAATCGCCAAATAAACGAAAATTTGATAATTTTTTACGGACGTTATAAGGAGGTTCCGCCGAAATGTTTTTTATAAACATATATAACTATATGAGAAGAACATTCTGTAATTTTTTCAGATTTTTCTGAGTATGCCCGTATGGAGACCTTCCTTGTAAGTGGTTAGATCGCTAGGGGTTCATATATCGGGGATCTTTTTTTTATGACAACCCTTTAGTTAGTTTTTATGGCTAAAGTATTTTCTTTATTGTTTTTTTTTTCCTACACTGACGCCAATTTTTGGTAACGAAGTGGTATCCACAAGTTTGAGAATGAAGTCCTATATGTTTATTTAACCCTTTCCGGCACACTGTGCCCGGTCTGGGTTACCTAATTTTAATTTCAAACTTGCAAACGGCACCAATAATATTTTGCTTTTGCAATAAAAGCTTAAATTATGGAGTTCAAAATATCTAAAGAATTCGTTTGTGAATTCTGGTGGCAGTCAATTATTTCTCATTTTACTAACAAATTTCGCCCGTGCCGGAAAGGGTTAATTTTAAAATACAGAACTTCAGGGCATTTCCATGCAAACTTGTTTGTCTGTTACATACTATGACTTTTGGCTACCAGTATTTTAAAGTGAGAAAATGAGACTTAGTTTATCGAAGATATATCATCAATTGAATAAGGCGAAGCAAACTTTTCGAAAATAACGGTGGCCAACAAGCATAGCGATTTTCAGTTGTGTAACAGACTAACAAATTCGCATGGAAATGCCCTTCAGTAAATGTATTCCAAAAGTTATTCGGATGTCGAATTTCAGTCGCTCCATCTAAAATAACATAGTTAATGAACTATATGCATTTTTACACTTTTATAAATATTTATATATTATACACATTGAACCCTTTTATCGTTTATAAATAATATGCAGGGCGCTAGGGTGGACTTTAAATGCCATGATTTTTATAAATTATTATTTTTACAAGTCTCACCCCCCCCCCTATTTTGTTCCTTTTGTTACAAAAACATTATGTAAAAAGTTTGAGCTATAAATTCAAATATTTAGAGGTAGCTCAATTGACCTGAAATTTATAAAATTAGGAAAAAATTCAGAATATTAGCCACACAAATAAGTAAGCACTTTAAATGTTTTAATGTTTTAACTGTGACAATTTATTTAATTTACAGCACAATTATTAGGTTTTAATGTTACATTAAAATTTTATTGCATTTGTGCAGGTTGAGAGAGAAACATTTATCTGCTATCTGAGTACATTTGACGATGATCTTCAACAACCTGTAGTAAAAATTGTAGTTGCATTTCATCTTGAGTTTTCAATCCATCGTATTCTTGAATAAGTACAACTACACGTTCGGCATGGTCATTTACAACTTGTAGAGATTTTATCAGCTCTTTTGCCTGTTTAATAGTCTTCTCTTAACTCCCACAATTTAGGATCTACCGCAAGAAATCTACCCGGAAGTTCGAACAATTGAAACAACATCATTGACTTAGCAAAATCTTCCAATCTTTTATACTTGAATGAATGTAGAGCAACACTGATTCGTTTGGAATAAATTTGAGCTTGTTTTTTTAGAATTAGCTTCATTCTGTAATGCAATAACAATGCGTCTTTTTGTTAATAAACTCACAGGGCTATCAAATAAAGCTAAATCAACAAGTTCTTCTGGGCACAAGTGTTTAGCAAATTTACGTGATGATGACTTGGAAACAGTTGAATGTATTGATGAGTAGTTAAGTAGTGATTTGAGCAACAACAGGTCATTATATGGGGCACATGAAGCTTGAGGTGCAGTGATCCAAGCTTTCAAGTATACACGGACTGTAAAAACACACATATCACGTATACCCTTTTCCTATTTTACAGTCAATTTAAACTGAGCCTTGAATATCCAGATCTTGAGCCAATATATTACTTTGGACACCCAACGGGCATGGTGCATTGCACCTGGTGACATAAATCTGATTCCCCTTTCTAAGACAGCACCTAGAAACATAATTACAAGTTCTAAAAATTCCTTATAATCACCTCCAAGCTTTGTTTCTCTTTGCTCTTCTAGGTACTTCTTTGCATAGTTGATAGTCTCTTGCTTAATATCTTCTATTAGATTTGCAACATCATCAAATGAAATTCCCGTTTCGTACTTGTCTTTATCAATTAAACTCCAGCATTCCTGAAAGCGTTTAAATAATGCAACTTCAGGTGAAGATTTGACTCCCATGCAAACTTCAAATACAGTACTAATTATCAGCTCCATAATGTGATGTCTGCAAGCAAATGATGAGAGCTTTTTTTTCAATTTATGTTCTAAAAGAACGCATGCACCAGAATTATAAGCAGTGTTGTAGCTAGTGGTGTCAAAGCACATTGCACCTATTATATCTGCTATTCCCCAGTCTTCAATGGCTTCAAAGACTGCTGTCGCCTGAGCTTCTCCCGTTGCAGATGAAATCTTGGCAACAGTCAGTAGTTGAGAAACTCCTTTCCCAGAAACTAATATTGGCAATCGATCCACTTTTTCTTTTCCAGTTAAATCATGCATTAATTTTCCATCCCATTGAATGACAAAAACAGTGTTGTTTTGGAACTTGCTTTTTATTTTTTTATATTTCTTAGTTCTCTCAAAGGTTCTTTGTCGGCGAATCGAATTTCTGTTTATTGCATATTCCTTAATGCTTAGTCCTAAACTTTTGGCAGTTTCTGATAACACAAATACAGCTCTTCGGTCTGACACCTTAGTGCGATCTAGTGCTGCTTCAAGATCTGGAGTAACTATAGTTTTACAACCTCGTTTTCTTTTTTGTAATTCTTCGACATGGACTGCATTGTTTTCAGTCTTTTCCAACTTTTCAAAATCTCTTTCTGTCAAGTTGTTTTCAAACTCGACATCTGTAGATGAAATTAGTTCAACGGAATCATCTAATAGTCTTTTGCTTTTCATTCGTTGTCTCGCAAGAAATACTTTGTTTCTTTCATATTTTCTTTTTTCTTTAAGAGTGGGTGTTTTATCTATTCCAACCATTGATCCGCATCTTCCCTTTTTTCTTTGAGCTATCAAAAACTCTTTATCTTCTGGTAATACTGATGTCATTGTCAGTACATCGGCATGTGCTATGTCAAAAAGATCTTCAAGCTTGGAATCAAAAGCTAATTCCTTATTCTGTCGAGTGAGAGAAACTCGTGCTTTGTTTTTCTTAAGAAGTCGCCACTTTTCAAATAACTGTTCAAGTTTGTTTTGGCAATGTTGATGTTCTCTCATGGGAATTCGAGTTCTATACCAAAATTTTGCTATTTCCTTAATAGTAATAGATGATGCTTCTCTTATAGTTTCCTTCATTTTAAAATGGCGATGTAAAAAAATCCAAGAGCCATTCGTAAAGATGGCAACTTGCTGCTATTTAATTGAGAAATTGAATCACCAAGAATATAGAATTGAGTTCTAGATCTTGTTGCTTCAGCCATTTTAATCAGTAATAAATCTAAAAAAAAATACCATATTTAAAATCATGAATTTTAATACATAATTTCAAATGTATGTTTATTTCCTATTTACCTGTTGTCATATTTTCAAATTACATTCAGTAGCTAATAATACCATAATTTATTAACTTTAGTTTTTGAATATATAAAATTCTTACCTGAAGAATTATATCTAAGATTATTTGTGATCCTGTGTGTCAATGAATTCTTAATTCTAAACTAATAAAAAAAGAACGCTTTTGAAATATTTATCAAAATAAATCACTAGTTCAAAATTCATTCAACACTAATGGAATATTTGATTTTTGCTATTTGCTAAATGCAGTTTATTGTTTTAAATATTATTGTGCATAGTACTGCCATCTATAAATAAAAATGTAAAGCTAAATGCATTTTAAAATATTTTAGAAGATAGAATTTATTTTCTATGACACAGCATGCGAGTACGCATATTTTTATCATTGCTCATACATTAGAAACTTCTACATCATTGAGCTACCTCTAAATATTATTCAATTGAGCTAATATTTTACCAGAATTATTTTTTCATAAAAAGGAACAAATTTAGAGGGTGAGAAGATTACATTTTGAAACTCGAAAAATAAGGTCCACCCTGCACCTATAAGAAGTTTCTGACAATAAAATGGCAATTTTCAAGTAAAAGGAAAATATTTTTTTTTAATTTAATACAAAAATTTATCAATATTTCACACAGTTATTATAAACAAAAAATTTATCGTTATTTCACACAATTATTATAAACAAAAAATTATACAAAAATTCCTCGATATGCATCTTTGGTTTATAGTGGCATAACCAGGGCGGGTGCTCAAAACTAATAATATTGTAAGCTTTTCTTCTGCTTCATTCATAGAAGAAAAATTTCTGCTTAGATAAGTCCATTGACTTTCTCATATACGTAGACGCCAAATCCCATTGTTATCTCGGCATGGTTTCGAATCCAACATCTTTGGCGAAAAGATGCTGTTTTTTGGCGGTGATCGCTTTATTGGCAACTTTCAGATTTCACAAAGAGAAAAGAAGAAGTGCGGTCCAATTCAAGACAAACATAGCAATATGAGTTTCGGCGGGAGAAAAACCGGTTTGGCGTACTAAATCTGCCCTCCGTCACGTGACGGAAGGCAGACATGTCGGCCTACGAAAAGGTTGCCATTTTGGTGTCTACGTAGGTATTATAGGTCATTGGATAAGTCGAACAAATCTTTAAAAAAATACCGGTTTTGAAAGCACTTGGGCACCCACCCTGGTTACACCACTGATTTACATATAGTCTATGTTAATGGCACGAAATTTTGTGCAAAAATTTCTTGGAAAATCGGTTTTTATCAAACTAAACAAACATTTTTATTTCATAAAATATCTTTATTTATAACGTGACAACAGAAGAAATATACTGCCAGATTGATATATACATTCACAGAGAAAAAATCAGGCAATTATGAAAGGTACGGTCCCAATGCTTATCTGTGCTTTGTTCATTAATTCCAGTGCCATTCAGTCATTTTAATATTTAGAAAAATAAGTACAGTAATTTTCGGCGTATAATCTGTGTATCAAACAATTCTGCTTTGACTCGCAAATTTTGTTCCGTTATTGAATATTTACTGGAATTTAAAAGCTACATTTTCTTTTTTATAAATTTCTGGGCCGAAAAATGATTGTTTGATCCGCGGATTATACGTAGGAAATTACGGAATATTACTTTTGAAAGGGTTTAACTCCATTAACTTCTTCATATGCAAAGATGAATTTGATGAAATATTGAAATTAATGAATGTCACCAGAAATTACAAAAAAAAAAAGATTTTACGATAAATTGTTTTCTTTGTGTGCATTACAAATCAAATTATTATACAAAATATCTGGGTGCCATTTTTCAGTAGTTATGAAACAAAATTAAGTGGTATAACTAATATACCAGCGTTCCTGAAAGGGTTAAATAATATATACATTCGCGTCTTTCTGAACATGAACTCCGCCCCCCTGAACACTTGGCCTGTGTGCTAATACAAAAATTGTGGCTCTCGTAGACAGATTTTTTTTTTTTTTTTTTTTCAGCATTTACATTGTTTCTTGAATTACCAGGTTAAAAATCTCTGAAGGTATTCTCCGAATAATTTTTTGTTTAAATAAGTGAAAGAAAGCTTTTAGAAAATTCTGGTCTCTTAACTCAAAGTGCCATACTTGCTTAACCCTCCGCAATCATACGGGTCCAATCGAACCGACAAGTGCATTCAATATATTTATTCAAAAAACAAGTTTCTTCAAAATAAACTAAATATATAAAGTGAATAATAATAAGTTAAAAAAATTAATTAAATACTTTTAAGAAAAAATACTGATGCAGAATATTTTTATAAAACTTCAATAAAACTCCCGGTAGTTTTATTGTTGACGAAAATTCGCCTACGACAGCCGCCATTTTTGCGTCAGCCGTAGGTTTTGTATTAAAGCGGTGATGGTATAAATTCTTTTAATTGCTGACACTTTTTTTTTTAATTATATATCTATATCTCTTTTTCAGGAATAACAATATAATTTTCCTTGAATCTCACAAAAATAGCTTCTTAATAAATAATTATTATCGTATCATTATCTTTATAAAATCTAAAAATAATCATCGAAAGAGTTTGAAAAAAACGTATGCTTCAGCATCATTAAAGAAATCACAAAACTTTACTTCACACGGAAACAAAAAATAAGGTCTGCGTAGGATGCTCTACTTTTTCCCTTTTCTATGAATAATATTACATTTAATTTAATGGATCACTGTGAAATTAAATTGTTTGAGACATATTTTTCTAGTTTAGTACTGCCTGTGGAATTAATGCTGTTGTTCTTTCGTAGATTCAAATTTGCATTTAATAAATTTTAACAGGTTTCAGATTTTTTTATGTTGTTTTAAATTTAAATTATTGAATTGTATTAAGAAAAAAGAACGCATAAAAGTATATATAATTCATAGATTTTTGTAGAATAGAGTTATGAATAAAGAGGAGGAGACATATAGTGTATTGTTTAGCGGTTGCGAGTGAAGTAACTGAAGAGGTTGTCACAAGATGAAAGCTGTTTCTTTTAAGCGTATTAGCAATTTCTGATTACTGCCGGTAAAAACTTCCACCAGTAAACGTGAATAGAAAATTTCGTCAAATTTTTGTGTCTTATAGATGGAAAATTTCTCTTACAAATACAATAAAATTTTCTAGCTCTTATTACTGATTCCAGTTTTTACAACTATTATAATCTTTTCACTGACACAAATTGGTTGTCAAAATGTTGTTACAATTGTTTTCTTGGTTGTCACAATGTGGCGAATCTAGTACCGCCGAAGTAAACTTCTATCAATAACAATGAATAACAGTTTTTCCCATTATTTCTCATTGAAAGTATCTACTAATGAGGCTCTTAAATAAAAAGAAAGAAACTTGCCACTTAAATTTATTTCTGAAAATATTTCGCGATGGTAATGATCCTTTTTGAAACCGGTTATAATTGAAACTTCAGTATTTTAAAGATATGTCAATTCTTTTTCTTAGTTGTTCCATGTTCTGTAAGTTTTCAACCCTTCGGGGGTCAAGCAGTTGTGTTTGTGTAATTCTGATATCCCACCGGAAAAAAATTTTCAAGATAAGGAAATGCAGTTTCACGGCTTTTTTTTTGGCCACTAAAATTAGAAAAGTAACATTTAACAAATTTTTTCTGGTGCGAATCTTTTTAATCGTAGGTGGGATCCCACTAAAGTCCACATCCCACCTAAGTTTAAGTTTTAAGACATTGATGGAAAAGTGTTGAAAAATTGCATTCCATTATTTAATTTTTTTTTAATTTTCGGTGGGGATTCAGTATTACACAGACGCAAATGCTTGGTTTTTAAAGGGTTAAAGAACTTTAACGAGTTCCAAGGAATCACACCCGTTGATTTATCTTATAGCTCATGATAACCTCTTCAGTACTGAGTTAAATATTACGAGGGACCATAAAAGCCAATTTAAAAGTACTATAAAACAACTTGAAAGATTTATCAGTATATGTAACGATATTAAACAGACCTGAGAAGGTAAAACTTTAAACTGAATTATATTGAAGTATATTTCTCATAAGTTTTACCACAATAGATTTTGAACTACTTAAAGATAGACATGTTTCTTTTTTTAAGAAATAAACTTAAATTCTTCATAAATTATCCCAAAAAACAAAAAAATATTCAAGTTATAACTCAAAATTTGATAATTCTTTATATTTTTTAATTTTTGATTGTACTAAACTTTTCAACTCTGAAGTCTCTTTCTATTTTTTAACCCCTCGGAGTCGAGCAACCCGTATACGTGCAGAGCCTCCAAATCTCTGGCGCTTTTTTGATGTCAATATCTTAAAACAGAAAATGCTCTTTTACTTAACCCATTCGAGCCCACCACCTTTTGCTGAAATTTTATTCAGTTGGCACTACTATTTTTAATAGAATTAAGTTTAGTTCATTAATTACGAAAATGTTTCAATTAAATAAAATAAAAGCTGTTCTTTTTTGCAGGTGTCAAAAACAGTGCTACATGCACCTTTTGAAGCGTCCCTAAAAAGGGACGCTAGGCACTAATGGATTAATCAGAAAATTTGGGCGATTTAAACTAACAACATTTTCTCTAAAATAATAATGGTGTGCAAATAGCCGGAGACGTGGCAACTCTGTGCGCGCCACGTAACCCTTTGAGCTATGGTGGGCAAATTTCTTCAAAATTCCAAATGTCACATTGGCACCAGAATTTTGCAAAGAAAAAAACGGTTAACCATATATACGGAAAAAATGCATTAAACCTGTTTCAAGAAAATTTGGTTGAGTTTTCTGGTGTCGTTGTGACATTTCGGAATTAAAATTATGTGGTAGAAAATTCTACCATCAGAGCTCAAAGGATTAAAGTGTTCAGAATCCTTGTTTTTGCCCACCAATAAAACTTTACAGTAAAATTTTTCTTACTTAATCAGAGCATTTTCGCAATTCAATTAGGCACAAATTTCTGTTTTTAAAAATCGATGCCAAAAGTTTAAAAATTTCATAAAAGGCTCCCGTTGAGAAATGGTTAAAAGAAGTTTCATCCAAGCAGTGTTACCAGTCGAATACTTTTTTTTTTAATTTAGATTTATTGATTGGCACCACTTTTTTGAAAGTATAAAAATCCCCTTATTTGTGCCTTAATTAATATGTCATTAAATAAGACAAATTTTACCATTTCAAAAAAGTGGTGCCAAATAAGAAATCCGAATTTTTAAAAAGTAGCCCACTGGCAACACTGCATTCAAGTAGGCAATTTCAAAAATGCTCGAAATATATAAGACAAATCTTATTTTCCTGTATAAGTGGATCCAAAAAAAATTTTGCAAACATAGATGATGTCTGTTGAAACTAGACATACGAGTGCAAAAAGTTAAAATACCTATAATTGTTTGCTTATTTTTCAGCACACAGTGTTTGCAACAGTATTCCCAAAGTTACTAAAATTAACTTTATTGTTAAAGTAGTTAATTTAGTCGTACAATATCAGAAATTTTGATATTATTTATATCAATAAAACATGAATAATAAATGTGAAAAGAAGTAATAATAAAAATTAATTACGGACTTCCTAATGAACGATCAAATTTCAATCAATTTTTGTCATTCCAAAATGTTATGGTTTTTTAATAATAATTTTGTAGTTCTTGTAAATCTCATGTGAAGGTCTTTTTGTAATTTTGTGTTAAATGACAGCTAGTTGAAAGTTCAACATTGTTCGCTCTTAATAATGCATTTTAAATTTAATTTAAGTTCAAAATTTCAATCATTCAAACATTATTCCCGCATAAGAGATTTAAGCGATTTTAAAGTGCTTCAATAAATATAGTATTGTTAAACTTTAACTATTCTGAACTATGATAATAAAATCTGTATGCACATTATTAATGAAATATGTATTTATTAGGGAAGAGAAAAGCGGAAATTATAAATTTTATACTCAAGAATTTTGTTTATTTTCATATGCTTTTGATGTTTTTGAAAAGAGTCTTCTTTTTTGCAATTCAATTTATAGGCTGCCTATATTTTAAACATGAATAACTAATGAATTACAAGACTTTAGCCATTGTAGCAATTATGCTTCAGATTACTTCTTAGACATGGTTCCTTCAGGTTTGGGTAATTCCCTGACTTTAGATCAGATAAACGCTAGTATTTTCATAATAGATCAGATAAACACATGTCTTAGAGGCAAACGCATCTTTCGATTTCGCACGATCATGAAATTCGAGTTTTCTACATACAAATACAGGATACATTCGGATTCCATTATTTTCCAGGTCAAATATCAATTTTTTTTCATAAGAAAATAAATATAGTACAAACGCGTGAAATTTTGCTTTATTTAAAGATTAGTTTTCCATATGAAAATACTCGTACCGAAGATTTTTTTTTCTGCTCTGTTAATTCCAAAATCTGTACGAATCCTGAGATAGCAGCATTATAATTGACAGTGTAGAAGCCTTGTATGAAGAATGATCATATTTTTAATGAGTCTGACAATTCATTACAAGTGTATTTATTATTACAGCTGATTAAAAAAAATCAAACAAATAATCTTGCTTTGGTAATCTTTTGATTAAAACACTTGCCGTAATTTCCAGTGTAAAATCCGCAGATCAAACAATTTTGTTTGGACCCAAAATTTTTATTTAGTTATGGAAGCCAAATTTTTACCACGATTTAAGAATTTACATTTTATTTTTCAAATTTTCTGAGAAGAAAAATGATTGTTTGATCCACAGATTATACGCCGAAATTACAGTACATATATTTTTTAACAAATCCAACCCCTCTGAAATAAAAAGTTAAGTTTAACATATTTATGAATAACTACGATATATATTCGCCATTTTTTATTAATAGAAATTTAAGTCTGCGGGTATTTGCAATAAAATCAAGCGAAAATTTCTATTTATAAATAATGGTAGTATAAATCGTCGCAGTTTGCAGCCATGCGAATTCCCTAAATCAACGTAGAAAATTTTTTCTTTTGCTTTTCAGTATTTGTTAATTTCTAAAATCACGCAGATTTTATATTTTACTAATATGTAAAAATAATATATGATGGATTTTCTGTAAAGCCCCGCATATTCAACAGATTTTTAAAAAAGTAAATTAACTTATTCTATTATCAAAATTCTGATAATTAATTTCTCTTTAAACTGCAACTTTATAAAAGCCCTTGATACTATAAGATTGTATATCTTACTCTTTTCAGCTAAGAAATTATCATGCAAATGACGATACTAAAATTAATGAATTTTCTTAATATGATGTTAGTCGATAAATTACACAAATTATTTCCTGAAATAACGCTTATCTTATTCGAGCATTTCATAAATTTTACCTTCATTGTTAAGATTTTCTATAGAGTTAGAAGAGGTGTACTCTTTCAGGTTATTTCTAAAGATCTCTTTAAAAGATGATATATTTTACACTTAAAACCACCATTTGAGCGGATAGCAGCCTCATAAGTTATTTTCTCATAAAAACACTTATTCAAATTCATTATTCTTTATCATTAAAGTTAATGATAATGAAATATTTCTCATATATTTCATCACATGTTAATTTATCAGTGTTAAAAGTATTCAGTATACATCACTTTTCGAAAAAGTATGGAACATCAATCATTTTTAGTTGTTGTTGTTTTGTTTTGATTTTGTTTAGAATTAATTGCGATATGCCTAGCATATATATTTCTGGCAAAGTTACATACCGTATTTTCTTGCGTATACGCCGCGGTTTAGATAAGTCTTTTTCAAACCGGAAATTTTATTGGAAAACTGAAGTCAAATAAGCTCCAAGCAAGAAGTCAGTCGCATTTTAGTTAAAATAAATTCTGGTAGGAAATTGAGTTATCTGAGTTGCGGCGCATACGCCCGAATTTGCGGTTAATCCCTTGATCTATGATGGTAGAATTTTCTACCACATAATTTTAATTCCGAAATGTCACAGTGGCGCCAGAAAAGTCGACCAAATTTATTTGAATAATGTTTAATTCATTTTTTCGTGTTTATCGTTAACTGGTTTGTTTCTTTGCAAAATACTGGTGCCAATGTGACATTTGGAATTTTGAAGAAATTTACACCCCAGAGCTCAAAGGGTTAACACATCGCAGACCGCAGGTGCGAATTCAGATCTTTTATACACGTTTAATTCTGCTCGAGGGCGTTACTTTTCTACTTAATGCTATAAAAAAATTTCCGAAAAAATTATTAAAAAAATGTTGTATTTTTACAATTTGAGTAGCATAATTTCTGGCGTATAATCGGCGGATCACGCATTCATGTTTGCATTCAGAAATTTTATTTAATAATTGAAGTCCAGCATTTACCGCGATCAAATACGTTACATTTTGTTAAAAAATAAATCTGCGTCCAAACATGATTATTTGATCTATGGATTTTAAGTCGGAAACAACAGTACTATGAATATATCGATTGGAGACAATACCATTATTATATACATTCTTTTTTTTAAGTAAGAACAGAGATAATCGCTTTATTAAATAGTGCCAAATGCATGTGCATGGAAGTATGAATGGAGAGGAATTGACCTATCTTCAAACTAATGACGCTTCAAATGTAATTGGCCTTGCGCAACCTGATTGCCACCGGAACAAATTTCCACAATTGAGACAATCATATCTATTCCTTTGCCACTGAATGTAAGCACTGAATGGCCTAAGCGCTGATACAAATATCGTTATAGTCGTAAGCGGTTTTTTTTTTTTTTTTTTTTTTTTTTTTTTTTTTTTTATCGTTTGTATAGTCAATTGAATTTAGACACCGGTATTTTTTTTTAATTCTTTCAAATATTTAATACCGGAAATTAAAAAAAAGCAGCGAAAACTTTTAAATGTACGTTGAACTGAAATTCAAGAAGTGCCACAAATTCTGATAAGAATTGCAAGCCATCGTTTTCATGTCAGTTGGCCTAGTATTCATGAGGTGGCGTCTATTCAATTTACAGGTGGAAGTTCGCCTCAACGGTAACCAGGCTCTGCGGTTCCGCTCTACTGTAAAAACATAAACAATCATCCTATGAATGTCAGTGAATTGATGGCCATCAGAACAATCTTCCGCCAGAAAATTTTAACATATATTTTTGCATTATTTAAATGCATTCATTCAGAATTTATGCGTTAAATAAGGTAAAAAATTTTTATTCGTTTTCACTAATGGGAGTTTGTCCCGGTGTCAATCAAGCCCTGATCCGATGTAAACCAACAACAAACCGCCGTGTAACGCCCATAGGCGGGTTTATTGTTCAACTCCTTGAACGGCGAGTGCCCATTTTTTAATCACGTAATTTCCATCCCTAATTGCAGTATTGGCAGCAGAATGAAAAAATCTTCCGTTTATTAAGTACGCAAAGAAAAGCATTTACTTATTTTCGAATAACTTTTTTGGAAAGTTCTGGTGACAATAAATCAATTTAGCATTTTTCGAGGAGAATTACTTTGCCTCTGAAAGGGTTAAAAGACTAAAACTTGTCATCACCTATGTGTGATGGTTATAAATGTATGAAAATGTTTTTTACTCCATCCAATTTACTTTAAGTGTATGAGAATTCTGATATTGAAATTCATCTACATCAATTCGTCTGATTATTTATTTATTAACTTATTTATTTATTATACATACATATTTTATTTTTATTTTTTATGTTTTGCAATTTATTTAAAATGCTTAACCGCTTGCCTCATTTGCCCGTACGCCACAAGGGCAGTGTGTTTTTGCCAATCATGATGTGTTCATATCACGTATGGGCATCCATATTCCTATCATAATTAATTATTTTCACCAGTAAACTTTTATTCTAATTATAAATTTTGCATCATTTAATCTGAGTATTTTTCTGATTCAATTAGGCAAAAAATTCTGATTTGTAAAACCTGTGATAAAAAATTAAAAATTCTATAAAAGATATGAAAAAAAAGTAGTTACTATTTGAAAGTTTTTTTTTTCCTCAAAAAAACATTGATCAATTAAGTGGTTAACCACTTCAGTCCTGATGTCGCCTGTAGGCGACACTGAAGAACATCCTTTAAATTCATTGAAATGCTTCTAGAATTATTAAATTACTTATCGACCTTTTTAATAAATGCATGCTTATCATAAGCATTGATATATATATATTGATACAACATTGGAGATGTTTTACAATAATTTTAAACTAGTTTTTGTGGTCTTTCGTTAGTATTTGTCTCAGGACTGGAGGTTAACCCTTTGGGGACGAGCGACGCGTATACGCGTCGCAAAAAGGCTTAGGAAGCCTTGTTTATCCCCACCAGTAAAATTTTACTGTAAAACTTGCCTTATTTAATAGGAGCATTTTCGCGATTTAATAAGGCAACAATTTCTGTTTTTAAAAACCAGTGACAAAACATTAAAAATTTCGTAAAAGGCTCCCGTCGCGAAGGGGTTAACCTCAACCATGAAACTGTTAACTCCTTGAGCTCTGATGGTAGAATTTTCTACCACATAATTTTAATTCCGAAATGTCCCATTGCCATCTGAAAATTCGACTAAATTTATTTGAAAAAGGGTTAATGCATTTTTTCGTATTTATCGTTAGCCGATTTATTTCTTTGCAAAATACTGATGCCAATGTGACATTTGGAATTTTGAAGAAATTTACACCCCAGAGCTCAAAGGGTTAAGAGGAACTGACATATCTTTAACCCTTTGAGCTCTGATGGTTGAATTTTCTACCATTTAATTTTAATTCCGAAATGTCACGACGGCACCAGAAAATTCAACCAAAGGGTATAGCCGGGTTTCTTAGTAAAATATACCCTTGAGTCAACCACATCGAGTCCTACATGGATCGATAACCCATAAAGAGAAATTCATTTCTCCCCAGTTTTAAGTATGTATCTCAAGACCATGGGGGGTGAAGGCCCTAAATGTTTGATTTGGAAATGAGCGCATTGTGACGAAACTACTAAGCAGATTTCAACGAAAAAATAAGATATGTAAAAAACCACCATAAGAATGTTTGACAATTTTTTCAGATTTTATTAAACAGAAAAACAAGTTTTCTAACATTTTTCCTGTTTTTAAATGTATATTTTAATTAAAAATAAACTGAAATTTCTGAGTGACCACCTTAATTTTTTTGCATGAAATACTATGAGACATGATGCATATTCACTATCAATTTCAACTTTGTACGTATGGTGCATCATATTAAAAAAAAAAGGGGGAAATCATATTCCGGCGGATTTGTGGGGCGTGTCTCAGACAAATTTTAAGCCTTCTTTTAAAAATACCGTGTGAATTAATATGTGAGATTTGAAAAGAAGGCGTGAAATTTGTCCGAGACACGCCCCACATTTCCGCCGGAATAGGATTTTGCCCTTTTTTAATAAGCAATAGGCAGTTCACACGTTTTCGGCGCCATTAGAAAAAAACTCCCTATAATTTCTGCTCCAGTTAATATATTATGTGACTTTAAAGTGCGGGGCTAATGTACTGCGGGACAGATATGCTAAACATTTGCATAATGTTCACATGTAATGCCTTTTTTAACAGTCAATGCTTCGTGTACAAATACTTTTTAGGTATGAGAAAATATTAATTTACTTTTTAAAATGTGTAATATTACTGTTAATGGAAAATGGATAGTTATTTTTATTTTCTTCTTATTTAAATAAATGAATATTTAAGAGAATAGTATCAAATTTGCTTTTGATGGTGACTTATGCAAAAAATCGTCTGCGTGCAAATTTTTTTTTTTTTTTTTTCTTGCTCACTGTATATTACAAAATTTATTTTAAAATAATAATAATTATAATAATGGAGCTAATATGATAGAAAAACAGTCGCCTGTGCATCGCTGCATTTGTTTCCGGATAATATTTCATAACGAAATTAAAACTTCATCAATAAATTAATAAAATAATGTAACACGTATAAATAAAAAGTAAAACTTACAGGCATGTAATCGAACTACACGCTCAAACCCCTGAAATTGGTACAATCAATAAGTGGTGAAATCTTGGCAATTTATTGAGTTATTAACTATATCAATATTTTCGAAAAATACATTCAAATACTGCCTTTTTTCGTGTCTTCTACAGAATTTTTAACTTTTTATCACCGGCTTTTAAAACAGAAATTTTTGGCTAATTGAATTATAATAATGCTCGGATCAAATAATGCAAAAATTTACTCTAAATATTTACTGGTGAAAAAAGAAAATCATGATTGGAATATGGATTCCCCGTACGTGGTGTGAGCAAATCATGATTGGAAAAAACACGTTACTCGTATGACGTACGGGCAAATCAGGGAACGGGTTAAAGTGATTTTTAACACATTTCAGAAGAAATCCAGGTATAGTTGAATTAAGATCTCATGTGCGGCTATTACAAAAATCTAGCTCTTAATAAATTTCAAAATTTTATTTGAATACATTATTAATATTTTTCATACAAAAATGCATTTTGGCAGTGGCGGAATCAGGGTGGCTGCCCAAAGACAGTAATATTGTAAGGTTTTCTACTCCTTCCTTCACAGCTGAAAAATTTCTAATTAGACAAGGCGAACAGAACTTTCAAAAATTACCAGTATTCAGAGCACTTACCTTAGTTACGCCATTGTTTCGTCTTGCTAGTAGGCAATCTAAATATATGTTCCAGAGAGAGGGGAGTTCAAAAATAAGTTTCCCCTGGCGACTGTGGACAGACGTCTGTATGAAATGCAAAAATTATAATGAAAAATGAAATATAAGATGCAACTTTATTTTCCCACATTAGCTCCAATTGAGTTGAAACATTTGTCATTCCAATTTATAAGCTTCAAAAATAGGACTCTGCATAAGAAAGAAGCGTTGTATGGCTTGTGTGGAAATAGTATTGTTTCCAAAGCTATAGTCAAGCATTGCTTTTGTTGTAGTGGCCGTAAACGTTTGTCCAGTTCCCGGTGTGTACAACAATTGCTGACGCTCCTCACTGAATTGGCGGCACCATTTCAACATCATTTGTGTCGACATCACATCGGCCCATAAAATTCCATGTGGCGCTTATGGATTTCTGTTCCCGATACTGCATGTTCCGATTCATAGCGGACAACCGCTCTTTCTTTCGCCTTTGACCACGAATTCATAATTTACTTTCTTTCAATATCTACTGGGGCCAGAATGATGCAGATTTCTGGGGGGTTTTTTCTGGAGTGCTTTTTGAAGCTTGTAAAAAGGTATGACAAATGCCGCAATTTACTTTGAACCTAGGAAGCAGTGCTCCCAAATAGTCCGCGAACTGAACACATATTTTTTAACAGATAATTTCATAGTAGATTCCTACAGCATCTGTGCTAAAACCAAACTCCGAAGGCGTTTTCTGCGTAATCTGCAAGAAAAATATAAAACGAAATTTTCTCTAAGAAAATATTGATGTTCAGTTGGTGGTTCAGTTTGTGAACCCTGTTAATAGAAAAATAAAGTTACATCTCATCTTTAATATTTCATTATATTTTTGGTCGTTGGCTACTGTGGGCACATGTCTGCCCACAGTAGCCTGGTGAAATTTATTTTCCGACTCCCCCTCGTATTAGGTATAAAAATATCTATTAGAGTATCTAAATTGTTTTTCGTTTATGTTCTGTAATCCAAGGAATCCAGATTACATCTCCCTAGCTTTTTAAAGTGAAACCATGAAGAATTTTTTTTTTCTCAGTTTTAGCATAGATAAAGTACTTTTTACGATTTTGGATATTACAAAAAGTTAATAGAAATTTTTTCGGCGGATACAAAAGGTAAAATTTACTATTATATTTTTAGGGGTCCAAAAAAGCGTGAAGGATAGCAAGTATAGATAATGGCTTTTTCTCAGTTAACGGATTTATAGAAAATTCAATTGCTAAGTTTATGACTGTTACAATCTTGAATAAGAAAAAAAATTGTGCAAAATTACTAAAGAATTTTTCACTTTAAATATTTTTAAATTTCTCAATTTTTTTATTTAAATTTCTTTTCAAATCTAGCCATTATATTATATTTTTGTCTCGAGAATCCTTTTTTGTATAAAAGTTTCATTTTATTATATATAAAGAAGTTACAAAAATTGCAAGTAAAAAATAAAAAGAAAATTCAAAGAATGCCTCATCAGAATACACAATAAGGTAATATATAAGTCAAATTAAAAAATGTATGAACGAGATCATTCAGTCTTAAAATAACAATCATCTTGTTATATATTTTCTTGATTAATTAGTTTTTCTAAGTCAAATATTTTGAATTTCTTAATATAATACCAATTAAATCTTTCTTTGAGAAAAATTTAGCTCTAGTTTTTTTTTTATTTGTTTCTTTCCATTGTAACTCATTATAAACTTATTAATAGATATTTCACATTGTTTCGGAATATTTTCAAACCGTAAAAGAAAAGTTTATATAGACTGTTCTAATAAAATTGCTAGATTTGAGAGCCATTATTTTGAAAATCAGACAAAGTGCGATAGTTGCATTTTTTTATTTGCTTATTTTGTTTATGTTGGAGTAGCTCATATTTAATGATCAATGTGCAATTTTGGAGCCCTGAAAAAGTTTCCTCTTTCTTATTGAAAATATCAAAGATCAAGCTTGTGAATGCCATTTTTCATGAAAAGTGAAATGCAGGTATGTTTGGAGTGCTATATTTCTGGCAAGCAACAACATCCAAAAATTATTTTTGCATAAACTGTTAGAATAACATAATTTGCTAATTAAAATTTATTTGTTTCCATTGGGCATTGTTATTTTACATTTTTATGTTGCCACAAAATATAATCAAAATAATGTTTTTCTTCATTTTCCGTACTTAATATCTTATTTAAGCAATAGTATCCCAAACATTTCTTATATACCGTAATTTCGGGTGTATAAGCCGCAGATCAAACAATTCTTTTTCGACCCAGAATTTTTTAAGAAACAAATATAACTAGTTAGATCGCCGTAAATATTTGTCTTCAATCACTAAATAAGATTTCTGGGTCCAAAAAGAATTGTTTGATCCGCGGCTTATACACCCGAAATTACGGTAATATGAAAGTGTACTACTAGAACAAGTTAAATAATATAGTACTCTACCGGGATAGTGATGCTGTTAGCAGATATAATCTGTTAAATATTCAAACTTTTCAAAATCTGCAACATTTAAATGAGTGTTATCTCAAGAAAGCGCCACAGTTGAATATAACAAAATATATATTATGCAGTAAGTAGTTGAACGTATGTACAAGAACATGGAAAACAAAAAGAAGTGGGGTCATTTTATATTTGTAGAGAAAAAAATGACCAAATTTTCAAACAATCAATGTCGATGATTACACTTCTCCCCTATCAGAAAATAAAAAATCCTACGTCTCTTGTCTCTTTCTATGTTTTTTTCTCTATGACAAAATAGAAAATCCCTTTTTTATTGCCCCTTCCGATAGAGAAATGGGATTTTTCATTTTCTGATTGAAGAAAAATGTTATCATTGACACTGTGTTTCTTGTAACTTTTGTGATTTTTTTTCTAAAAATATCAAGCGATCTCATTTTTTTCTCTTTTCCAGACTGGCTGACCGACTTACAGACAGACATTTTATAAAAATATGTTTTTCGGATTCTCTGACCCCTAAAACGTGTAAATCCTTCGGAGACCTGATTTCGAAAGTTTTCATGAATCCAATACTTTTGTCTTGCAAAGATAGAAGAAAGTAAAAAAATATTTGGAAGTCTTTACATTTGGAATAGAAAGAGCTTTCGGAATAAGATTCTTCAATTAGCAAGAGTAAAATTTGCAAAAGAGATAGCTGAAGAGTTGCATAAGAGAAAAGTATGCTTTGAAAAAAGTAGTTTTAAAAAATTGAACTGAGTGTGAGCCCTAATATAGTCCTTCCTTACGAAAAACTTAAAAATTAATAATACTTTTTCGCAGGATTTCCAGTTTCTCTTACTTTTCTAAAAAATATCAAATACTAATTTGTATTAGATTTAATGACATGCATTTTACCATGACTTATAGTAAAAAAAAAAAAAACTCTTTAGGATTTTTCGGTCTGAATTCAATATTTCTGAATAAAAATGATGGCCAAACAGGTAAACTGTATAATACAGAGAACCTATCTAAATATGAAATATAAATAGTTTTAAACGTAAGGTGCGCTTTATACGTCGTAATATATGTTACTTTAAAAAGTTCCTTTTCCCGTTTAATGAATGTTCTATTTCATTATGATAAATACATGCGTCATACATAAAGTAAGTTTCTTTTGTCCCTTAAAGAGAGACAAAACATATTTAACTTAAAAAGTTTTACTGTAAATTATATAGCACTGTTTCAACTACTTCACAACCAGGGTTCGCACAGCTGTACCACTAAAATTTTACAGTATTTTCAATGTACTTCACTGTAGAAAAATAGTTCGTAAATTGCAAATCGAGGAGGTGGTTGCGAATTCTGTTTCTTAAAAATTAAATATAAATTTTCTTATCATTAATAGTGGTGCCGGAGTCCTTACAAAATATAAGGAGTATGCGAACCCTGACAACGTAAGGACCATTGGAAGTGTAACAATTGTCGCGGCATTGGATAAGTTTTTGAAGTATAATGTCATAAAAATCGGCTACCTGGGAATTGAGTCAGCTTGTCACAGATGTTAACACACGTCTCATCACCCCTAACGATCCTTGTTCTTCTCAATCTGGTATAACTGCAAAAAAGTGCAGAAAAGATCGACAATACACGAAATCATCACTAAACACCTGTTCCAGAAATTTTGCTCCAGATGGGTATCAAAGTTCCTTATATCCGAACACAAAGCCAAACGCATGAGAGAAGCTTAGATTTTTTCATGGCGATACCACAATGAGGACAACGAGTATCTCAATTTAACAGAATCTTTATATGAATATTAGAAGCCCAATGTCATTATATTATGTTAAAATTTTCAAATACAAAACGTCGGTTTTAAATTTTTGAAAAATAATTTAACACTGACTGTTGTAAATTTTATGCAAGTTGTATAAAAGTATTCATCACCAGATTTTTTATACTATTTTACATGTTTATATAATTTATATTTTCGAGGTTTATATTTATTTTAATTTTCGAAGACATTTCTGGTCCGAATCCATATTTATTCATTTTATCTGGTTGTTCTAGTTTCAGGAAAACTGTGGGTATTTAAATTCAACATATTTCGAAAATCTGTTGCACATTAAATTCTAATTAGTACTGAAAATATTTAATATACTTTATAAAATAGTTTTTTAAAATTTTTACATATAACAAAGACATTTTATACATTCTTTCCGAGTATTTCTAAAAAAATATATATTAAAAGTCTCTTTGTCTTTTCAAATAAAATTGTCTTATGTAAATATCCAGAACGCCGTATTATTTTTTGTCTTTTGAACCCATTATTCTTAGCAAATTCTTAAAAAATAGTAATGCGAATTTTTTTTTCTTTAAGTTTTAAAATTGTTTTCAACGCTAAAGTACAAAATTTATCAATAAAAGAACTATTACTTTTTGATAAGAAAAGGAAATCCTTTGTCCTCCTTAATTGTTTAGATATATAATCTAAAAGAAATAAAGTATGTTTTAATAATAAAGAAAAAAGAAATACCTTATCTTTCTTCCATACAAAAGCTTTCTTCCGAAATTTTAATGTTTTAAACTTAGAAGTGACTATAGTTAATATATAGATAACTTATTTCTTCTATTATGGATTGGGTTAGTAAGCAAATATAAAGTATGGAAAAATTTAGAATTTTCGTGGTTAAAATAACAAAGTATGTTCTTAAAAGCTTCATGAAAACAATATCATGATATTTATGTTCATTTAACATACAATTACATTAAATATAAAAAAAACACTAAAAGGCTTAAATTTCTGGCAATAATCTTATAAAATACTCTTTTAACCCTTTCCGGCACACTGTGCCCGGTCTGGGATACCTAATTTTAATTCCAAACTTGCAAATGGCACCAGTAATAGTTTAGTGAAAATTTGCTTTTACAATAAAAACTTAAATTAAGGAATTCAAAATATTTGAAAAAATCGTTTGTGAATTCCGGTGTCAGTCGATAATTTCTCATTTTAGTACAGATTTTGCCCGTGCCGGAAAGGGTTAAAATGTCAGCCAAAAAATAACTCAAGTTGAGACGAAATTTGCTCATCTTACGATTTGAAAGACAGCTTCTCATAAAGAGTTGAAACAACTCAAGTAAGGGTGTGGTTTTTAAACAATTTAAATCAAGATGAGTTATTTAAATAAGCAATCTATATCAAGATGAGTAAAGCATTTAAAAAACAACTCATTCAATTCAGTATATTACAGCTCTTTCCTGAGAAGTCAAATACACTATTTCGCACAAAATTCACAAAATAACTCTTTGAGCTCTGATGGATAAATTTCCTCAAAATTACAAATGTCACATTGGCACTAGTAATTTGCAAAGAAAAAAACCGGTTTACGATTTACACGAAAAAATGCATTAAACCTTTTTCAAATAAATTTGGTCGAATTTTCTGGTGCCGATGTGACATTTCGGAATTAAAATTATGTGGTAGAAAATTCTACAATCAGAGCTCAAACGGTTAAGAGTGTAGACTTATCATAAGTAAGATGCATTTAAAAACAGGTTCTCTACGGATCAGAGAATTTCAATACCACTAACATAGCTGCCAATTCTTACGCTTTTTTGTACCACAAATATTAAATTGCATCATTTTTAATTTTCGTAATCTGCTGATTAAATGAGGTGAAATTTTGTGGTACAAAATAGTGTAAGTTTTGGTAGCTATGTAATGCTTTTAAAATGCTAAACTTCACCTCATTTAATCGTAGAATTCTGAATTTAAATTAGCATAGCTGCCAAATTTAACGGGGTTTTTTTCTAAAACAATCAAATCTTAATAGTACATTTTGACATATGTAATCGCATATATCAGTGATCAAATAATGCAAACAATTCTATATTAAATTTTTCGGATAATACACAAGCGTAACTGCTAGCAGCAATGAATTAAGGTGAAGGTTGCTATTCGAAAATAGCAATATTAACCCCCTAACTGTATTACCAGAACTGGATTCGAGCAACAACGCTTTGCTTGCTTCGTTTCTAAAAGCTTTTTATATCACTAATTTGTAAAGGGCATAGCCGAATAAGCATTGGAAACATGCCTTTCGATCAAATTTCTTGATTTTTTTACCGATGTGTGTCCTCTTATCTGACAATGTACTTCCCTTATTATCCCCTTATAAATATTTAAATTTTTGGGACAAAAATGTTTTTTTATTTTTTAAAAACCTCATTTTTTCAAAAACTACCGAACCGAATTATATGCTATTCATTGAGTTTATATATATGTCAAAGATGCATATCTGGGAGTTTTTGTAAAATTTTCTGATTATAAAAAGTGTGTGAAAAAGTGATTAAAAAATTTACGAAATTAAAAAGCAAACCTAATACCGTAATTTCGGGTGTATAAGCCGCAGGCCAAATAATTCTTTTTCGACCCAGAATTTTTTAAGAAACAGATATAACTAGTTAGATCACCGTAAATATTTGCCTTCAATCACTAAATAAGATTTCTGGGTCCAAAAAGAATTGTTTGATCCGCGGCTTATACACCCGAAATTACGGTAGTTGTCCGAAAATTACCATTTCATTGTAAAAAATTCCTCATATGTACCCGCATATTATATAAAAATTTCAAAAGTTTTCGTTGGGTACTACATATAGATATTTACAAAAACATGTAAAAAAAAATTATAAAAATTCATTTAAAGGCGTTATTTGAGACGGAGCTACTCATCTTCTACACCTATAGAATTTGGGGAATATACACTTACAGAATTGTTGTATTTCAAATTTTATTGAACATTTGGGCATCATTCTCAACGCTGGCGATACAGTTTCAATTTCAAAATCTGTTCTTGTCGTGGTATACAACAACAGGGAAGAATATTCTTGGTACAGAAACAAAACTACTTTCTTCGATAACCAAATGTAACGACAGTGATCAGAAACAATTTAAATGAAAATGTTTCTCATCAGTTTTTATAAAAAGAAATTATAGTTAGTAGTTTCAAGCTTTTTAACCGAATGACATGCCCTGTTTAGCATCGTGATAGATATGCATACGTATGATAATGCTAGCTTCCGCGATCAGAAGCTGTTTTACAGCAGTGAATGATTTCTATTTGTAGTGATGTCATCTAAGAATGCGATTTCGAAATAATGATTGCTGTGGAATTTTCTTGGAAAAAACCCGTGATTTCAGTAAAAAAAACTAAATTTTTATTTTTATGTGTACAATTATGTAATACATTATCAAGTGTCAGTTGTTTTTTCCCATAAAAAGTAACTGCTCTTGAAAGTGAGGCCTAAATCACAGAACACGACTATGTATTTGCATATAAATTTATAATATATTCACAAAAAATTAGCTATGTCTTTACAATATTTTAATCTCCTGGTAATTTTTCCCCTGTTCTTTTAACTAATATTTATTTATATAAAAAATATTTTATTAAATATTAAATGGTTCATAATTACAGAAATATATTTTTCAATACAAAATATCATCCAATGTTCAATGTTATGAGCTTTTTTTTTCTTTTAACTTAAATTATGTATTTTTCGCTAATATTTATCTTCGAATTAAACAGCCACAGTAATCTACCATAAGGATAAATAAAAAAATTTTAGTAGTATCCCACATAGCATGCATGGTCACAGTGACGTCACAGTGACGTCACTGTGAGTCACTGTGGTCACGTCACACCTGTGACCAAAATGCCACCGCTCAGTGACGTCACATTGTGACTGAAATGTGACGTCATATCTGT
Organism: Maratus speculifer; assembly: GCA_964019185.1. Lineage (NCBI taxonomy): Eukaryota > Metazoa > Arthropoda > Arachnida > Araneae > Salticidae > Maratus > Maratus speculifer. Next base: position 178,007,589 of record OZ025299.1, read on the forward strand.
GACCAAAATGCCACCCCTCAGTGACGTCACATTGTGACTGAAATGTGACCTTCTTAGAAAATTAAAAAATATATACAAAAATTCTTCAAAAGATCCCTCATAGCATGCATGGTCACAATGACGTCACTGCGAGTCACTGTGGTCATATCACATCTGTGACCAAATTACCACTACTCAAAGACGTCACATTGTGACTCAGATGTGACTTTCTTAGAAAACTTTAGAAAATTACAAAAATTCTTCAAACCATGTTATTTACTGGCAAAAAACGTGTTTTCTGGCATTTCAGAAGAATATTGTGCAATCGCTGTTATGTCACACGTTACATGCACTGTGTGTAACGTGTACCTCATATCACATATGTGAGATAAACCTCCCATTATATGAAACTAAGCACCCAGCAATCAACCTATCAGTGAAACTTCCATTTAAGGAAATTTCTCGTTACACTTAAATGCTTCGTTATAAAAAAGATATCGTTGAATAGAAACCCACGAAAATTCATGAAATTTGTAGAGTAAACTACAAATAAAAATGGAAATATTATAAAACTGTGTTTTAATTTGGATAGTAATTTTTGTTATGCAATATAACCACATAAGAAAAAATTCATTAGTATAATATCTAAAAAACCACGTAATAAAGGAAGAGAAACAAAAACTGAATCGCAGCGTTCTATTTCTCGTTTTCTCTTGTATTTCAAATCGAAAAATTAAAAAAAAATAGGAATATTACTTTGTGTGCGATCTCTCATGAAAGATACACTCATAAAAACTTTCGCATCTTTTTTAAGTATTCAGAGAATGGACCTATAATATTTTCGTGGAACTAGAATCCCTTTCTTAGCATATCGAAAAATTTTCGCATTTTTCCCTTTTTCTTTAAAAGATAAAATAAATACATAATTTCAATTCATACAATCCGCTGAAATTTATTCACCAATCAATCTTAACAGCAATCTATCCTTTTGAATATTGTGCACGCACGGAAGTGCAACAAATTTTGCTAAGTAGAATTTTTTTTAATATGAATATTAATTTAAATGTTAATTGCGTTATAAATGAAGGTTAAACAGAAAATTAAAAAAGTAGATAATTTCATTAAATATGGGCTTCGTTAAATGTAAGTTCCACTGTATTTCGAAACTAATTAAAAGTAAAATAAAAATGCGTGAAAAAAAAAATTTAACTCAAAATTTTAATTAGGGATACCCTCATAAAACTAATGCGCATGCGCATTCAACTTATAAATCTTCGAAGCTCAAACAACCAATAATAACAAAAAATCACCTGCTTAAAAAATATCGTTTGGCAACGACCAGAATAGTTGACACTAGTGTATTTATTCTTTAGAATATTATGCAGCTGCTCTAGTAACTTTTTTTATGATGTTATGTGTGTATATTTAGTACGTAAGTTGAAAATTTTTAAAAAGTGATGCAAAATTACGATCAGGTGACATTTTATATAAAATGTCGGTTCGAAAAAATACAATCTCAGTGGCGTTTCGTTAATATTAGCGCGCCAATTGTATTTCATTCGGACTTTCCGACTTCGAAATTATCATCCCTATTTGGATTATGAAACTGGAATTAGAGCAGAGCCTGATTACTAACGGGGCACTCTCTCCCCAGTAAAATTACATAGAAATTTTCGCCTTGTTTAAACGCCCTTTTCAGTCAAAATTACTATCATGAATAAGGAAAAAATTTCTATTTACTTTTTCTGGTGGGAGAGTGCCCCGTTGATAATCAGGCCCTGAATTAGAGGATAATGCCGATAAGAAAGAGGTAAGAAAATGTTATTTTTCCTGCTTTTTTTGTAATGATTTCTGTTAATTTCGTAAAAAACATGTTATAAAAGGAATAAGTATCATATTAATTTAACTTTTTTGAATTCACTTACCTTAGTAAATTCAATAAATTTAACATTTATTTTGTTGAAATACGGAACAGCATGTCAACGATTTGAAAATAGTTAATAATATTATTTTTAAAATGCACTTTAATCACATGGTTAAAATCACATTTTAATAAATTAAAAAATGTACACATAATCAAAAGTTAACGTTATAATTAATATATAAAGGAGTTTGGGGTTGTTTAATTGTTGAAAATAGTGATAAATATACTAATTTATGCACTAATATTGCAAAAATACTTTTGTAAAACTTTTTTATTACCTTTCTGACTTTCTCATAATCCCAAAAATTTGATAACTGTAATTCCATGACATTTATTATTTTAAACCATATATCTAAAATAATTAAGATATTGATTTTGTGGTAATAACAATTATTGATTTTAAAAAATGAGTAATTATAGCATTATTTTATTAATTTTTGATATCTTAATTGTTAAATTGTGTTGAAAATAACAATTTTGTTTCATTAATATGTGTTCATTAAATCCTGGTTCTAAATAGTCATAAAAACAATTACATGTACACTTTTGTGGGATGTACATTGCTGAAATTTTTAGTGTTTGATGTATTTCTATTATTTTCAATAAAATTTTGTCTAATATTGGGAAGTGAGACTGAGAATACTTCAATATTATTAATAGATTCATCTAATACAAAAAAATGAAATCTAATAATTATAACTATTAATAAGGAAACTTTAAAAAAAATTCCTTAAGGATGTCCTTTACCGGCACATCTATACTATATGACATATACAATATATATATATGAGTTTAACTACGAATTTAAACCATGGTGTAATCATACATGCGCACAGGCCACTATACTAAGAAAATAACTAAGCGTAATACTAGAACTAATTGCCTCATCTTCATTTGTACTCGATTTTCAAATAAAATATGTATATTACGAATATTGCGCATAAACTTCACGTAGTTTTATCAAAAGATAATTCTATATTATATTTAACAGAATGATTTTAATTAGTAAATTAATCAAACGAATATTAATTTTCCAAAATGAGTAAAAAAGTGTTTAGGTTAGGATTCGAACTAGAGACCCTCGATGTATGCTGCCAATGGCCTTCCAACAGAGCAAATTAGCACGCACAATTCACCAGGAGAAATATCATTATATACTCATACGAATAGTATGCATTTATCATACGGGTAGTTTGAAAAAAATTAAAGTATTATTACATAGGGTTATGTATAATAATGATAAGTATGCGTTCGTATTCACTGTGTGAATTGTGTGCGTCATATTCTTCCAGGATAGTTCATTCGACTAAGTATTAATTTGCGCGAAAGACTGCTTAGTTCGAATCCTGACCTGGACACTTTTTCAATCAGTTGGAAATTTACAACAAAAGATAATTAAAAGATATAGGGTGGATGCCCCAGTTTTGGCAACTGCACAAGTTTTGGCCACACTGGAATGATTTACCCTCTATTTAGGCTGTAAATTGATTTTAACAAATTACCGTAATTTCGGGTGTATAAGCCGCAGGCCAAATAATTCTTTTTCGACCCAGAATTTTTTAAGAAACAGATATAACTAGTTAGATCACCGTAAATATTTGCCTTCAATCACTAAATAAGATTTCTGGGTCCAAAAAGAATTGTTTGATCCGCGGCTTATACACCCGAAATTACGGTATATGCATTCTAACTCCTCAATCTAACACTCTTTTATCATTTCCAATCCCATTTGTTTATTTTTTGATAAAAAATGACTTGCAAAAAAAAATAAATGTGTAAAACTATACTGTGCACTCACATATATTAAGGTTTTTGCTTAGGTAACAAGTTTTCATAATCTTTCAATATTAGGCATTTATCGAACTTTATTTGTTCTGAAACAAATTGCTATGAAGCTTTATGAAGTAGGCTTTCTCTCTGTTGTAATTTCATATCTAAATTAATTATTTTTACAGCTTAAAGTAGGGGTGGCCAAAACTGATACTTTAAATTTCCTATGTCTACCAGTTATGGCCATGGTGTGGCCAAAAAGGGCACAACATTATGCTCCACTTTTGGCTACGAGACTAATTATAGTGAAAATTTCAGCAATATATTTAGAAATGTTTTAGACTTATAAATTTAAAAGTTCAATAAAATTACAGCATGATTTAGTGGTTTCTTGTATTTTTTTCAAAACAAAATGAGGAAGTTGCATAACTTTTGCAAAATTTCAAGCACATGAATTTAGAAATAACAAATAATGTGAAAATCTTTACACTATAAATAGGATTCATTTTAACAAGTTTAAAAAAGACAATTATGTACTCTTAAAAATGGTCCAGATTAAACACTGTTATAAGATATGAAGTAAAATTATGGCTTTTCAAAATTCATTGTCAGCTTTTCAAGATGGTTAAGTTTTGTAGTATCTCGTTCTACCTTGCAACACAAGTTTACAGAATGGAGACCAGTTTTTACTATTTTTGAATCTCAAGTAATAGGGTTGTGCTATTTATGATGGCCAATTATCTATATGAGAGATATGGGCCGAAAAGAAGGGGGATGCCCTCTGTGAAGGTCTTTCTAAGATCCTAGCCCATATTTACACAAGGAAATCTAAGGTTTGAAGAAAACTAACTCCAACCCTCATAGCATGCATGTTCACAGTGACGTCACAATGACGTCACTGTGAGTCACTTTGGTCACATCACATCTGTGACGAAAATGCCACCACTCAGTGACGTCACAATGTGACTAAGATGTGACTTTCTAAAAAAATTTTCACAGTTCGTCACAATGTTAATGTCAAAGTAATCACAAATGACACATTTTTCACAAATTGGTCACATTGTGACATCACAAAGTGGTCACAATGTGACGTCACAAAAAAGGTCTAAAACGGCCATAACGACTTCACATTTTCATCACTGTGACTTCACATCGACGTCACGTGACGTCACATCGACAATCGATGGTCACAAAGTCACAATGTGACTTCACAACGACGTTGCAGTGACGTCACCATGTCTTACGGGAAATGATTAGGCTGACAGGCAGCTAAGTACGAGAAATTAAAGTTAAAAATCAGTTGAAAAAAAATGGATTTTAGAGATTGTCAAAATACTATTTCATGAAAAAATAGAATAATTTCAAGATTCTAGTCATATAACTGTAAATATTGGTATAGTATAACATATGATATGTATAAATGAAAAAATGTAAAATGTTAAAATAAGCTTTTTATGTCCTATAAGTCTTTTTTATGAATTAAATATATTTTTTGTTTTTAAATTTAAGTGTTCAGTTAAAATCAGCTTAAGTATATTTTATTTGATGTTTTTAAGATTTCATTTAAAAAAATGCAAATCTTTTTTATACAGCAAACAAATATGTGTGTGGTAAAACAGATTTTGCACAAAAATGCTTTATTTTTACTTAGCCAAAACTGGTGCAAAAAAACTGGTGCCAAAACTGGTACAGGGGTGGCCAAAACTGGTGCAAATTGAAAGAAATTACTTAACGAGTTATTACTCACAATCTAAAATATTTGATAGAAAGTTATTATAATTAACAGAAAGACAACTAAATTTACTAAAGAATACTGTTATTGCGATTTAATATGCTTTATTCAGTCTAAAACTATAAAATTTCCATTTAAACTTTTCTCTTAATGTGGCCAAAACTGGAGCATCCACCCTATATATTTATAGACATCAGGATTATTGGTCAGAAATATTGGCAAGCTGTACAGTTTCAGATATGTGCTGGGATTTGTGGATATTAAAGCGAGTAAAAGTTTTTAAGAAAAAGTTCAAAAAGATTAAACAGCTTGAACAACATACTACAAGATGTGTGTCAGTTATAAATAAAATTGAAGCTATGCAATTTTCAGCATGTGGGGAAAAATATATAAATATTTTTGAAAGGTAATATTTTTCAAATTTTGAAAACAACACCAGAGTTGTAAGGCATGTGAGGTAAATCGAATTTTTAACTTTAATTTAGAAGAAAGTCTCCTTACTGCAGGTAACTAGTTTTATATATTATACAGTCTTTGTTCATAAATTGTCAATATATGATTTTAGGACTCAAACCCTATTTAAGCAGGAACATGGCATGGAGCTATAGTTTCATCAGATCCTGTTTCTTTTAAATTGTTAGAGAATCGTCAAGAAAAGTTAAATCGTCACAGAATCATCACAGTGTTAACGAAAGTTTTGTCACAAATGATCTGCAGCGTGTGTCTAAAATAATGGGACAAACTTTAAGGGAGGTGGTAGAGCTCACTATAATAAATAATTATGGCATAGAAATGTATGAGTGGAAGTGACGCGTTAAAACGCCACACTAGTCACTGCAAAAGACACGGATTATAATGTTAAGTGTATGGGAGCTCTATTTTCAAATATCTCGCTAAAATTTTAATATTTTCGCATATTTTTTTTCCATAGGATAGCTGAGAACGACCTGCAACTGGGCTGGTTTTTACTTTTTTGATTTTGGTTACAGATTAAAAGAAAAATACTTTAACTTTCAGAACCAGTTTAAACCGGTTCTAAAGCTGAAACTATTGTAATATAAAAAAAATATAACCAAAATCGAAAAAGTAAAAATTAGTCCGGTTGTGGATCGTCCTCAGCTATCCTATGGAAAAAATATCATGTAAAATATTGAAATTTGAGCAAGATATTTGAAAACAACGCCCCCCCCCCCATAGACTTAACATTATCATCCGGGTCTTTTTTGGTGACTAGTGTAGCGTCTTGACGGGTCACTTCCGGTCATAAATTTCTGTGCCATCATTATTTGTTATAGTGAGTCCTACCACCCCCTCAAAGTTTGTTCCATGATTTTGGACTCACCCTGTATTTCACAATTTAGTCACAATGTGACTTGAAAGCATTGTCACTTTCGTCACAATTTCGTCACAATGTTAATGACAAAATCGTCACAAATGACACACTTTTCACAAATTGGTCACATTGTGACGTCACAAAGTGGTCACAATGTGACGTCACAAACAAGCTCTAAAACGGCCATAACGACTTCACATTTTAGTCACTGTGACTTCACATCGACGTCACGTGACGTCACATCGACGGTCACAAAGTCACAGTGTGACTTCACAACGACGTCACCGTGACGTCACCATGTCTTACGGGATATATATTGAATAAAAATTGTCTATTACATCACATTCCAGAAAATATGACAGAATTTTAAAAACACAATACTCAATTCTAGCTATGTATTATTCACATTGGTGCAGTAAAAGAATAACTACTTATTCTTTTTATATTCGTTAAAAGTGGTGAAAATGTTTGAATAAAAATCATTATACAGGGTGTCCCAAAAGGTCATGTCCAAACGGCACACATGGTTGTGTCAGGTCATTAGGAAACAGAATTACATAGGAAAGGGGGGTCGGAAACGCGATTGTAATCCGCTAGAGGGCGATAAGCGATGTCAGACGAAAGCGCGGGCAGTCGGATCATTCGAAGCGCGGACGTTGCAGAAAAAGGATGAACCAGTTGATGAGCACTTGGATGAGCACTTACTATGAGTTGTAGCATTTTTCTTTTTTATTTGGTACTGTTTTGTTGTAAAATAAAGATATTTTACACCGTTTGTTATCTTTTCTTTGCGTGACGGTTACGATGCAATTTCACTGTTTAGATCGCGTTTCCGACCCCCCTTTCCTATGTAATTCTGTTTCCTCATGACCTGACACAACCATGTGTTCCGTTTGGACATGACCTTTTGGGACACCCTGTATAACTGACGTTACATTTCAATACCGAAGAATGTTGTTTTCCATGCAAAACTATTTTTCTCTATTGTATCAGAAGCAAAACGTCAGTGTTCAATATCGAAATAGTATCAACAGTGTTGAAAATTATGGCTTATATGCTTAACCCCCTGACTGCCCAGCCAAAGGGTAATATTGTAATGTTGTTTTCTCTGTAATTTATTAAAAATATAAAAAAAAAGATGTTTTTCCCAACCTGATGCAAAATACCGTAATTTCGGGTGTATAAGCCGCGGATCAAACAATTCTTTTTAGACCCAGAAATCTTATTTAGTGATTGAAGACAAATATTTACGGCGATCTAACTAGTTATATTTGTTTCTTAAAAAATTCTGGGTCGAAAAAGAATTGTTTGATCTGCGGCTTATACACCCGAAATTACGGTACGTTATTAGTATCGGTGTATAATCTTTGATAGCATCAATCCTAACTTAATTTTTCAGAACTGGGTTTTATTTGTGGAATTATACTAATTTAAATATTGCTTATGTTGCAGTGAAACCTGCAGCTTAGTGTGTGAAAAAATCAACCGGCGGCAGTCAGGAGGTTAATGAAATCTATAATTTATTAGTTGACACATTCTCTGCTGACGTTGTACCAAAAAGGCTTCGGATGTCGAAGTTGAGTAGCTCCGCCCCAAATAACGCCTTTTAATGAATTTTAATACTTTGTTTTCATACTTTAGTATATATTTATATGAAGTACCCAACGCAAACTTTTGGAATTTTTATATAACATGCGGACACATATGAGGCATTTTTACAAGAAAATGGTAATTTTCGGACAACTATAAGATATGATTTTTACTTTTGCAAATTTTTTAAACGCTTTTTCACAGACTTTTTATAATCAGAAAATTATACAAAAATTCGCAGTTATGCATTTTTGATGCCTGTATAAACTCAGTTAAAGGCAAGTAATTCGGTGCAGTAGTTTTTGAGAAAAGGGGATTTTTAAAAAATCGAAAAAACATTTTTATCTCATAAAATATTAATATTTATAAGGTGATAATAGGGAAAATACTTTGTCATATAATTAGACACACCTGGGAAAAAAATGAGTAATTTGATTGAAAGGCATGTTTTCAATGCTTATCCGGCTATGCCCTTTAACAAAATAATTGTTGATTCTCAGAATTTTCGATTAAGTAAGGTAAATATTTTAGTTTGGAAAGAGTGGTGCTTAGCCCCTATTTTTAATTTATCTTGTCAATAAAATGTAACAGTTAAGGGATTAAATTCCTTGGCCAATATAAACCTTTTCAATAAAAACTTTTAATACCACAGTTGCTGATCTCCGGCTTTTTTTAATTGATAAAACCCTCTTAGAACCAGAAAATTATTTTAAGTAAACGTGTGAATCATTAAATTAGCTAATTACTCGAAATTTATTTAATTTCGTTAATTAAATAAATTTCTGGTTTGAAGTATGATTGATTTATTTTTAAAAAGCTGAAGGTTGGCATGTATGAAATATGGAACTAATTAAAAAGGGGAACTGACATACACTGACGTGCTAAATTTAAGGACGAGTCCCAAAATGTTAATTTTAAAGGGATTTTCAAGCGATAATTTTATTACGAATATTCAAAAGGAAGCAATATAAATCGAATAATTACTATCCCTGCATAACAGCTAGTCCGTATAACATCTCATTCAGGTCACACATGGTCACAAGAGTCACAGTCATTACGGCGAAACAAAAAATAGGAAATTACATACGTCTCTTTTAACCCCTTGAGGGGCGGCGGTATATATTATATACCACCTACGATTGATGAAGATTCACACCAGAAAAATGTTATTAAATTTCACTTTTCTAACTTTGGTGGAAAACAGTCGTGAAATTGCTTTTCCTCTTTTTGATGTAACGTTTTTACAAATTTCCGGTGGGAATTCAGAAATACTCGAACGCAATTGCTTGCCCCTCAAAGGGTTATGAGTCTCAAATGACTACTATGTGTGACTCCACTGACAGGTCTCTACGACTGCTGTTTTGCGTCGAGTCACCAGGTGACTTTACAATGTCGTTTTATTGATACTCTCATATGACTGTCATTTGGAGACTCAATTTCAAAGTTATTGTGAATGTTGCATTTTGATAAATAAACAAATAATGTCACATTAAAGTCACATGGCGATTTTCTGTCACAAGACATTGTCAAATATTGACAGAGACCCTACTGTGAAGCAACCTCTGTGAAAAGTGGTGAAAAGTCACTATGTGACTTTAATGGGACATTATTTGGTAATTTATCATAATGCAACGCCCACAATGACTTTGAAATTGAGTCTCCATATGAGAGGTCACACGAGAAACTCAATGAAACGACAAGTCACCTGGTGACTCGCCACAAAGCAGCAGTCACAATGACCTGTCAGTGGAGTCACATATAGTAGTCATTTGAGACTCATAAAAGAGACGTATAAAATTTCCTATTTTTTCCGCCGTATTGACTGTGACTTTTGTGACCATGTGTGACCTGAATAAGACGTTATATGGATTAGCTGTTATGCAGGGATAATAATTATTCGAATTATATTACTTCTTTGAATATTCGAGTGAAAATTATCGCTTGAAAATCCCTTGAAAATAGGAATTTTTGGACTCGTCCTTAAATTTTGCACACCAGTGTATCTTTAAAATAGTGAAGCTTCAACTGAAATCGCTTCCGCAGCAGTTCATTACGACTGCAAAAAACTTCCACTAGTAAATTTAAGTATAAAATGTTTGTTTATTTATACACCCCATTAATGGAAAATTTCATTAAAAATTAATAACGAAAACGGATATTCATTTTTACCGGTGGAAGTTTATTTCAAAAGTAGTAAACTTCCACTGGCCGGCTCAGCCACATTGTGACAACCAAGACAACCTACTGTCTGTGTCAAAGAAAAGATTATAATACGGCTAAACTAACACTAATATAAAGAAATAAAAAAAATTCAGCATATTTGTGAGAGACATTTCCCATCAATAAGGCGCTTAAATTGGACGAATTTAGTATTCAAGTTAACAAGTTTTCAAGTTTACTGGTGAAACTTTTCACCAACGGTATTCATAAACTCTTGATTCGGTTAAAAGAAATACCTGGAATCTTGTGAAAACTTTCTCAGGTACTTCACTAGTGACTGCTAGACAATGAACTATGTGTCTCCCCTTCTTCATTCATAACTCCAATGTATGTAACTCTGAGCGGTTCTATATTCTATATATTTATCACTTACTACGTGACATCGGGACTGGCATCTCTTATAGGAATTTTATTCGGTAATCCCCACTTTTTGTTAAAAAAATTTTAATTTTAAGATATAATTCCGGAAATAAAATATGAAAACGGAATCGTGTATAAAATTTTAGCATCCGATAAGCTTTTTTTTTCCTTTTTATGAAAAAGAAACGTATAAAATTTGAAGACAGGGATATATACGAAAAATGATATGTCTGTGCTTTAATTCATCATATTTTCTTTAACTTATTTTCTAAGTGAAAATTAAAGAATGCCGAATTGATAATGCTAATAATACTGTCTCAGCAGATAATACTGACTTTTACTCGATAACACAACCAAGTCAAATTCCAGTACACAGAAGGACTTTTGGTAGTAAATAATATAGGAAAGTAAAAACAAATTTGACAGAACACAACCATCACTAAGCATATTTTAATCAAATGTTTTCTACAGTATTTTTCATCAAATATGATCCGAAACACCCTCTTTGGTGCTTAACATTACATATCTCCCATGAATAAATCGACTCCCGCATCAACGGAATCAACTGAAGCGTAAGTTCCAGATCAGACAAACGAAAAGTTCATGCTATTTAAGAAATCTATTGTATTGATTCTGGTCCTTTCAACTACACCCGTAGCAGCTCAGGCCACTTAGAGTAGCACTTATTTTTCTCACAAATAACTTATCTCTTAAGTGTAAAAATTCATTAACACTCCACGTTCAGTTCATTTTCCCAATATCCGTTTCAGAAATACGGGCCATTTTATATAGGATAGATGTGCCAGTAATGGGCCACCTTAAGGAATTTCTCTAAAAAATATTTTTTTATTAATAGTTATAATTATTGTATTCCAATTTTTTTCATATCATATTAATCTTTCAACCATATTTAACTAATCCCACAGTTAGAATTCTCAAAAGAAATAAAAATTTAATTTTAAATAATAGAAAAATGTCTAAACACCCAAAAGCCCAGTAATGGACCACCTATGTTCCAGTAATGGACCGCCTATGTTCCAGTAATGGGCCATCCTACAAAAAATAACAGATAATTGTTTTTAGGTGCGTTCGTAATTACGTAAATACGTAGTACCTATAGTTGTCCTTCAGTCCGTCCGGTTGTCTGGTTGTCTGTCCATTTGTCTGTTCGTCTGTCTGTCCGCATATAAGAACGCAAAAACTATCCAACCGAATCGTTTGAAATTTAAAATGCATAATTATTACATAATTTTATGGAGTCGTTTCAAATTTTATTAAAATCGGATGAATATATTAATTACAGGGAAAATCAAAAGATTCCGTTACATTACGGTCAATGGGGAAAAAAGTTTAAAATGCATTTTCATCGTTTGAAATTTAAAACACATAATTATTACATAATTTTGTCGAGTCATTTCAGATCTCATGATAATCAGATGCATAGATCAATTACAGGGACTATCAAAAGTATTCCGTTACAGTCAATGGGGCAAAAAATTGCAAATGCATTTTAACACTAAAACAGCCGGGTATTTTACTAAAGTTTTTTAAAAACTGTTTCGCACCAGAATTTAAATTTTAATCTATTTAACTTATTTAATTAGTTTATTTTTGTGCCACATATATTTAACATATCTTATGAAGCAAATTCTGGTTCGAATCGACTGTTATCATTTTGGCAGGGGTCATTTTGACCCCTTTTGGCAGTTCTAGTGTTAATGGTGTTACACTCATTCGAACATAATAAAATTGACATGAACCTATGACGTATATCTATTCTAATAAAATAACAAATCGCTCTGTCTGCGTGTGTGTGTATGTGTGTGTGTGTGTCTGCGATGGCTAGCAAAATCTATGGGATGTACAAGGCTCAAAATTTTTATGAAAGTAGCCCAATATCTCTCCTGATGCACCTGAGGCTCAGAATTTCAAAATTCTATTTATTAACTGAGTAATTAATTAAATTCCAAAGCTCACTCTCTTAAAAAATCGCCTTTTTTTCGCTTTTTTCCCTTTCATTTTCTTATAGTTGATTGGTTGCATAAAACTTTCGCAGAAATAACTAAAAAAGCTGGGACAGACTTTTAAAATTCATAGACTGGCAAACTGTGAGTTTAAATGAAGATTCTTCTTTTTTTTTTTATCACGGCTGCTGTACGCCATGGAGGCAAAGTAAACTGAAAAAAAGGTTTGCAATATGAAACCATTTATCTCAGAAATTTTAATGTCTCAAACAAAAGCACGAGGAAGGAATTTTGTATTAATAAGACGAATTGAAAGAAATGAATTACAGCTGAAGCATATTTTACGAAGATATAGTAATTTTTTAAAATGTTTTTTTTTCTATTATATTATTTATTAAAATAAATATTTGCTTTTAAAGTAATTCAAATTGGAAAATTAGAAATAAGTAAATGTCAAAATAAAATTAAATAAAATATTGAAAACATTTGATTTGAACTAAAAACTGTATTACTAAAAGTTTTCTTTTCTTTTTTTCTTTTTTTTTTTTTTTTTCAGAACTTTTTAATATTTTATAACGTAGATGAAAAATGTTTAAGATTTAACAACATATTAATAATTCCATGTAAATATATAAAATATAATGATGAAAACATTCTTTTAAAATCATGCATGAAAACTTAAATAACAAATATAAACTAAAATCTAGATTTCAAAGTGCAGACGATTTTAAGACATTACCGTAAGAATGTTAACTTTTCAAGCAAAATCTTAAATGATGCTTCTATATTGATATTTCAAAGTCATGTGATAAAAATAATCAAATAATTATTGCCTATGATTGATCTATTTGTTTTTTTTATGCATTCCGATCGTGTATTACAGCCAATAATGGCACAAAACGTTATTTTTTAAACGAAATTTTACTCATGTATTCAATAACAGTTTAAAAGGTAAAAAACAAAAACAAAGAAATACGGTTTTTAACCAGTTTGAATTGATCGCAGTGTCAAAGCACAAGATTTTGTTGGTGTTTTTTTGGACTTAATGTAGCGAATTTCAGAGTTACATTTTTGGCGTCACTCCAAGACATTATACTGCCATTCTATTAATTTCTTTTTACTGTATGGTTGTACGCAGATTTTTGGCATTTCGAACATTAGTATGTATGAGTCATTAGCTGCGTTGCAGTAAAAAAATTACACAACACTTTTCTAGGAGTTTATTTTTCAATCATTGATTACATTTAAATGTGTTCTATTCAATTTAAAATTGTAATATGGCGTTAATTTGTTTTTAAATCAAAAATAGCTGTTTGGCGTACAATTGTTTGAATCCGCAAACGAGTCATACACCATAATAATTATCAAATAGCAAAGAAAATTATTTGTCAGCAATAGCTATAAAAAGAATAGTAGCAAAACTGATTATAACCTTAATGTTCAGACTAATTTAAACATAATCTGATCCCAACCAGAAAAAAAAAACGGACCACACTCCGATCCATGATAGACAAAACCCGAACCAATAAATTCTGTTTGAAAAAAACTATGGATTTGATAACTGACCCGAACCAAATCTGAATCCCGCAAAAATGTTCAAATGAAGCATAACCCGATCCAAACAAGGAAAAATAATTTTCGTGGGCATGAAACCTGACCCGAACCTAAATATTTTCTTTAAAAAAAACCAAAATATGACCCGAACGAAATCTGAAAACGATAAAAATATTCCAGAGAACTATAACCTGATCCCAGCAAAACAAAATACTTTCCGTGGTCATAAACCCGACCCCAACCTAAAAAATTCTATTTGAAAAATCCTGAACTTTGACCCAAACTACATCTAAATCTGACCAAAATATTCGAAAGAACAATAATTGGATTCGAGTAAGACAAAACAATTTTCGTGGACATGAACCGATACGAACCTAAAACTTCCATTCGAAAAAATACCTGAAATTTGAATCGAACCAAATCTGAATCGGACAAAACTATTTCAAAGACAGGCAACCGGATCCAAACAAGACAAAATATTTCCATGGATGTGAACCCAATCCGAACCCCAAAAATTTCTTTGAAAAAATCGCGAAATCTGAACTTGACAAAAATATTCCAGTGAAGCATGTCCTTATTTGAACAAGACAGAATAATTTATTAATAAGAAGACCCGAACCCAACAGTTACATTTGAAGAAAAACCCAAAATCTGAATTGAACCAAATCTGAACCCGATAAAAATATTCCAAAGAACTATAACCCAATCCAAGCAAGACGAAATAATTTCCATGGCCATAAACCCGACTCGAACCTAAAAAATTCGATTTGAAAAAATCTGAAATTTGACCCAAACCACATCTGAAACCTACCAAAATATTCGAAAGAATCATAAATGGATTCGAGTATGACAAAATAATTTCCGTGGACAAGAACGAGATCCGAACCTAAAAATTCTATTCGAAAAAATACCTGAAAATTGAATCGAACCAAATCTGAATCTGAAAAACTTCCATGCACATGAACCGAATCTGACCTTAAAAAATTTCTTTGAAAAAAATCACAAAATCTGAATTGAACCAAATCTGAACTTGAAAAAATATATTCCAGTAAAGCATGTTCTTATTCGAACAAGGCAGAATAATTTCCGTGAACACGCAAGAAAAACCTAACCTAAAAAATCCATTTGAAGAAAAAGCCGAAATCTGAATTGAACAAAATCTGTTCCCGACAAAAATATTCCACAAAACCATAACTGGATCCGAGCAAGGCAAACGAGCCATGGACATGAGTCCGACCCGAACATTAAAATTCTGTTTTAAAAAATACCTAAAATCTGAATTTAACGAAGTCTGAACCCGACGAAAATATTCTAATGAATCATAACCAGATCCGAACAAGACAAAATAATTTCCATGGACATGAACCCAGTATATGGTTAGGTAACATTTAGGTTACAATTACATTACAGTAAGTCTTTGATTATATTTAATTTCCCATTAGGTTACAATTAGGTCACGGTTAAGTTAAAATTAGGTTAAAGTTAAATTGCATTTATTTTACGGTTAGAATAAGGATATGTTACAATAAAGTGAAGGCTAGGTTACATTTATGTTATATTTAATTTACAGTGGGGTAGTGTTAATACGTTCGCTGCCGCTTACGTGAAGATGTGATGATAGTTAATGCCGCACTATAGAAATGGGTTTTTCCCAGAAGCCAATTTACTTTTTATAACAAAGAATCATTAAATGATTTTCCCGCGCCAGCGCGTGACTGGCTATGGGACATCACACCACATCAAACACTGGCACGTGAATGGCCCCTTAACGCTGGCGCCATATCACGAGCTGCCGCGTGATCAGCAGTGAATGTGTTAAGTCGCAGTTAGGTTACAGGCAGGTATGGTTACGGTACAAAAGTTTATGCTGAGGAATTTATCCGCAGAATGAACATTATGCATGATTTGATTAAAAACATCATTTACTTTTGTTAAATCGCTCTGAAATTGTAATACTTTATACCAACCTTTTAGCTACCATCGAGTATCGATTTCATTCATGATATAGTCGGATTTAAGAGTGATATAATTAGTTTGAAATTCAAAATATTTCACTTCGGATCTTTACGTGAAAAAAAATAATTAGTTACGTGACTTAACAATGATTTTTACGAAGAAATATCAACACTTTAACACGAAAATCACGCAATCGTTGGATACATATTCCCTCCCGCGTTTCTCATTGATAATTTTGAGTATTTTTAGAGCTTAACATTAGTTGTTGTTTTTAAACCGATTTTTCACACAGTCAGTGGTCACGTATTTCAGATAATGCATTTCTAAATGTTTCGAGTTAATAAAAAAACCAACAAATTTCAAGTTCGTTTAATATTGTTAATACGGACCCGGGCAACGCCGGGCGGGTCGGCTAGTATATAATAAAATAAAAATTCTGTACAATCTGAGATGCAAAGAATATTTATTATTAAATTACAGGGCCACACAAAAGTATTCCACTACATAATGCTATACGGGACAACATTGTTTGGGACATGTTTTAATTATATTAAACTGTGCCACATTTTATGAATATGATATACGTTGCTGAGGTGTAATGAAAATTACTCCCTGTATGTTTATAGCAACACAAAGAGTTCAACCAGTGTACTGTATCCAAAGTATTGTCTACTATATCAGGAAAATCTGTATATTTTTAAAAATTTGTTATCATACGAACGCACCTCATTTGCTATGCTTCACGTGCAATTTCCAACTCGTTTCAATTGTATTTTTTTCTCCAGAACTTAATGAAAGCATACTAATAAAACAAAATATTAAAACTTAAGTTAAAAATTCACTACATTAAAGGATTTATAATGAAAAAACATAAAACAAAATATTTAAACTTAAGTTATGAATTTATTATAACCAAGGATTTATAATGTGGATATAAAACAAAATATTAATGATACTATTAACTGTTTATTATAAACTAACATTAAAGGATTTACATTGTAAAGATATAAAACAAAATATTTAAATTTAAAGAAGGATTTATAAGATAAAGACAATGTTTTACTGAAATCAAGTTTAGATAAAATAAGGCATTAAAAAAAAGTCTCCAATCTTCATTCATATCATTATCTAAATGATGTGCTGTGCAACTGTAAAATATAAATAACAGATCTTCAATTTTATCATCCCTTTCCGATAGTCCAAACTATTCAATATGGAATTTTAGAATGCATTTAAAATGATACATGTTCTTGCACTACCCA
This sequence comes from Maratus speculifer, assembly GCA_964019185.1. Lineage (NCBI taxonomy): Eukaryota > Metazoa > Arthropoda > Arachnida > Araneae > Salticidae > Maratus > Maratus speculifer. The sequence continues at coordinate 178,025,233 of OZ025299.1, forward strand.
ACCATTTTCAGATAATCATATAGCCCATCGATTTGGCACAGATTGATTCCACAATTTCCCTTCAGAAATGCTTATATGGATATATTATCACAAATGGAGCAATCTCATTATTTGCTGAAAAACATCCCGTAACAGTGATTTGTTCTTTTTCGTTATTTGGTACTACATAATCATAGCTGCCAACTTGTACGGATTTTTCTTACCACTAAAATCTAATGAAAATTTTTGACTTATTTAAGCACTAAAATTACTTGAATTTCGGTAATTCATTTAAGTATAATTTTCTATAAAATTTTAGTGGTATGAAAAATCCGTACAAGTTGGCAGCTATGCATAATACACATCTTTAACTGATTTTGATCCCAAAATTTTCTTTGTTTTAAGAGCACAAAAGAAACCTTGTTTTAACCTTATTTAAAATTATCTCTGTATGCTTTAGAATTCGGAAGAAAATATTAATAATATCTTCTTCCAAATATGTTTTTACATTTCTGAACCAACTTAAAACAACGTCTTTTGTAACGGCACATCTAGATTTTGTCAAATGTTCTGCTTGTGTTTTGTACTAATTTTGGATGACTTTTTTAAAACAACTATTTATAAAGAAATTGCCTTTATCTAAATCAAAATATTTTATCTCTACTGAAATAAAACTTTTTGTATTGGTCACTTGGGTGGTCCATTACTGGAAAATCACGAAATAAGCAATCCAGTAATGGGCCACCCCTCCTAAAATCTTAAAAATAAATAAAATTTTGTAAATGGCCATTGGTATATTAAATTCAATGTTTTATATTGCTAACCAAACAAAAACATTCAATTTTTACGGAAAAATAAAAAAGATATAAACTAAGTAAGTAAAGTCTGCTCTTAGCATGTTCATTAAGATTTTCAGTGAAAAACAGAAAAACTGTGAAACTTTATTTTCTGCTTCCTAATTGTTTTGACGAAAAGTGTAAAAAATTAATCTAGCTTATAAGGCATGCAAGGTAGAGTTCAGAAAAAAATAATAAAAGCTTAACTATTATTTATTATTATTTTATAAACCAAAAAGTACGAGGTGGCCCATTACTGGAAGGTGGTCCATTACTGGCACATCTACCCTATTCTTTTTTAGCTATCATCACATACAATCGACTTTTGATAATACGAGCGCATTTAATTCAAGATTTCTGTTAATTCAAACTAATTAGAAAAATCCATAATATCTTGCATTAGCACTACGATTAAAGCTAGTTCGTTAATCTACATGCATGATTAGCACATATCGTCGGTATCATGTCAAACTACCTAATATGTAAACAGTGTTACCAGTGGGCTATTTTTTAATTCAGATTTCATGATTGACAACACTTTCTGAAATAGTAAAATTCGCCTAAATTAACCTTATTTAACACTTTTACGTTCATTGTTTCTCTACGAAACCAGAAAATTTTAATTCCGATGCTCAACAACGATACCGAAATTTTTATTTAAAAAAATTATTTTATTATGTATGTGAAAAATCACTTCTTATTTACAAATATATTTGTTCGCAACTGGTGGTGTTAATTATTTATTTCAACATCTTAGCAATGAAAATGCTTTGTCCGTTAACCCTTTAACGGGTAAAGCGTTCTCATCTGTTTAAATCTGTACGTAAATAAGGGTGTAACCCATTCATTTCATCATTTCCGCAATAAAAGTGATCTGCCCCGCAACATATCAAAAAGGGTGATGAGGGCAGTTTAGGCATACGTCCACCACTAATTTAAAAAAAAAAATTATCTCTTTAATTACAGCAATAAAGCGATCGGGGTTCGTATTCCTACTAATCCGAGAATGTCCCTGACAGCTCAGACAAACATCAATAATTTTTTAACGAATAACTCGGCCTTTGGAATTGCCCAATTATATAGGTCAAATATTTCTACATAAAAGTACAGGTATTTCATCTAAAAACATAGGAATCCTGACGACGTTTTAAAAATAGTGATAGAAGTATGCCTGATTCCTTGTTTTGCCCTTTTAACCCTTTCCGGCACACTGTGCCCGGTCTGGGATACCTAATTTTAATTCCAAACTTGGAAACGGCACCAATATTATTTTAGTAGGATTTTTCTTTTACAATAAAAACATAAATTAAGGACTTTAAAATATCTAAAATCTTCGTAGGCAAATTCCGGTGTCAGTCGATAATTTGTCATTTTACTATCAGATTTTGCCCGTGCCGGAAAGGGTTAATATAGGCGTGAATAGCAGTAGATATAATTTTCTAGTTTGAAGATAATTCAGTGATTATTAATAAATATTCATTCTGGTATCGTAAAGTTCCAATTTTCATATTCTATTCGCACTACTATTTCTTAAAAATACATATCGGTGTACATTTTTCTTGCAAATGTTCTGAAAGTACATGTAAGAAATATTTGTTTTGAAAAAAACGGAGGAAGGTAGCATTAAAAAGTAATCTCCTCAGGAACGAGATTTCTGCGTTTCTGCACACCAGAATTTTGTTAGAGAAAATATCATTTTATTTAATCAGATTAAATTCGAAGAGAAAAAAAATAATTTAATTTTTGCGACTTAACAACATTTTCCCTAATAAAATACTGGTAGGCAAAAACGCGGAAAACTCATTTCTTTCTCTTGTAATTGAAACTCTCGATATCTCCATATATTTGGGAAAATAATCAAATAATATAGCTAATTAAGGAAAATGACTCTGGGTCAGATTATGAGACTCCTAACATCCTTCAACGACCTAATAAAAATTAGTAATGGTTGCAATTAACTTTTTGAAAATTTCATTTATTTGAAGCTTTCAACAAACAAAGAATTGAATTCTTTATTTGAAATAGAGAAATTTGCGAATCAGAATAAAAAAACTTGATTAGTTTTCATTAAAAATCTTAGCTAATTATAGGTTTTGGTTTATGCGCCATCACTTTCGTTATTGTAATGCTCTTTATGATAAAAAAAATATTTTGGATTTTAAAATTTATATCCTTCTAATAACTTGAATTTTACCATATAATAAAATAAAAGATAATATTTTAATATGTTTCCAAAACTCCAATTATAGAATAAATATCATTTCCTAATGTTAGATAAGTACATTTTCTTTACTAGTAGCATAATTAGCCATTTTGCTTTTCAGAACCAGATAATTAATTTTTTTCTCGATCCCTTCTTGTCCGAATTAGTGAGTGTGGCTAATTGTTCTTTTTATCGTTAATAACCATTTTAATACAATGCAAGAACTTTAACAGTTTTTGTCTTTATTAAATATCAATACTAATAAAATAACAAAATGATCTGTCTGTGTGTGTGTTTGTATGTGTGCCTGCGATGCCTAGCAAAATCTACCGCACGTAGAAGCCTGAAATTTTAGGTGAAGATAATCCAAGAGAGGTCCTGATGCACCTGAAGCTCAGATTTTTAATGTTTTAAGAGCCGGGACCCTTTAACCCTTTGAGCTCTGGGGTGTAAATTTCTTCAAAATTACAAATGTCACAATGGCACCAGTATTTTGCAAAGAAAAAAACCAGTTAACTATAAACGCGAAAAAATGCCCCCTTTTTTTAATATAAATACCTTTTTCAAATAAATTTGGTCTAATTTTCTGGTGCCAATGTAACATTTCGGAATTAAAACTATGTGGTAGAAAATTCTACCAGCAGAGCTCAAGGGGTTAAAAATTTTATGCACCAAATTGTTAAGAATTTGACGCTTTTTAGGTGCGTTCGTAATTATGTAAGTACGTAGCACCTATTGTTGTCGCTCAGTCCGTCCGTCTATCCGTCTGTCTGTCCGTCTGTCTGTCTGTCCGTCTGTCTGTCTGCCCGTCTGTCCGTCTGTCCGCATATAACAACGCAAAAACTACCCAACCGAATCGTTTAAATTTTAAAATACATAATTATTACATAATTTTGTCGAGTCATTTCAAATTTTATGAAAATCGGATGGATAGATCAATTACAGGGACAATCAAAACGATTCAGTTACATTACGGTCAATGGGGAAAAAAGTTTCAAATGCATTTTAATCGTTTGAAATTTAAAACGTATATTTATTACATAATTTTGTCGAGTCATTAAAATGTTATGAAAATCGAATGCATAGATCAATTACAGGGACAATCAAAAGTATTCCGTTACATTACGGTCAATGGAGAAAAAAGTTTCAAATGCATTTTAATCGTTTGAAATTTAAAACGTATATTCATTACATAATTTTGTCGAGTCATTTCAAATGTTATGAAAATCGAATGCATAGATCAATTACAGGGACAATCAAAATATTCCGGTACATTACGATCAATGAGAAAGAAAGTTTCAAATGCATTTTAATCGTTTGAAATTTAAAACGTATATTTATTACATAATTTTGTCGAGTCATTTCAAATGTTATGAAAATCGAATGCATAGATCAATTACAGGGGGGCAATCAATATATTCCGGTACATTACGATCAATGAGAAAGAAAGTTTCAAATGCATTTTAATGGTGTTACACTCATTTGAACATAATAGAATTGGCATGAATCTTTGAAGTATGTACTAAAATATACATTCTGTACAATCTGTGATGCAAAGAATATTCATTATTAAATTACAGGGCCACACAAATGTATTCCACTAAATCATGTTATACGGGAAAACATTGTTTGGGTCGTGTTTTAATTATATTAAACTACTTCAAATTTTTTGAATAAGATATACGTTAATGAAGTATAATAAAAATTACTTCCTGCATATTTACAGGAACACAAAGATTTCGACCACTGTACTATATCCAAAGTACGCTCTACTATATCATCAAGATCTGAATATTTTTAAAACTTTGTTATCGTACGAACGCACCTCATTTGCTACGCTTCACGTGCAATTTCAACTTGTTTATCTTATCTTCATCATTTTGATTGATCATTTTATTCTCGCCTTTTTACTTTTCAGTTATACCCTGGATCCTCGGGGCCCGTTTGCACATAAGCGAGCCATACTTGAATTCATATACAGAGGAAAATAGAGCTCTGCTATTGGCCAGTCTGTAGTCCGGTTATGTAAATCTCCGCCCCTTCTTTCGTGGCGATAAAAGACATGTTGATCTGAAAAAAATCCTTACCGTAATTTCGGGTGTATAAGCCGCAGATCAAACAATTCTTTTTCGACCCAGAATTTTTTAAGAAACAAATGTAACTAGTTAGATCGCCGTAAATATTTTTCTTCAATCACTAAATAAGATTTCTGGGTCCAAAAAGAATTGTTTGATCCGCGGCTTATACACCGGAAATTACGGTACTTTTGTTGACAAAACTTTTTTTTTCAGATATTGTAATTCACTTAATTGTACAAATTTAAATTTTATCAATTGATACAAGCAAAACATCTAGTAAAAAAGTAGAGCAAGACTTTGCTTTCAACCAGAATGTATGTTGTTGCTTCTGCCATCTATCGACATCAAGTAGAATCATATACTAAATTACAGAATAAAATTTCTAGTGCTATATGGATTGCATAAAATCAATTCATTAATTTGTAGGGTTTGTAAAAGAAGATATAACATTTAAATTTTTTTAAATGTACTTAAAATTAATTTATATGATACCTTATTATTTTTTTAATCTAAAAGCAAGTGTTATATATATATACTTTTTGTTGTTGTTGTTAGTGTATAACGTGCACATTTAATTAATTATTTATTAAAATTAATTTTTAATTTTTTTTTTCTTTTTACAGAAAAAAAATTTTATTTCTTTATTAAATTATTTAAAAAATGATGGATGACTAAAAAAAAAACGCTCTGGATTAATTATTTTTACAACTATCTTTCACATTTACAGATAACATTATCAAAAATTACTGGAAATTATTATTGTTATTTTATTGTTGTTTCATTATTATTTTATTGATCATAAATTAAAAATCTTTTTGTAAAAAATACGATCCTCGATATTTTTTTTTAATTAAATTTTTCTTATTTTGGTATTTTTCAAAAATAATTAATTAAAAAACTCTTCATTGTATTCTTAGTAGTAATATGTTCCTTCTATTATTACCCTTAAAATTTTAGATTTATTATATGACATCATAAGCTAGTAAATCTGATTTTTATTTAAATTATTTATTTTTTTTTTATTATTTTTTTTTTAAGAAAATATGTTTTACAACTGGATATTTATGTTATATACTTAGACGTACCGTAATTTCGGGTGTATAAGCCGCAGATCAATCAATTCTTTTTCGACCCAGAATTTTTTAAGAAACAAATATAGCTAGTTAGATCGCCTTAAATATTTGTCTTCAATCACTAAATAAGATTTCTGGGTCCAAAAAGAATTGTTTGATCCGCGGCTTATACACCCGAAATTACGGTATATATGCATTTCGAAAGAATGCAAAAATTTCCTCTTAGCCTATTTATTTAATATTTTTTTTCATTGTAGTGACAGAAAGAATATATCATAATAAAAATTATTATTATTTCTTTATTTATATTTTAAGGATGCTATGATTTTCCTTACTATTTTTTTATTTATATTTTTTGAAAAAAAAAAGGTGAAAAGTTTAATGTAAAAGCCCATCAGAAATCTTATTTTTTACAATAAAATTCTGAATTTTTACTTAAAAGTTTAAGGGAGATAAAATACAAAATATTATATTTTTCGCAAAAATAGTACAATTTATCAAAAGGCTACATCTTACAGCCTAAATCTTACAGTATCCATTCAGCTATTTTGATATTTTTACAAAGAAAAAAAATGATTTTTATTTAAAAAGTAACAAGAACAACAATAAAAAAAATATTGCCCAGTTAAACTGATGGCATTGAGCTCACAGGCTACGCATACTGATTGTACATTACAGCCTGGTATTTTCGTTAATTCCGTCCGAAAAAAAATTAACCCCTTGAGCTCTGATGGTAGAAATTTCTACCACATAATTTTAATTCTGAAATGTCACAATGGTACCAGGAAATTCGACCAAATTTATTTGAAAAAGGTTTGATGTATTTTTTCATGTTTATCGTTAACAGGTGTTTTTCTTTGCAAAATACTGGTGCCAGTGTGACATTTGGAATTTGGAAGAAATTTACACCCCAGAGCTCAAAGGGTTAAGAAGGGGAAACAGCTCTCCCCTTTCTCCTTTTTATACTTAATCATTGAGCCTCCTAAACTATCAAGTACATGCTTTATCATATTAAAAATCTATACCCAAAATTCAGAGCAAATCGGATAATTCTTAATAAAAACCCATTTAGCATTTATATAATTTAAGAGAAGCTATTCCCCTCTTTTATACTTAACCGTTAAAATTCCAAAACTATTCAGAGATTTGAACGAAATCTGACAATTCTGCTTGAAAAATCCATTTATGCAAGTTAAGGGGAGGGGCATTAGAACCCCCGTTCCCCCCTGTTTATACTTATTCAATGAACACCTAATAACAGCCGCGGACTAGCCTCATCAGAATGATCCTATATCTAAATTTTGAACGAAAACTGTTAATTCTGCATGAAAATCCCGTTTATATCAATTAAGGGGAGGGGCATGAGCCCCCCGTTCCCCCTGTTTATACTTATTCAATCAACATCTAATAACAGTCACAGAATCGGCTCATCAGAATGATCCTATATCTAAATTTTGAACGAAAACTGTTAATTCTGCATGAAAATCCCGTTTCTATCAATTAAGGGGAGGGGCATGAGCCCCCCGTTCCCCCTCTTATACCTATCGAATGAACTCCAAAACCTAATCAGGGAAGCGCCTTATCAGGATATACCTATATACAAAATTTCAAGTGAATCCGATATTTTTATCATGAGTTATCGCGTTACGCACGAACGCACGTACATACAGAATGGACGGGCACATAAGCTCTCAGGCTATGATAGCCTGTGAGCTAAAAACACTCATATTATTTAAGTTAATTCGGATAAATAATCATCTAACTGTTTATTTATAGGAATTTTTATCGCTTGGATAGAAAAGGCCATACATTTAGATTTAAAAATAATGTATATATATTTTAAATACATTTAAAAAATAATATAAATTTTACAATTTTATTATTCATGTACTATTTATCAGACAGTATTTCATATTTTAGGACCTTTACTATCTATAAGACTTAATAATGGTTAGCCTTTATGTCTGTGCAATAATGTGATAAATGGTAACTTTTAAAACAGACTTTAAAAACTAAAAATGTAGATATCTGCTTTTTTAATATAAATTTTGCATTTACAACTTTAAAAAAAAAACATTAATTCAATAGTTTAAATTGATCAATATAATAGAAAATAACTCCCAAATTTAACCCATTCGTGCCCAGCATCTTTTGCGTAAATTTTATTTGGTTGGCACCACTATTTTGAGAAGATTTAAATTTAGTTCATTAATCACGAAAATGCATCATTTAAATAAAATAATTATTGCTTTTCTTTTTTACCGGTGTCAAAAACAGTGCTGAATACAGCTTTCGAAGCGTCCCTAAAAAGGGACGCTAGGCACTAATGGGTTAATGCAGAGTTGCCAACCTCCGGCTTTTCTTAATTCATAAAAACGTACTTTGAACCAGAAAATTTATTTAATTAGAAGTGTCTAATATTAAATCGGAGGGTCATTTGAAATTTACTTAATTTTTTTGATTTAATAAATTTCTGGTTAGAAGTATAATTGTTTGAATTTAAAAAAGCCGGAGGTTGGCATATCTGGTTAATGTAAATATGGTTTCATTTCACACCGATAGATGGCAGAAGCACCAAACTATCTTCATCATTTGCCGAAGCTACCTTCACTTAAAAGACCTTTAACATATTGCACTCTTTCATTATACACACTTTGCATAGAATTTAATAGTATTATTTTTTTTTTCATTACAATTTTTTAAAATAACGATTAGCAATCAATAAAAGTAATAATTTCTGTTACCAGAGCTCCCAAAATGGTCAGCCAACTGAACATCAATATTTTCTTAGAAAGATTTTCGTTTTATATTTTTCTTGTAAAATGCACAGAATCCGCCTTCGGAGGTTAGTTTTAGCACAAATACTGTAGAAATCTACTATGAAATTTTCTGTTAAAAAATATTGGTGTTCAGTTCTCGGACCATTTGGGAGCCCTGTGTTACGCTTAGAGGTCTGCACGGGCCGAAATTTCCAGGGCCGGGCCTGAAAGTTAAAATTTCGGCCCGGCCCAGCTCGAACGAAAGAAATATTGACCCGACCCGGCCCGGCCCGAAAGTTAAAATTTCGGTCCGAGCCCGGTCCGGCCCGAACGAAAAAAATAATGGCCGGCCCCAAAGTTAAAATTTCGGCCCGAGCTCGGCCCGGTCCGGAAAAAAGTTTAAAATTCGGCCCGAGCTCGGCCCGGTCCGGAAAAAAGTTTAAAATTCGGCCCGAACCCGGCCCGGCTCGAGTGAATTTCTACAGAACATTGGTCTTTAATCTTATGGAAGAGGTCTGACAAAAAAAATTATATTAGTCTTTTTTTTTTTTTCATGTTTATAATCTCCATTTATGCAGAAGTGCCGTAGGCTTCAATATTTATGCTTTTAAATGAATCTTTGTTTGTTGTATTTAAATATTTCAGTTATCACTAGTATTATTAATCCATATTCCCTGTAATGGAGACAAAAAATCGAAAAAGCGGTATATGGTAAAATTTCCGAAGACTAAATCGCTTTGGAACGAAAAAAAAATGCATTCCCTTTTTAACAGATGTAAATGTTTAATATATTTTTTTCTCCCGTATTGTTGTATTCATTTTGCATGGATGAACATTTTAAAAGAAACTTTCAATTTTCAGTTTAAAAAAAAATTCCGTCATAATCATGTTTTTTTTTTTGTGTGTGTGTGTGTTTAATTCTATTTTAAAACGCCTAGTAATCTACGATTCTTTAAAAGGAATAAATTCTAATGTTTAATTGTAGAATAATGACGGCTTAAAAGTATATGCTTTTTTTGCAGAAATTTTTGGACAAAGCCAAGTATTACCGATTTATAAAAAGTCGAGAAAAGGATTTTCATATAGGAAGATTCAATAGGAACTGATTATTTTGGTCCATGAAAACTAGGAAGAATAGAATCAGTCTCGGCTTCGTACGGAAAAAAAAAGTTAGGCCCGGCCCGGCCCGAAAGGATTAGTGACTAGGCCCGGCCCGGCCCGAATGTCATTATTGGAAATCGGCCCGAGCCCGTGCAGACCTCTAGTTACGCAAACATACTTTTCACTGCTCCGAAGGGAGGGGGGGGGGGGGATTTGAATACGTCAGATTCAGTAGCGGCTAGTCAGGGGGTGCTGCATCTATTTATTCACACTACTAAAATTGTATGGTAATTTCAGTTTTATTTAACCAACAAAATTTGTCGAATATGTAACATGAACGATTCTGTTAAATTTTAGTGGTGTGAAAAATCTGATGCAGCACTCCCTGACGAGCCGCTACTGGCCAGATTACAGTTTAGCTAATAGCAAAGCTCAAATTTTGTCCATACATGATTTCAAGTATGATTTGCTAATATGCAGCCCGTTTCAGAATCTCTTTAAGTTTTTGTAATAATAAATTGTTAATAAATTGCTTCCTCGATCGATCTTCATTTTTGGTATAACTGTTCCATTTAGATATTTTCAAGTTTTACATTCCATATAAGACACTGGGGATCCCTGGATAATCATAGGGCCCGGCCCAGGACCCCTTGGTGTTTTTGTGCGCCAAACATTTTTCACGCTTTAAATTTCTCCAATTCTCAATGCAAAATTTTAAAGTTGAATCTTGGACACTTGTATCAAGTTGTCCAAGCATTATTATCGTTCCACTACGCTGACAGGAGGTTGTCACGGTTGTCACAATATGGTGGTTCTACAGCTAATAAAGTAAACTACACGGAGTAAGAAGCAGGAGGGGAAAGTAGTGTTAAAATTTTGCCATGGAGATTTTTTGCCGACAGAGGGCGACACCGCTGCATGTGGGCTGACGATCGATGCTTCTGCAATGCTTTTCAATGGAAAAAAATGGTCATTTTTTAAAAAAAAATTTTACGAAAGATCTGAATTTTTAGAAAGTTGTAGAAATGAAAATCTGGTCAATTGAAGTTATCTTCACAACATACATATTTTTCATAGGTATTTGGTGCATCATTTTCGTTTTTAAGCCATTTAAAATACGAGATCATTCTGACAAAAACCAAAGGGCAGGCCATTTAAAAACATTGAACATCGCTGATTAAAATGACTGTTGTAAGTTAGTTGAATATCGCAAAGAAATAGACTTATGATTTTTAGAAATTAAGTATTAATCAAATATTTTGGAGTAAATTTTAATTTCGCGTATAGTTTTTATAATCTTAGAACATTTTAATAATCCATAACTTTGGATATTTATGCAATTAATGCATGTAGAATTAAAGCAAATTTTTATTTTAATTATTTGGAGGGAAAAAAATTGTATAAATTATAAGATCTCCAGAATACACATTTAAAATAATTTAAACATTGTTTTTTAACTTTGCTTCTATCTTATATTTGTGACTATGCAGTAAAAATAACTCTATTAATCAAAATTTTTCTTAGCTCATTCAGGAATTTTTGCTTTTAAATCCCCATCTTTTCCATCCGGACAATCAGGCCCATGTGAAAGGGGAGGAGGGAGGGTCGCCCCGTCCAAGGAGATTGAGGGAGCACCAAATTTATTCTACCAGCACCATTTTTTTTTCCTTCTATCTCTACAAGAAGAAAGTATTGGATTCGGATAAATTTTCGAATTCTGGTTTTCGACGGATTGTACACGTTTTAGGGATCAGAGATTCCAAAAAACATGCTTTTATAAAATATCTGTCTGTGACAGGTATTTTGTGGGTGCTCTATCCCAAGAAAAAATTCACGGAATTTATTAAAAATTGATATTTAGGTAAGACCCTGATATAAATTATTGCTGATTAGTTTTTGGCGTAAATCGCTCAACAGGTGGCACTGCTATGATCATTTTTTATTACTTACGCAACAGCTGAATCTCAAGAACTACCGCACGGATTCTAATAAAAATTTAGTTTTAGGTAGTACCTGATATAAATTGATGCTGTAAATCGCTCAACAAGTGGCGCTGTTATGCTGCATTTTTTATGGTTAGCTGTATCTCAAGAACTACGCACGGATCGTAATAAAAATTTATATTTAGGTAGTCCCTGATATAAATTGATGCTGATCAGTTTTCGGTGTAAATCGCTCAACAGGTGGCGCTGTTATGCTGCATTGCTTTACGGTTTACGCAATATCCGTATCTCAAGAGTTACGTACGGATTGTAATAGAATTTTTTAATTAGTTAGTCTCTTATTTAAACTGATGCTGATCAGTTTTTGGTGTAAATCGCTCAACAGGTGGCGCTGTTATGCTGCATTGTTTTACGGTTTACGCTATGTCTGTATCTCAAGAATTACGCACGGATTTTGATAAAATTTATATTTAGGTAAGTCCCTGATATAAATTGATGATGATTAGTTTTTGGTGTAAATTGCTTAATAGGTGTCGCTACTATATTGCATTTTTTATGATTTATGCAACAGTTGTATCTCAAGAACTAATGCACAGATTTTAATAAAAAATGATACTCAGATAGTCTTGATATAAATTAAAGCTGATTAACATTTGGTGTAAATCCAGGTGGCGCTGCTATGCTGCATTATTTACAATTTTCACAACAGCCATATCTCGAGAACTAACGCATGGATTTTCATAAAATTTTGTATTCAGTTAATACTTGATATAACATGGTGCTGATTATGTTATGGTGCAAATTGCTCAACTGGTGATGATGCTATGGTGCATTATTTGTGATTATCGCAATAGCTCTATCTCAAGAATAACTGCACAAAATTACACAAGACTTTAGATATTGTTAGACCCGGGTATAAACTAGATCTGATTAGTTTTTGGTATATATCGCTCAACAGGTGGAGCAACTGCATTATTTACAAGTTGCACAATAGCCATACATCAAGAACTAGTGCATGGATTTTCATAAAACTATAGATTTAGTTAATCCCAGAAATAGATGAGTGTTGGTTAGTATTTTGTGTAAATCACCCTACAAATGGCGCTGTTATGCTGCATTTTTAATGATTTTGCAATAACTGTATCTCACGATTTAATGCATGAATTTTCATCAAACTTCAGATTCAGTTAGTACCTGATAAAAAATGGATCATGATTAGTTTTCGTCCCAGGTACTCAGGTTTGTCTTCGTATATTTCTGCAGACATTACTAAAAGTACAACTTCAGTAATGTGCATCACATTTTTTGTTCCCTTCGACTTTTTTTTTTACTATCATAGCCTGTTTTACATCCAGGAACACAGCATTTATATCCCATCTTAATTTATTTTATGAAATATCAATATGAGACATAAACGAATAAAATAAAATATCTTTTAATTCGAACATATGCAACTTAGGCATACAATAATATTGAACGTCTGCTAAAAAAACAGCCTGCATCATATCGCAGCCCCCTCATTATTTACCAAAATTTCACTTTGTATTTTCGAAGAGTCATGCGCATTAAGTTTCCCCTCCTGTTTCTTACTCCATGGTAAACTATTACCAGTAAAAACGAGTATCAGCTTTTTCCATTTTTTGACCGAATTTTCCAAATAATAAAGCAGCTGCTGAAAGGAAAATTTCTACTTAAATTTATTGGTGATTTTTTTTCTGGTGTTGATGAACTACGGCGCAAGTGGTTACAGCCGAAGCTTCACTATTTTAGGGATATGTCAGTTCCTTTTTTTAATAGTTCCATGGTTAATTCACATATTACAAGGAGCTTAGTGCTCCTGATTCTGTTAATGTACTTCTGAAATTTGAGCAGTTAAATAATGTAAAAAACGTTCGTCAGACAAAGTGGTTAAAAAACAATAAAATTTGCAAACAGGGCATTTGGAAAATAAAAATTAGTTTCCTTGAATAGGGCAACATTTGTTCGATAAAAGTTAGAAATTTAGCTGTGAAGCACTATTAAATATATCAGGGCTCCCAAATGGTCCGCGAACTGAACACCATTATTTTTTAACAGAAAATTTCATAGTAGGTTTCTACAGTATTTGTGCTAAAAATAACCTCCGAATGCGGTTTCTGCGCATTTTACAAGAAAAATATAAAACGAAAATCTTTCTAAGAAAATATTGATGTTCAGTTGGCGGACCATTTCGGAGCCCTGATATACACTGCACAAAACAATTAAAGGATATTGCAGTTTTAGGTGGATTTTATATCTGGGAAACTTTTTAGCTGATTGATACATGGTCGACAGACATAGTAGGTTATATGAGAATAAATTACACATGTTTGGCAGAAAAAAATGCATTTTATTGCGCATTTGTGTACAAAAGGAAAAAAACACAATTTGTGCATATGAGAAAAAAAGAATAAGAAAAGGTGTTTTCTTCAAAGAAAATCATTTTCAGTAGGGGGTATGGTTTCCACGGGCGGCCAGCAACGTTGAACACCTTTGAGGCATGGACTCAATGAGGCTATTAATGACGAGTTGGGGTATTCTGCCCATAGATATAGGAATAACTAGATTACGCACAAGTGGAGAAAAGTTGATTCTCCGCTCGCAAACGATTCTTCTCCACTAGAGTGGCAAATGGCCGGCAATTGTGGTCAATGTATGAAATATATGAAATTCAAATGGTCAATGTATGAAAATGTGCATTCTTAAAATGCATTTATATCTATATACATATATATATTTTAAGTCTTCGTGAATATTTCAAAGTTTATATCTGGTTTTTAACCACCTGTTAGTATTTTTTATCGCGAAGTTAATTTTTATGAATAAAATAAATAAGAATAATGGAATTTCTTTTAATAACTATCTTTAAATACCTTTTAACCTGGAAGTTAAACAATACATTATGCGCATCAAAATCAGTAATTGGCATCTTTTTTTAAGTGCGTTCGTAATTATGTAAATACGTAGCACCTATAGTTGTCGTTCAGTTTGTCTGTCCGTCCGTATTCAACAGCGCAAAAACTACCCAACCGAATCGTTTTAAATTTAAAATATATAATTATTACTTAATTTTGTCAAGTCATTTCAAATTTTATGAAAATCGGATGCATAGATCAGTTACAGGAACAATCAAAAGATTCCGTTACATTACGGTCAATGGGGAAAAAGTTTCAAATGTATTTTAATGCCGCCGGCCTATTCAACTGCGATTATTTTTAAATTGAACTCGCATCACTCTTTCAATCCAAAGAATTTTAACTCATTCGTGCCCAGCATCTTTTGCGTAAATTTTATTTAGTTGGCACCACTATTTTTAGAAGACTAAAGTTTAGTTCATTAATCAAGAAAATGCATCATTCAAATAAAATAATTATTGCTTTTCTTTTTTACCGGTGTCAAAAACAGTGCTGAATGCACCTCTTGAAGCGTCCCTTAAAAGGGACGCTAGGCACTAATCGGTTTACATATTCTTTTATTCATACCGACAAATTCCGAATTGCTCTCGTAATGTTTTACTCGACCCACTATTTTTTAAAACATTTTTGGTAGTGCATTTATCAGAAAATTAGACAGAAAAATATGTTAAAATTCTTTGAATTGAAAGAGTGGTGCGAATTGAATTTTAAAATAATCGCAGTTGAATAGGCCGACGGCAGAAGTCTGTGACGATGGAATTTCAAAGCTGATTTACCGTTACGATAATTGTTTTAATTAATACGGCAATTATATTGAGAAGTAGCTGAAGAACGTGTCTTTCATACGTATGTAATAAAACATGTTTCCTTTCATTAGTTTTTTTTATTCATAAACGGGGTTACTTTCCGAATTACCCTCGTATATACTTCGTTTGCAATTCTTCTCGATCAAATGCTTTTCATTAAAATCAGCTTTCGAAATTTTATGTTTTTTACTTTACAAAGATTCTTATTACTATGAAATCATACATTTCCTATTAAAACCTAACTATTTTAGCAGTTATTCTGTCTGTGATTCAAAATACTTAATGCAAAAGTTATTTATCTTTAATTAGAGATGTTCAGAAAATATGCGAAAGAAAAATAAATCAAAACACAATTTTGGTTTGTATACCAGCTATTATTAAAACCCACTTAATCAAAAGGGTTAAAAGTGTTAGATGAATATAATTATTCAAGAAACTACTGTAATGTTTCGCAAACATATTTTCAAAAGTTTTCTAAATGTATTGCGAAAAAGCAATTGCGCTAAATATGATCAATTAACATAAAATTTGTTGTTAAATCACGTTTCTTTTATCAAAAGAGTCGTCAGCTCTGCTTTCAAATTGTTCATTAATAGATTATAATTTGAAATAATTTTTTATAGCTAGTTATTTTTAATTTAATCACTTAACTGATTTTTTTACGTACAATAAATTGAAAATGTGGGATTAACACCATTTTTTAATCTAAAATATTTTTTTAATATTTACTCTGAACATTTCTGACATTGATTAGTGGCGAAATTGAAATAAAAAAAATTTAGTGGTGTCGGAAAGCTTTATGTAATGGATCAAGCAAACTCTTCTTGCACGTACGACGTACGGCCAAATCATTTAAGTTGTTAAAGAAATATTGCAGGATATTTGAGATTTTCCTTAAATGTTTGTGAATTACGAATATTATTTAAAAAGAAATTTTATTATATTAAAATTTAATTTGAGAACATGTGTGGTAACGTGTAACTCATGTTCCATACCTACCAACTTGCACGGATTTTTCTTATCACTAAAATTTAAGGAAAAAACTTTTTGAATTATTTAATCCCTTGCGGCGCGGTGGTATACCTATGAAAACACTTAATTTCCAAACGCCACACTGGCAACGGAATTTTGGTAAATAATTTATGGTTTATTGAAAGCGTGAAAAGTAGCTTTTTCTTATTTAAAAAATAAAGTTGTTTTCAAATTCCAGTGTCAGTCATTAACAACTTAACTGCCCCGGGCGTATATATACGTCTCGCTCAAACAAATGCATATTTCTGAAATTAACTATTGAACAACCACTTTTTTGAGTTAAAAGTTTTGCTTTATTAACAAAAATAAACATTTACCATTAAATAAAGGGAAGATTATTTTCCAAAATTTGTGGTGGGAAAATTTTTTTAGCAAAAAAGTTGAAGATTCTTTTCTTAACCCTTTGACGGTTAAAGCACTTCTATTCATAAAATACTAAAATGATTGAATGACACCGGAATTTAAAAACAAATTAATTTCATAATATATAAATGTTTTTTTTACGTTCTTTGTAAAGTTAAAATTTTTATTTAAAAATTCCGGTGTCAGTATGGCATTTCGCAATTCTAATTAAGTGGTATTCTGGGCGCGTATACGCGCTTATAACCACGAAAGGGTTAAAGCTTCGGCAGTTAAGTGGTTAATTTCAACACTTAAGCAATGAAACTCCCCTGCGCCAAAAAGGGTTAAACCCTAAAAATGCTTGAATTTCGGTGATTCAATTAGCTGTAATTTTCCATAAAATTTTTGTGGTATAAAAAATCTGTACACGTTGGAAGCTATGGTCTTCAACTTGTGTTGAAATTGTTTCTTGGAGCCATTCGCATGCATTTATAGCTCAAATTATTGGCGCTGTTATCAAATACGCAAGTATAAATTTGCATTATTTCTACTGCGTAATTTAAACCATAATCATATTCCCCCTATTGGTGGTGTTTAAAAAAAATTATTTTCATAGAATCTTTTTTCCCATAGTGTCATTAGTTCCTTTTCCAAGTTTAGTGACGTTCTGTTTATTAGAACGAACTAAAGATGGGTCTGACAGCGACAGTTAAATAAAACACCCTTTACACAGTTGTTAACCTCCAGATTTTTTTTTTAATACCAATATTTCTATGCAGAAAAAATTGCTTTTTATAACTGCACAATTTCTGAAATTAAATAAAGTAATTTTTGTAAGAATTTAATAGTATTAAAAAATGGGAGTTAGAAACTAGGGTTGCTAGTTGGCCTCCACTTTTATTTTGAATTTCGGAATTTACACTTGAATTTAAAAAGATATTTTTTGCTTTATTTAATTAAAATCATTTAGCGATTTCATAAGGTGAAAATTTTTCTTTTGTAAAATTCCGAGACAAATTTTAAATTCTGGAAAAAAATGGAGGCCAAACTAGAACCTATATTAGCAACTATGATAATTCAAATGCAATGTGTTTCGATTAAATCCTTTTCATTAAAATTAACCTTCAAAATATTCTGTTTCAATTTTACCAAGATTCCTATTAGTATTAAATCACATATTTCATATTACAATCTAACTATTATAATAATTAATTTGTTTGTGATTCAAACTATTTATTCCAAAAGATATTCCATCCTTAATTAGGGTTGACTAGAAAATTTGCGAAACTAAAGTTAATGAAACCACAAGTTTTGTCTGTATACTAGTTATCATTAAAACCCAATTAATCAAAAAGTCAAATATCGTAGTTATTTAAGAAACTACTGCTATATCTTTATTTCGTAAATATATTTTTAAATGCTTTCTAAGATTATTAAGAAATAGCAGCGACACTAATTAGGATAAATATAAAATTTGTTACTAAATCAGGTTTTTTATGTGTCAGAAGAGTCTCGGCAGCTTTCAAATAGTACATTAACCAATTATAATATAAAGGAATGCTTGGGATTTATTTTCATCCAATTGTTTTAAAATTTATGAAATGCTGCTAAACTGAATACCTTAACCCCTTGAACTCTGGTGGGTAAATTTCTTGAAAATTCCAAATGTCACATTCGCACCAATATTTTGAAAAGAGAAAAATCGGTTTACGATATACATGGAAAACTACATTAAATGTTTTTCAAATAAATTTGGTCAAATTTACTGGTGCCGTTGAGACATTTCGGAATTAAAATTACGTGGTAGAAAATTCAACCATCAGAGCTCAAAGGATTAATTTCGAGCGTACACACCGCGGTTTAGTAAAATCATTTTGAAACCAGAAATTTTATTGAAAAAAATCAAATGCTTAGCAGAAGTGATTCGCATTTAATTTAAAATAAATTTTGGTGGGAAGTTAGATGCGGTGCGACAGGTACTCGTGAAATTACAGCACTTAACCCTTTGAGTTCTGGTGGTTAAATTTTCTACCACTTAATTTTAATTCCGAAATATCACACTGGCACCAAAATATTGTACCAAATTTATTTGAAAAAGGTTTAATGCATTTCCCCCCTCCCCTTTGTATCACAAAACGAATTAATTCTTTGCAAAATACTGGTGCCAATGGGACATTTGGAATTTCGAAGAAATTTACAGACCAGGACTCAAATCAGTGTTGCCAGTGGGCTACTTCTTTAAAATTGAGATTTCTTGATTCGCACCACTTTTTTGAAACGGCAAAATTCCGTTTGTTTTCGCCTTCAATAATATGTCATTAATTAAGGCGCATTTTACTAATTCAAAAAAGTGGTGCCAGTCAAGAATCTGAATTTAAAATAAGTAACCCATCTGGCAACACTGACTCAAATGATTAAAATACTGTTACAGTCTGAAAGCCCAAGCTATTTTTATAAGTGAATTAGAGATTCAGCAGCTAGAAAGAATGAGTTAAACCTTTCGAGGGCTCTAAGCTGTGGTCCGCCGTTTACTACTGATTTTTTAAAGAAAACGTCGACTTCTATAATCGCACAGATTCGATAATCAGATAAGGCAGCTGTTTCTGTGAAATTATAGTATATCCGGTGGGTCACAGTTTGACACCTCTGCTTTAAATGATGGTTATATATATATATATATTGTTTATATATATATACATTCTACAAAATACATTGATGATTTGACCGTTTTGAATATTAATTCTGTTTTTAATGAAATTTCTCAAGAAATTTATCCTGACTCCTTAACGTTAAAAAAACTAATGAAAATAGTTTGAAGGCTGATTTTCTAGATTTAAAAATAAAAATTTTAATAGATAACAAAATGCAAATTTCTATTTATGGTAAGCGTAAAAGCTTTTCTTTTACTGTTAATCAACTCGTACGCTGATCCTGCAATATTTCAAAACGAATCTACTTTAACATTATAAGCAGCCAAATTTTTCGTTTTTATAGAATCTGTTCAGAAAAATATCCATTTCATAGTGAGCTTTTTCAATTTAAAAGTAAACTTCGTTATAAAAACAATATTCCTCTCAAGTTCATAAAAAAGTACTCTGATTTTGCAGATTCTCTACATTTTTGATTGTTTGCTACTCAGTGACAGCTAATCACTTGTATTACCTAAAGCCTGCTTAAGGACGGCTTTATAATGATGTGCTGCATTGAATGGCAACAGACCTGGATTGTTTATGGATTGGTTTGGAATACGGTTTCTACTCTGTTCTGTTTATTTGTTTTGAGTTGTGGCATTGCAGCTAAGTTGGGGATGTGGTTTTTATCCAGAGAACATATTTTTGCATCGTTTACAATGTTCCAGGTCATTCGTTTACTAATGTGGCGTAGGGTCCGGTTGGGGAACGCGTGAATTATAGCCATTAGGTGTTTAACATCTGATTTTTTTGCTATTCACCGTTCTGGCCGAAACCCACTGCCACGTAAATATATTTTGTTTTGTAAACTCGAATGTTCGGCTGCTTTTGTCTAATAAAACCCATCGCTGACGAGGCTTGCACCTATTGTTTTTGTATTTTGATTGTTGAATTTTTAATTTTAAGGAAGTTTTATTTTGTGAAGGGGGTGTGCTAGTTCTTGCTAAATTGATAATTTTGAAGGTATACTTTTAATTTATGTGTTTTACTGCAGCATTTCGGCGCAATTCACATGAATTTGTATTTTTTATTGTTGATTGTTTTACATATTGGATATATATATATATATATATATATATATTATAGCAGTTAATTTTAATTTCATACTGCCACAGTTGCGCCAGAAATTTTAAATAAAGATTTCCTTTTTACGTGAAGAAAATGATTTATTTATTTCCAAATCAATTTGTTTGTAAATTAAGTGGCGGTCACTCATTCCATTCTTTTATGAATACAATTATTTTGCCCTTGAAAGAGTTAAAACCTGCGTGAATTTTGATCCATTTTTGTGTGTTAATTTGATATTCTAAAAGCTTGATGCATAGCAGCGGCATCTATATTTGATATTTGGAGCTAAAATAAAGAAATGTAATGCAGAAATTCTCTACTTCACACTGCTGCAAGTATAACTTCAATAGTTTATTTATTATTGAATTAAGTTCATCTTACAATGATACCCAGTGTACAAAACAAAATACATTGGGGATGGGATTTGGCTAAGCAACGGTTTCTTTGGTGTCGTATAAGGCAGCATGAGGGACGGAAATTAAAATTACTTGAATCTCCTTCTGGTATCACGTAAAGTATTTAATGTATTATAGTTGAAGTTTTGTCAGGTCTCCCGCCTAATTTAGGACTCCAAATGCTCTAGACGCCACTAATTTCTTACAATTTATTTCGCCAGCTTTAAAAGCAGAATTTAATAATGCGAAGAAAACTGCAACTAGCCCTTCAATGACAAACTCCTTCCCTATGAGGAGCCCCACCAGTGGCCGAGAGGTTCGGACCTCTCAACTGGTAGACGGCAGGTGCTGGGTTCGAACCCAATCGCGGCTGTCGGCCTAACCGTTCGGAGTTTTCCGTGGTTTTCTTCGAACCTTGCGTAAATACGGGTTAGGTTCCCTTAGAAAGACCCCCACGGAGGGCACTCCCCCTGGTCCTACATCCCATTAGCGTAGATAATCGGACGACAAAAATCAACCAACCTTCCCTATGAGGCGGGATCTTTCCATTTATTTTAGCAGGTGGGGAGTTAGTTAAGGAGAGATCGCGGCGTGCAGTAAGAAAGCGAATGGCCGACTATCAATTTACCTACTTTTTTTGAGGGGGAAGTGAAGACCCAAATGACACAATTTTATGATAGTTTAATGTTAAAGAATTATGAAAACAATAAAAAAAATTCAGTAATATGGCTTTAGATACGTTACTTACTTTTATTTTTCGCCAATTTTAAGATAGTTTAAAGTTAAAAAATTATGAAATCTAATAAGAAAATATTTTAGTAATATGCTTTACATAGTTACTTACTTTTATTTTTCGCTAAAAAAAGTATAACTTAGCTAAATTCTACTCCAATTGCATTTCTGAAGATATATAATTTTAGCAAGGAGACGCTATCACTGCAGCTAAACTAGATAAAATTAGTGAGATTTGAATTTCAAAAATCCGATTTCAATAAAACAAAAATGATTTTCTCCTGTTTTATTTAATAACCAAATAATAAATAAAACATAAAACAAAAAGTGATATCTTCAATGTTCTGCTAATGTATTTTAATTTGAAATTGATAGATGCAGCCACCATTTCAATTGACTGCTCTACCTTTCCCTACCTGCTAAAAAATGGAATGATCCCGTCTCATAGGGAGGGAGTTTGTCACTGAAGGGCTAATAAAACTGCATGCTTTAAAATATGGGAGTCCGAGCTCTTGAAGATCCGATTTACGCGCTACACCTGGCAACACTAAACAGAGGTATCAAACTACGGTATGTTCGGAACAGCTAAAATTTTATACTATTCATTACCCTATCTAATCAATCCCTGGGATTCAACCAATCTACTATTTCTTTAAATAAGTCGTGGTTTTCGGCGGCCATAGTTTTCTACCCCTGATGTATGGCATAATCACTCAACTAAAATAAATATTAGTATCGAAAATTAAAGCGTCGACTCGTGAGTCTTCTTTTCGTGGATAGCATGCTAATCAGCTGGTTATTTAATATTCATAGCTGATTTTAAATAACCTGACTACACCGTTAGGCCGCCACACTCCAGTGAAACATTGAAGAAAAAAAAACGTGCGACATGCAACAATATCACCCTGATAACAAAGAAAAAACCAGTTTGACTGCGTCCTGTTGCACGATTTTTGATGCATGTCTCCCTGGTGTGTGGCGAGCCTAAGTGAATGAGCGTAGTCTGAGCTAAAAAGGGGAGAACCAGATGCAGTGAAAACCATCAGCTTTATAAACTTTTCTTCAGCTAATCTGGTGAAAAAAAATTACTTTCTGTTAGTCAAGGCGAAAACTCTTTTAATTTTAGTGGTATGAAGAGCATTTGGAATTTCCACTTCTAGGCCTGATACAGGCGACTATTTTTATGTTCCGCTTGCACCACTATTAAAAAAAACAGAAATTTTATAAGATATTTCTCTTGCAAATGTCATCAAACTGTTTCTCACAGATTTTTGTTTTCCGAAACTGGTGCAAGGCAGAATTAAAAATTAGTCTCATGTGGCACTCCTGTCCTCACCATCTGGCTACGCTGCTGCTAATACAGCAAACAGTATTCTTCAGGAGTAAAGTATGCTATCTCTTATTTTTTAAATTATTATTACCATAAACTTCCGATTATTCGTGACTCATGGGACTGACGGTGTGGCGGATAATCTAAATAGACGGATAATCGAAAGACAGTATAACACCGTTGCAAAAATTACATTTCTGTTTGTCAGCTTGTAAAAAAGTAATATTTAAACATTTTTTTTATATATTTTGTGTACTTTCGTTAATAAAAAGCGTAACTGACAAAAATAAATCAATTAAGGATACAAATTTAGAGTTTTACAGAATAAACATGAAGTAACCGGTTTTCATCCAAAGTAATCCATTATAAAAAAAATTTTTGCGTTTTATTTGTTCCTTTATTTCAGTGAGTTTATAAAATCTATGTTATAAAAGTACTTGAGTTGCATCGACTTCTACTTGCATCTCAAACTAATTAATGCACTTACACAGTCTTCCCTTATGCATGGCTGATTCCTAAATCACCATTCCCTAATTCATCAAATCCATCCGTTTGAAGTTCTCTGAATTCAAAACATTTTGAATAAATTCTTCATCCGTTAATTTTAGTTTGCGATTTCATCTTGAGAAATATATTTTAACCCCTTGAGGGGCCATGGGATATATTTTGTGCCACCTAATTTAAACAAGACTCGCACCACAAACTTTTAACAGAATTTCATACTTTTAATTTTGGGAACAAAATGATTAAAAATTGCTTTCCTTAATTTAAAATAAAATTTTCGGTTACTCCGGTGAGAATACAATGTTATAAAGACATTGTTGCTGGCCTCTGAAGGTGTTAAATATAGTACGATTGACATCAAGGTCAACATCGCCAAATAATTACTAGATTTTTAACCTTCCTACCCTGTTGAAATTTTACTCAAATTTGATTACAATATTACACACCAGAATTTTTATTTAAATCCATTTAACATACTTATTTAACTTAAATCTATGTGTTATTTATTTAATTTTCTTTGTGGAAATTTTTCTGGTTTGAATCGAATGAAACGCATTATAGGACTGGGTCGATTAGACCCATTCAGGGTAGGAAGGTTTAGTATCTTCCATGCTATGAACAATGTTAGGCTTACGAATGCACAAAATAGTGATTTTGGCCGAGTACAGAATACCGAATAATCGACCCACAGGTGAACCCAATACCGAATATTCGGCTAGCAAAATAGTAACTGTTAGGCCGAATACCGAATATTCGGCCAGCCGAATAGTAACTATTCGGCCAAATACCGAATAATCGACTGGCTGAATACTTTTCATATTTCAAAGTTTAACGTTATTAAAATGTTACGTTTTAAAATAATTTTACATAATGTTTAATAATAAAAACTTACATTTTGATAAACAAGAGCTTTTACAGTATATTTTATATTGAAAAAAAAATCTACTTTGAGTTATTCAAGAAAGATAATTATAAGACTTTTAATTTAATAAAAATTTAAATTCCATGGCTTCTTCTACGAATTAAAACAAGTATTTTAAAATGAAAGAGAAATAGTGGAAAATTGGAACAAAAAACTTCACAGGGTCGTATACTGTTTATTTGTCAGGAAAAGACTAAAGCAAAAATAAATAAATCGTAATACAATGTACTCAAATAATGACAGCTCAACTAGAAAAGCTTTCTAATCCCTTTGATTTAGCGTGGCCGAGAGGTACAGACCTCTCAACTGGTAGACGGCAAGTGCTGGGTTCGAACCCAATCGCGGCTGTCGGCCTAACCGTTCGGAGTTTTCGTGGTTTTCTTCGAACCTTGCGTAAATACGGGTTAGGTTCCCTTAGAAAGACCCCCACGAAGGGCACTCCCCCCCTGGTCCTATATCCCTAGCGCAGATAATCGGACGACAAAAATAAACCAAACCTAAAACCCTTTGATTTAGCAAGGAAGTTTTTAACACTAGAACCGCGGTAAAATTCATTCAAGTTTTATAAAAATATTTCTCACCGGAATTTTCGTTTAAAACTGTTTAAATTATATATTGAAATTATTTTTGCCCAGCTTATGTTTAGCTAACTTTATAAAAAAAATTTCTGGTTCGAATCAACATCTCTGCATATGATACGGGTCAAAATGACCCGTCGCCGCGGTTCTAGTGTTAAATGCATTCTAAATCAGTGTCTTGATAGGACAATCATTTACATATATTGTAAACATTCAGGTTGTTTCTAAAATCTTGCAACAAACTTTCAACATGGCTATTATGGTAAGACAAACGTTTTTTTTTTTTTTTAACAAGAAACAATATCTCAATCCATTTTTTCCATCCAAATTACAATGCATTCAATAAAATAAATTGGGTGAAAAACAAGCCAAAACTGGATTTTTATTTACAATTTTAGCAATATCAATAATGAAGATATTTTAACAATATTTGTTTTGATATTAATTTTGTTTGTACTAAATGTGATGCTGTCATTGAAAATGACTAAATTTTGGTCAGTGGCACAGTATACAATGAAATGGAATCTGAATAAAGGAATGTCTAGCTCATAGTTCTTTAGTTATAAATGGGGGTATTTTCCAGCACTTATCATACATTTCACTGAAATCTAGCGAGTCAGTTGAAAATATTGTTATGAAATCTTCATTATTCTAACAATAATAGATGAAAATCCATGTTTGACTTCGAGTGAGATGAAATACATTGTATTTATTATCGAATAAGTTGATTACGATTACAGTTTCCTGAACGAAAAATTGTCTGTCTTGATACCTATCAACCCAAAAGTTTTTCTGTTTTGCTAAGGAACTCTAACTTGTGATAAAGTAAGAAACTTAAAAATTTTAAACTCAAAATTATTTAATCCTTTGAGGGGAAAAGAACTTCTACTCTTAAAATTCTGAAATCATTGATTGACACCAGAATTTAAAATAAAAGTTATTTCAAAATAGATGAAAGCTTTTCTTCACGTACTTGATGAAATTAAAATTTTCATTTTAAAATTCTGGTGTCGATGTGACGTTTTTCAATTAAAAATAAGTGGTATATATTTTATACCACCGCCCTTCAAGGTGTTAATGAACAAAGGAACTCACACTTGTACATCATTAATCACTACAGAAATCCCAATTAATCGTACCCATTACAGGGCTCCCAAATGGTCCGCCAACTGAACATCAATATTTTCTTAGAAAGATTTTCGTTTTATATTTTTCTAGCAAATTGCGCAGAAACCACCTTCGGAGGTCAGTTTTAGCGCAAATGCTGTAGAAACCTACAATGAAATTTTCTGTTAAAAAATATTGGTGTTCAGTTCACGGACCATTTGGGAGCCCTGCCATTATAACATTATTTTAATCTTCCTCATGGTTAATTTCCTTAAATTATACTTTTCAAATACATATTCTGCCTAGCCAAATATTTAGCTTAACCAAATAGTTTTATATTCGGTTTAATCGAATATTCGGTATCACTGCAAATAGGCCAAATACCGAATAGTCACCGAATATTCTGTGCATCCCGAGTTAGGCCAATGTTTGTTTCTGATATAAAATATGTATATATATGTGAAGTGAGATGGCAGTTGAAAGAGTGGCGGATAATTAACTTTACTCTATCACTCACTGACGGAAGTTTACTGTATTGTATTTTGACTCTATAATGTAAAGAATCCTGCATTTTTACCATAAAATTTCAAAACACAAGTAGAAAAACTTCTCCTTAAAATATTAAATACATTAATCTGTTCAAAAACTCTAATTTTTATTAAGGAATACAAATTCTATTTACATAAAGAATGTTATTCTAACTTTCAATTTAAAACAAAATGTTGAAATAATTAAATGATTCTATTTAACCACTTAACTGATTCTTTTCTTTACGTACAATAAATTGATAATGTGGGTTAATACCAATTTTTTTAACCCATTAGTGCCTAGCGTCCCTTTTTAGGGACGCTTCAAAAGGTCCATGTAGCACTGTTTTTGACACCGGTAAAAAAGAACAGCAATCTTTATTTTATTTAATTGAAACATTTCCGTAATTAATGAACTAAACTTAATTCTTTTTAAAATAGTGGTGCCAACCGAATAAAATTTGCGCAGAAGGAGTTGGGCACGAATGGGTTAAGCTAAAATATTCGTAATATTTAGTCTAAGTATTTCTGCTATTAAATAGTATGAAGTTGTATTTAAAAAAATTAGTGGTGTCTAAAAGTTTAAGTAAGCAAATTCTAGCAAAGCAAATTCTTCAAGCAAATTCTCCTTACCCGTGCGACGTACAGGTAAAACAGAGAAAGGGTTAATAGGTTTTTTAATTGTTCTCTTAATCTCTTGGGGACGAGCGACACGTATATGTGCCATAAAAAGGCTTTAGAATCCTTGTTTATACTCACCAGTAAAATTTTAGTGTAAAATTTGCCTTATTTAATCGGAGCATTTTCTCGATTTAATTAGGCACAAATTTCTTTTTTTAAAAACCGGTGAAAAAACATTCAAAATTTTGTAAAAGGTTCTCGTCGCGAAAGGGTTAATAAGGATCGTTTAAAAATACTAATAACAGTTGTAGGAAATACAAAAATAATACCTATATAAATAGTACAATATTTTATTATTGAGTAAAACATTTTATTGAAAAAGGAAGTCAAACAAGTGCTAAGCAAATTAAAGTCATTTAAAAAAAAAATTATGGTAGGAAATCGAATTATCAGAGGTGCGGCGGATGCGTTCATAATTACTGTAACTCCTTTACACGAGGGATCGAACCGAAGATGTCCGGCTTTAGCATGTATTCTCAGATAAATGCTACCCAAGGCCCAAAGGAAATGATATACTAGAGGGGGAATCTTTCCATACTTTCTGCAGAAAAGATAAAATTACGTGATGTAAATATTAAATACATTAATCTGCTAAAAAAAATTAATTTTTATTAAAGAATATAAATTTTATTTACATAAAGAACGTTATACTAACTTTCAATTTAAAACAAAATGTTGAAGTAATTAAATGGTTCTATTTAATAGGTTTTTTTTAATTGTTCTCTTAATAACGATATTTTAAATATACTAATAACATCTGTAGAAACTGCAAAAATAATTCCTATATAAGTAGTAAAATATTTTATTATTGCGTAAAACATTTTATTCAAATAAATATAACCATTAGATTATAACTGTTTTGTCGAATTTCTCGTTTAGTTCGGATTAACCCATAGGAAAATTCTTAAAGTACTTCTCTTCAACATTCGGTATATTCACTAAAGCTTTGTGTAAACATTAGTTTTAAATACGAACAAAAGATAAAATAAAGTGCTTTCTATTTCAGTTTATAAAAGCTTTTATCTTAATACAAATATTTTAGAAACGATTCAGTTATTAAAAGCAGCACATGTTTTCTCGCTTCTTAAAACATCGAGTAGATTTAAATTTAGCAATATTAAACATATTTTATCACAACTAAGTAACTTAAAACTTTTCTTTTGAAATTGCTTCTAGAGATCGAATTTACTATCATCTCACCAATTAATAGCAAAGTAAAGAGAGAAAATTAAAATAAATTTATCATTTAATAATTAAGGTGATTGAAAGTTGTTAACAATTTGCTAAACATTGCTTGTTTATATTTAAAATGCAAGTTTGTATTATTAATGATTGAAAATGCTATACATAAAAGTTTTTAATATAGAAAACTTTATTTTTAACCACTTAACCCGTTGAAGGACGGTGGGATAAAACATATCACACTTAATTTTAATTGCGAAATGCCACATTGACACCAGAATTTTGAAATGAAAATTTCAATTTCATGAAGTACATCTATCTATTTATCTATTTCCAAAAAAATTTATTCTTATATTCTGGTGTCATTCAAAGTGTTAAATATGGAACATTTAAGCACTTAACTGATTTGCCCGTATGCCGTTCGGGCAAGACGAATTTGCTTAATTCATTCATCAAAGCTTTTTGACACCACTATTTTTTTTTAAAGTACGATTTCAACTATTTAATTTCAGAAATGTTTAGACTAAATATAACGAAGATTTAAACTTAAAAACTGGTGTTAACCCACATTTTCAATTTATTGTACGTAAAAAAGGGAATCAATTAAGGTGTTTAACATCAATGTCAATATCGCCATATAATTATTAGATTTTTAAGTCTCCTTCATGCTATGAACAATGTTAGGTCTAAGAATGCAAAAAATAGTGATTTTGGTCGAGCACAGAATACCGAATAATCGGCCCACAGGTGAACCGAATACCGAATTTTCGGCTAGCAAAATAGTAACTGTAAGGCCGAATACTGAATATTCGGCCAACCAAATAGTAACTATTCGGCCGAATACCGAATATTCGACTGGCTGATAGCGTTTTATGAATAGAAGTGCTTTGCCCCTCAGAGGGTTTATCCCTTCCGGAGCAAGGCACTTTCATTGCGAAATTGTTGAAATGATTGAATGACTTCGGAATTTAAGTACAAATACATTTAAAAATAAAAAAATATCCATATACATATAACCGAATAATATATATATATACCAGAATTCTGGTGCCATTGTTGCATTTGGGAATCACGTTGGGCGTTCCATGTAATAAAACACTGAAACACAAAGGGTTAAAAAGGTGAAATATTTAGTTAATAGCGAGTAATTCTATTAAAAAATCTATTTCTGAAAGCTTTATCTGCTTTTCCCGCATGCCGTACAGGCAAGAAGAGTATGCTACAATTTCATATTATTTAATAACAGGCATTTTTAGATTAAATATTAAGATTATTTTAGTTTAACAAAGTTGTGTTTATCCCATATTTTAAGTTTATCGTAGGAAAAAAAAGAAACTGTTAAAGGTCAATATCTGCAGACTTGCCAAGTTTCCGGCATTTTGCACACCACTATTATCTTAGAAAAAACGTTGGTATTTTAAATCGCCTAAAAATTGCAATTAAATAAAAGAACATTTTCTTATTAATATTTTTATCCAAAAAGCCGGAGACTTGGCAGCTCTGCATCTGAAAAATGGACCATTTACGTCCACGACCAATAATACTTTATTAATTATACTAAAATCAAAAGCTGAAAAATGAAGTATATTGTAACATTTGTTATAAGAATAACCAATGATAAATGAACATATAATTATGCATAAATAATTATTTTCAAGCTTTAAACAGATTTAATTAACATTCCATTTCCTGTCCCCAGGTACAAGTATCTAATAATCAATGTATGTTGTAAAATTTCTATAAGTATTATAAAATTTTGCTATTATATATTTATACCTATATATAGAGAGAGATTGTATAGTAAAATACTGTAATAAACATATTTGTTACTCAGGTTAATCATATCTCAGTCCCTTTAACTCTTTGAGCTCTAGTGGGTAGATTTCTTCAAAATTCCAGGTGTCACATTGGCACCAGTGTTTTGCAAAGAAAAAAATTGGTTAACGATATACATGAAAAATTGTCCTTTTAAAAATCTATCTGGTCGAATTTTCTGTTGCTGTTGTGACATTTCGGAATTAAAATTAAGTGGTAGAAAATTCAACCATCAGAGCTCAAAGGGTTAACCCGTTAATGGTCGCATTAAATTACGGTTTAAAAATTCAAATTGATTATTGCCACCACTTTTTTTGTAAAAAATCTATTCATCTTATTTAATGACAAGTAAAATGATACCAAAATATCGTATTGTTATTCTTATAACAATTATACTATTTTATAAAACTGGTGGGAATCAAACAATTCTGAATGAAAGCCGTGAAGCTTGCAAACGTTATGTCATGTTTGATTTAGCTTTAAACGTTATTTTGTGCATTCTTACAACTTCAGCTAGCGCAGTGTTTTTTATCAGAGAAAACTTGAACTCTTTTTATAAATTAATGTATATAAAAAATCTAAGCTAATTTAAAAAACGTCACTTATTATATTTTTATATGTATTATAATTAATGAATTATTTAATTTTAAAATTATGGCGTTCTTTTTGGGGAAATCCTGTATCAAATACTGTGTATGATAGCCTCTACTTGAAATGTGTGACTTCTTCATGTGTTCAATAAAAATGTCAGTCATTTAACTTGAGAGTCATAGAAATTATTTTTTACCGAAATAAAGTTAAATATGAATAAAATTAAATAAAATTTTATACCTTTAAAAATAACATAACGCCAGTATGTAAATTATAATTGCCTGTCATTTTTTTAATATAATACACTTTCAAAATCATTTTGTGTGTCTAAAATTTTTTTAATTACAAGTTAATTTTTCAGGAACCCCTTTTTAATAGCTTTTAGTCAAGTTCTTATTGACTTAATAGTAGACTAATCATAAGGACGTGAATGAGCACTTCTTTTCAGTTGGATAAAAAAAAATTAAATTCCTCAGACTTTATTAAAATATTAAGTAGTGTGATAGTGATTGATGGCTATCTTATTAATCAATATATTTTTCGTTTTATTATAGCACGGTGTTAAATTATTAAGTTTTTCTATAATTTTAATTCCATCATTATTTTATCCTACTATTTACATTGCTGTTTTCAAATAAATCCATAAAAAATACTTAACTATTAAACTACAGGTTCCAATGCTTACTTTTCTGTAGCAGAAAATAAAATAAACTTCTGTTATTTATTCAAAATGAAGCGAGTGTTTTGTGTCAAATCATCTCAATATATAGAGTAGAGGTTGATTGGTTGGTTGTTTTTATGACGGCCAGTTTTCAACACGTGGGACATGGGCCCTAATGGAATGGGGTGCCCTCCGTGGGGGGGGGGTCTTTCTACGGGAACCTAATGTGTATTTACGCAATATATAGAGTAGTGATAAAAGAAAAATTATTTGCTGATACATGAGGCCTTAGAGACCATACAGTTCAAAAAAACAGAATTCCATTTGGGATTTGAGTCCTTTCATGTTAAGTGGCTTAAATTTGTATATGATTCCCTTCTCGACCCTCTTCAACTTTGAAGGAAACATTACAGGACATAGATACTGGTTCATATACGGAAACCTCGTATCCAAACCAGAAATAAAGAATAGTATTTTATGCTTTATTTAATGTAACACATCAAATAAGCTAAGAATTCCTTTGTTGAAATTTCTGAACTTGAAATTTCTTTTTGAAATTGGTGGCCAAACAAGCAACCCTGTCTAGCCAGGAAACTACCCTAATAGTATAATGATGCAAAAAAAGTCTAAATGAGTATCAATCAAAAGGGCATATTGAAACAAGTTTTTAGACGCATAAATTATTTGCCTCCGTCTTCCCGTTATCGAGATATAATGTTTTAAATTTTTCAAATTAAAATATCTAGCGCTAAGAACGGAAGACTCCCTGTAAGCCACCTAACAAAATAGTTCGTGGTAAAGCAGTAGTAGCTTGCAATTAGAAAGTCTTTGGGTAAATTATCGGTGCCACGTGAATTTATTCAGCTTTGAATCCAGAATTTTGAATATAGAACTGATAAAGCGGGAGGATGCTGCACAGAAAAATCACCTCATCAAGTTCATGGTTGAAATTCCAACATTAGGTAAAACTCGAATCCTATTTTAAAACGCATTCGATCTGCCAAGTCGCATCTTGATGGAAAATACCGTAATTTCGGGTGTATAAGCCGCAGCTCAAACAATTCTTTTTCGACCCAGAATTTTTTAAGAAACAAATATAACTAGTTAGATCGCCGTAAATATTTGTCTTCAATCACTAAATAAGATTTCTGGGTCCAAAAAGAATTGTTTGATCCGCGGCTTATACACCCGAAATTACGGTACCTGGAAACCCAATTTTAGCGGTTGACAAGTAGATTTACAGTTGTGTTTTCATGCTAACAGTCTTCCCTATTTTCATACATTTGGGTGCAGGGAAACACAATGGTAAAACCGAGTCAATTGCTAAAATCAGGTTTACAGGTTCGCAGACCGAACATTTGTAACTGAAAAAAAAAAAAAACTTGGAATGATCCTCTTTATTTTCTTACATCACTTATTACATAAATGAGTAATAGTTTTGAAAATATAAATTTGCAAGTTTCTACGAAATTTATAAACAAGATTTTTCCTTTTTAAAAAAGTGGTGCGGACTTTGAACCACTTTTTTAAAAAGTAGATCAAGACCGAGTGGAAGCCCTGTGTCAGTGGTTCAGTTTACCAAAAAAAAAATGTCGATAAGGATTTTTCCCACCTGTGCATTACATTTTAAGTTCGATCTTATTGTGTAATGTGCAATATTATGTATCTGCTGTGAAACA
This sequence comes from Maratus speculifer, assembly GCA_964019185.1. Classification (NCBI taxonomy): domain Eukaryota; kingdom Metazoa; phylum Arthropoda; class Arachnida; order Araneae; family Salticidae; genus Maratus; species Maratus speculifer. Next base: position 178,058,780 of record OZ025299.1, read on the forward strand.
CCTCAACATTTACAGGTAAGTCCATTGAGCATTTTTTTAAGCAGACCCGATACCCATTATTCGATGAAAAATGAAGAAAATATCGATTTTCTAATTTTCTTATTAAATTATACTTCATTATCCCTAGTACATTCTAATAAAGTTTCGTAAAGATCCGAGTATTTCTACCGGGTGGCCCAAAAATGACTGGTGGATTTTAAAATTCAATAACTTGCAAACGGTGACAGCTATTTAAAAAAATTTTGCAGGATGGTTATGTATAATGTTAGGAGTTTTTTTACCATAATTTTTTATTTTAGTTCGAATTTCAAACAATAGATGGCGCTGACGTCGATTGAAGGCCAGGTGATCAGTGCTGAGTGAGGTCAGTTTCGGCGTCGACCTGGCCTTCAATTGCCGTCAGCGCCATATATTGTTTGAAAATCGAACTAAAATAAAAAATTACGGTAAAAAATCTCCTGACATTATACATATCCCTCCTGCAAAAATTTTTTAAATAGTTGTCACCGTTTGCAAGTTATTGAATTTTAAAATCCATCAGTCATTTTTGGGACACCCGGTAAATACAGTTCAAGCCTTTTGACTTTGGTGTTTCTTAGACGAATTTTAATCGATCAACACCACTTTTTCAAAAGAAGTTATTTTCAACTACACAATATCAAAAGTGCTCTAATTAACCCTTTCCGGCACGGGCGAAATTTGTAGTAAAGTAAAAAATTATCGACTGATACCGGAATTCACAAACGAATTTTTTAAATATTTTGAATTCCTTAATCTAAGCTTTTATTGTGAAAGCAAAATTTTACTAAAATATTATTTGTGCCGATTGCAAGTTTGGGATTAAAATTAGGTATCCCAGACCGGGCACAGTGTGTCGGAAAGGGTTAAGCAAGGCATGTTTTATTTTTCTTTATTACTAGTGTCGAAAACAAATTTTGCAGAGAAGGATTATATCCAATCGTATTGGTCATACGAGTGCAAAAGGTTAAAGTGATTCTATTACTTCGCCGTCCCTTTAAATGCCACACCCACTTCACTTAAAAGTGATTTTTCTCTATGATTTTTCGACAAATATGCCTGTTAAAAGTGATAAAACTTTTAGGTATATGTTTCTATTTACTCTTTTTTTTCTTTGGTTGTTCCTTATGATCTATTTGATAAAATTAGATAACAAATGTCAAATAATAAAAAATATGTTTTTTTTTTCTTTACACATAAAATTGTAAAATAAATTCCGATTTTACTGCAATTTTATGCGCATTTGCACATTTTATTTTTTCCTCCTAATAATTACCGTAATTTCCAGCGTGAAATCTACGGATCAAACATTTTTTTGGACCCATAAATCTTATTTAGTGATTGGAAACAAATATTTACGGCGATCTAATAAGTTACATTTCTTTTTAAAAAAATTCTGGGTCGAAAAATGATTGTTTGATCCGGGGATATACGCCGGAAATTACGGTAATTTGTGATAAATTCGATACTTAACATTAGAGAAGTGATGAGAAGTCAATTTGAGCCATACCAAATGTGTACATTTTTTATTCACACAAGAAATTTCTTCAGTGAATCTGCAATATATATATATTGCAGAAAAATAAGTTATATTGTTACAAATGAAAAATTTCGCACTAAATATTTTTATTAAATTAGATTAAATGTTCTAAATTCCACCGTTCTAGTGCTAAAACTATACAACACATTTCTAAGAATAGTTTTTAAAAAAATAGATCAAAATGTTTAAAACTGTACGAGAACATACATTTTTATATTTACTTTAATTTTTTCAAAGAAATTCAATTTTTTCAAATTTTTTTACGGAAATCGAAGAATTTCTTGATAGAATCATTTTCCTTTATTGAGTTCTTTATTCTTATGCCAAAAATGTACATTAAAATTCTTTATTTTTTTAACCCTTTATCTACCGACGGTATTTACAAGTACCATTTAAATTACTTATTATAAAATTCTTTTAATACGTCAATTAGTTGTAATACTGTTTAGAATGAGTTACAGGTACATTATTTTATTTTATTCCAAAAGCATTATTGGTTACACAAAACAAAAGTATTTTCAAAACGATGATTTCTTTTGCGTTTGTATCTTTTCAGCTTTTTTGGCGCTGAGGAAGGGGGATGGGGATTTTTCAAATCGGAAATATTTTTTTATATTGTAAGAACATCATATTTGTGCATTTTATAATTCTACAAAATACTAAGAAAACAATTTAAAATAAAAGATTTGAGTGTGGTTATAAATATTGTGCAAAATCCCTGTAAATTCAAATTTAATTAATCCTTCTAAAATCCTGCAAAAATTTATAAAATGATTATGTAAATCTTTTAATTTAGTTCAAACAATTTACGTAAAATGCTTTAGAACAGTGATGCACAACCTTTTTACCAGAAAATCGTTTGCCACCGGAATATTTTAAAAGTGTTGTTTCTTTTCTGTAATAGCAAAGTTTCTGCCATTACTATAAGCAAAATTATTCTGCATAAGAACTGTGGTATTATTGTGGCCCGCGGGCCAAAGGTTGTGCACCCCTGCTTTAGAATGTAAAATTTTCATGAATTCACAATTCGGTAGATAAAGGGTTAAGTTTAAAGGGTGTCAAGTCCCCGTTCTGGAAAATAATATCCGTTGTTAAATTAAAGTGACTTTAAAAATTAAAGTCATTTTAGTTTATTTTTTAAAGAGGTTTTTGAAGTGGTTTCTTTAAGTACCGTCAAGACTATAAAGCGATATTTGCTTTTGACTTTGGAATTCAAGGATAATGCAGACCTGCAATTCGTTTTTTTTTATTCAATATGAAAGTTGTTCCTTAGGTATTTTTTATAACGAGAAAATTTCCATCACGTACAGCTTAGACACAAATCGAGAATTTCTGTCTGGATGATTATAAATTTAGTTTCAAAAACATCGGGATTTCCAAATAAGTTAAAACCTTGTCATAAAGGCACCATACACTAATAAATATAATCCAGGCTATTAATAGTTGCTCCATACGAAATATTGCTTCATACCGAAAGCATGAAATTCTACTAATTGGACGGATAATTTTCTTTGAGAAAAAGAAAACTTATTATAGCAATTTTTAACTTAAAAATTAACTTTAATCTTAAAATGTAAAATAATTAATAAAATGTAAAATGCAGCTTCGCTTTGAAACATTTTTAATACATCTTTTTTTTTTTTTTTTCAAACTCTGTTGTATATTTTGTATAATTTTCCAGGACATACTTCCTCACTATAGCTTGCTATTATTTTAGGTCACCCATGAGTTTCCCTAGAATAAATCTTCTAATTTACTTTTGTAACGCAATATTAAAAATATTTCACATATATTTTTTAATTCATACTTTAATACAATTTAATTGCACTGTTAAAATTAAATGAGTCAAAAGTTATTATTTGGAAATAGTAGTATTTAAAATCGGCAAGCCTTGTACTTATAAAGTAAAACTTTTGAACATACAGAAACTTACCGTAATTTCGGGTGTATAAGCCGCGGATCAAACAATTCTTTTTCGACCCAGAAATTTTTTTTAAATGAATGTTACTTTGTAGATCGTCGTAAATACTTGTGTTCAATCACTAAATAAGTTTTCTGGGTCCAAAAAGAATTGTTTGAGCCGCGGCTTATACACCCGAAATTACGGTATCTCTTTCAAAATTCTAATTAAAGTCTTTTTGTGTTTACGTTCTTTCTAATTGCTAAAAATGAGTAAGATTAAGATTTTAAAAACAGTAAATATTATTATTTAACCATTGACATGCTTCAATTCTTCATCGATGTTGTTTTGTATTAAAACTATTTAAAACTATTTTGCTGTTTTTAATATCTTAAATTTACACCTTTTTAGCAATTAGAAAGAATGTATTATTACAAGGTGTTAATTCGTTATGTATTTCCTTTTGAATTTTTTAAATACTAATATTAAAATAATAAATAAATCCACTAATATAACACGTCATTATATTATAAAACAGCTTTTACTGGCCTCTTTTGTCACATAAATATATTAAACTGAAATATTTACTTAATTGAATAGTTTGAGGAGAAAGTTTTCTAATTTTATTAAAAGGTATTCTAACTTGTTAAGTAACACAAGTTTAATAAAAATAACTTATCGTGACAGATGGATTTCAGCAATACATTATCTTTTCCTTTATCATTAATTTGAGTGAAACACAATGAACTGAACATTTAACTTACGTTAGTAATCCAATGAATAGAATTTTTTGTTATTATTTCTGTGCTGACAGTAAGTGTCATTTGCAGGCTTTTCCGTTAATTTTCATCTCAGTGCTATAAGAAAACTTATTTTAAAAAGTTACAGTAAATTTGAATTTTTTAATTTTTATTACTTTGACACTATTTAATTGCCCTACTTCAATTAAATAAATCAAAAATTACTATTTAAAAATAGCAATATTTAAAATCGGCAATCATTTTACTTGCAGCGTAAAACTTTTGAACATACAAAAACTTATCTTTTTCAAAATTCTTATTAAAATCCTTTTATGTTTACATTCTTTCTAATTGCTAATAAAAATGCTAATAAAAATGTGTAAGATTAAGATTTAAAAAAGTCCTTCCGAGAATACCGGGAGGATGAGGTGACTTTCATATACTTATTTATTTATTTTATATTAAGTTATATAAATCAAATATACGAAGCTCAAAATAGTAGAACACGATTATGTAAGATTGAATACTAGTTTTTGTCAATACTGAATATTAATAGGAATTTTTAGAAATTAATCATCTTTTATTCAACCTGGTTTTATTTTAAGCGATTTGTAGGGTCGCCAAATTCCACGATATCCATTTTAAAGCAGCATGATGGATAAAAAAAACCCAATGAGCTTGATTGAAATCTTAATTCATGTGAACATGCACACTCACATCGAAATCGGTTAATATAAACGAGTGCTGTCGCGGGCAAATTGACTTTTTTAAAAAAAATGTCCCCACATTAAAAATTCAAACTGCTATATCCCAGGCGTTTTTCAAGGTAAAGACAAAGCAAAAAATACTCCGGAATTCATTTTTAAGATAAATAGTTTAGAAAGAGTCTTTTTCCATTTCTAATTTTTTGTTTATACATCATTATACATTTAAAAGAGTTTTGACAAATTTAAGTGGCCGCCATTTTGAAACAAAATGGCGGATAAAGTTGGCCCGTGAACTCGGTCAAGACACTGGTATGTACCATGAACACACGGAGTTATATCGAAATCAGTTTATAAATATGCGTATTAACGGGTGACAAATTTCAGACCATTTCAAAATGTCAATCTCACTGGAAATTGAAAGTGCTAAAACTCAGCCATTTTTCAAGATATTGATGAAACAAAAAATGCTCTGGAATCTTTGTATCAAGGTCAAAACACAAGAGAAAAATCTTTTTCAATTTCTTACTTTTTTGCACCTAATTTTAAAATTTAAATTAAAAAAAAAATAATATTCCGCCATTTTGAAACAAGACGGCGGTTGGAACTGGCCAACGAACTCGGTCCAAGCATAAGTATGTCCTATCTATGCACCAAGTTTCATCCAAATCGGTGTATAAATACGCGTGTTATCACGTGACGAAAACCAGATCATTTCAAAATGTGAGCAACACTAGAAATTAAAAGTACTATAACTCAGACATTTTTAAAGATACAGACGAAACAAAAAGTACTTTGGAATCTTTGTATCAAGGTCAAATGCATAAAAGAAAAATCTTTTTCAATTTCTCAATTTTTTGTACCTAATTTCAAATTTTAAATTTCTTTTAAAAAATGTAAATGGCCGCCATTTTTAAACAAGATGGCGGATGGAACTCGTTAACGAACTCGGTCCAGGCTTTATTAAGTACTATGTACACACCAAGTTACATCAAAATCGATTTATAATTACGAGTGTTATCACGTGACAAAAATCAGATCGTTTCAAAATGTCAGCCATAAGAAAAATTCAAAGTGCTATAACTGAATCATTTTTTAAGATATAGACAAAGCAAAAAGTGTTCTAGAGTCTGTGTTTTAAAATATAACACATAAAATAAAAATATTTTTCAACTTTTAATTTTTTCGCATTTATTTTTAAATTTAATTTTTTTTAATTTTTTAAATGGCCGCCATTTTGAAACAAGATGGACGATGATGCTGGCCAACGAGCTCGGTCGAGATATTTGTATGTACTATGTACATACCAAGTTTCATTCAAATCGGTTCATAAATACGTTAGTTATAGCATGACAAAAATCAGATCGTTTCAAAATGTCAGCCATAAGAAAAATTCAAAGTGCTATAACTCAATCGTTTTTTAATATATAGACAAAGTGAAAAGTGTTCTGAATATGGTGTTTTAAGATCTAACTCATAAAATAAAAATATTTTTCAACTTTTAATTTTTTCACATTTAATTTTAAATTTTAATTTTTTTTTAAATTTTAAATGGCCGTCATTTTGAAACAAGATGTCGGATGATGCTGGCCAATGAACTCGGTCGAGATATTTGTATGTACTATGTACATACCAAGTTTCATTCAAATCGGTTCATAAATACGATAGTTAGCGCATGACAAAAATCAGATAGATATATATATAAAGAGATAGATAGATAGATAGATAGATATATGGTTATATATATATATATATATGTGTGTCAGCATTTGAACGGAGGGCTGTTTTGGGGTCTGGGGGGTCTTGATCGGTGAAAATATACCAAAATTTTCTGGAAGTGCTTTCCTCCGGACGACGCACAGTGGGGCAAAATCCCGAAAAGCTGGCCAAAATATGAAAATGTTATTCAAATTGTACCAAAATTCGTATACAGGTGTTTTTCAGGATGCTAAGTAAGAATACAAAATTAAAATTTAAAAAAACGGCGGATACAATATGGCGGAGCAAAAATTAAAAATGTCTCGAAAGTTGTTCAATTTATATGCAATTTTGTAAACTTTTCAGGATGCTAATTAGGATTCAAAAATTAAACTTTAAAAATAAATAAATAAAATATTATTAAAGATTAAAAGGAAAAACAATTAGATTTAAATAAAATTTAAAATTTCGAGGGCAAACTTAAAAAGCAATTTTCAAAAAACCAAGGCATATTTAATCGAAATTTAAGTACGTTAATGGAAAGTAAAATATTAGACTATTTAATTTTTATATTATTAAAACAAAAACGAAAATATATTCCAGAAATTCACTTTCAGTATCAACTGTTGTAATAATAAAAAGATTCTTCAGAGGTCAAAGTGTCGAAATATTTAGCAGAACTTGTTGGCGGTATTGGAAGATCCTGTGACTCTTTGGATCAATGATTTTAATTTCTTCTACGATAATTTATCTAAACTGGAAATGAAAGAATCTAATGCCATTAAAAGGCGTAAAAATATTTTTTTTTCTCGTTACTGCATCTTTGCGATAAATCTTCTAGATAATTTTTTATTAGTTTGTTGTATGATTCTTGAGTATCTTATACCATTTGACAAATTGGCAGTAAAGAAGATAATGTTATTTCTTCGTCATTAATAAGTAGTTTGTGTACTGAAGTAGGCATATAGAGCCAGGGGTGCAACTCAAATCTACGGGCTATTTGTAAGGAAAAGTCTACGAAATTTATCAAGAAAACGACATGACTACAAGAAATTACTTATGATATAGAATCGTTTAATCAAATCTTCGTATACGATAGTTATAGAAGCACATATAGTTGAGTTTTCAAATAATCGTTGAATTGCATTGCCATCATTTCTGCTTCCAAATCTGGAATTTAGTTTCTCGATGAGAAGTCTTAATTGTAAACGAAATATTTTTTGCATATTTTATTTTGCAATTTCAGTGTTTTTCTTTTCATGCAGAGTACGAGCTTTTCATTTTTTCTATCCAGTTTGTTTTCCAGGTGTAAGCCCTCTCTAAACGTTTTTGCATGTAACTTAGATATTCTGAATTCTAAATTACCTCAATCCAATTTTAATAAAAAATGTCAGATCGGTAAGATGCTGTTTTGATGCTGTCTGAAATAGGTAGCAACGTTGAGTATTAGACTAATTCGTTCTTGACGACTATTTCTTCTGTTATCATTGATTGTATTAAATGAAATAAGTTGATTCTCCTGGTGTTTAATACAATCCACCTCAATGACATTCATTGACAGTAGCATCTGTATTTCTTGAAAAAGAAAAATGGATCTTGATTGGCCCGATAAAACCATTGAAATGGAAATCTCGGAATTTTGAAATTGACGATTCATGAATTTTTCGCAACTTTTATGTGTTCTAGTAGCACGGGAGAAAAGAAAAATATATTAGACCTCCTGCAATCTTCATAGCTAATAATTTGTTTAAATGTACTCAGAATAGATGTTCCATCACATCCTCACTTGCAAATCAAATCCAAATTACTAATATATTCTAAAGTGATATTCATAATGATTTTTACTCGCATTAATGGAAAACGCTCAGTAGTTTGATCTACAAATATTGCCATTCACAAAATAATTCTTCTAATTACAATAGAACAAACAAATTTACTACCTATAAAGATAAGAAAATGTATTCTACCGGATTAATAATAGAGAATTATTTTCATTTTTTCATTACTAAGCTTACTTATCAAATTAATGTAATTTTATGATTATAGTACTTATTTACAATATAACAAGAAATAAACTATAATAAAATTGAATAATTCAAAAATTTGAAAAATATTTATCAGCTAAATTATGTGAAAAGTAGTCAATTTCAAAATTTTTGAGGCGGCCGAAAAAAGTGGCATTTTACTTGCGGTTACTAAAATATGCGTGAAATGCAGAAAGGCAGTTTTAGGCAGCTGGTTTTTTATGAATCACTAGACAATAGCCCAAATTATTATTTCCATTAAATTTCCTTGCGGAACACTGTGGAACATTTAAACTTTTTCATGTTTGAAAGTAAAAAAAATGAAAAAATATCTAAAATTTTTTATCAAAAATGACAATGAATTTATTAATTTTTATGTGCTCCAAATAAATTTTGTAATACATGAAAATAAAGTACACACTATCATAGTGTGAATCCATTTCAAATCATTAAAATCGGATAATATTATAAAATGTAGCACGCGTTCAAAGAAACTGTTGTTTTGCTGTTTTTGTTCGATCTATGTGATATCCCTTCAAGCATCATTTTCGAAATAATGCTGCTTGTAAGGGTAAAGCAAAAATCTTTTTATAAATACAGATCATGACTCTCCAAACATTATTCTATCCAACTGTACAGTCAAAATTCCCTAAATCGTAACTTCATTTTTCGACTTTTGGCCAGCTTTTTGGGTTTTTGCCCCACTGTGCGACGGCTGCAATAGGTAGCTTTTTACTTTTTGTAATGAAAGCTACCTAAAACAGTAAATTTGTATTATTTAACAGTTGACATGTTTCAACTCTACTTCGATATATTTTTTTATTATTATTTAAACGATTTAAAATTATTTTCTTTTTTTTTTCAAAATCTTAAATTTACATCTTTTTAGCAATTAGAAAGACTATATTATTGTAGGATGTTAATTTATTATGTATTTCATTTGGCGTGTTTTAAATACTATTAAAATAATGAATAAATCAACTAATATAATACGCCATTATACTATAAAACAGCTTTTACCGGCCTCTTTTGTCATACAAATATATAAAACTGGAGTATTATCTTAATTGAATAGTTTGAGGAGAAAGTTTTCTAATTTTATTAAAAGGTATTCTAACTTCTTAAGTAACACAAGTTTAATAAAAAAAATAACTTATCGTGACAGATGGATTTCAGCAATAAATTATCTTTTCCTTTATCATTAATTTAAGTGAAACACAACGAAGTGAACATTTAACTTAGTAATCCAATGAATAGAATTTTTCATTATTATTTCTGTGCTGACAGTAAGTGACATTTACAGACTTTCCGTTAATTAATCTTTCATCTCAGCGCTATTAGAAAGCTTATTTTGAAAGTTTATAGTAAATTTGAATTTTTCAACGCCTAACAATACTTTTATTAGTCAATTGTTTTCATGATAAAGATTTCAAATAGTTAAGAATATTGTTTCTCCCTCTGAATCAGTTGTATAGCAAGAGGGCACAAAAAATAGCAAAAATCCCTTTTGTACAAAAATTAAAATTATTTAACTAAAAATTATATTTACCACTTTGCTTTTAATATTGAAACGTTTTGGTTAAGAAAAAAATAATGGCAGCGCACACTAATTTTATTTGCATAATGAGGGATTTTTTTTATGGTTACATTAAAAATGTTCTTGATCTGAACTCTAAATTTTTTCAGGTGCATTAGCAATTATATAAATAAGTAGTACCTGTAGTTGTTGTCTGGTCCAACCAACTGTCTCTATGCTTGTCCGTATATAAAAGTTTAAAAACTAGCCACTGAAAATGTTGTCCTTGATGGACAAATTAAAGAAAATATACTGAAAAGATTATCAATATAAAAGTGATCATTTTTCAATATTTTGGATTTTTTTTAATGGATACCAAATAGCGACACCATGCATTAAGCATATTATAAGCATTATCCTATAATAGTTCTCTAGACTTTTTTTATTCATTGTTGGGTGCCAGTTTTCAGCACGGTATTTTGTCATTTCTTATTATTCCAAGTCACAAAATTACTTTTGATTTTAAAAGTCTCATTAGGTTCACTGATGTGTAATATTAATCAAAATACTGCTTATGATTTAGATGTTTAACAACTGGTTGAGTTAGTCTAGCATTGACTCTCTATTGGTCTCAACTTGAGTAACTTGTCTTGCCCATTAGACAATGTATCAGATGAAAAAATTGTCATATACTTTCGAATGTATTCAAGGTCATGGTGTGCCTAACTAGTAGTACACCAACGACAAGGCTCCCAAACAATCTTATTTTTTTTAAGTTTGCTTCACTATTCAAGATACAAATTCTTAGATAATATTTTATATCTGTTGAGGAATATTTAGTGATTTTTCTGTATGTTTTAGACCACTATACAGGCTTATTTGTTCAAAGATGTGCTCAAAATGATATGGAAAGAAAAAAATTCATATGGTGCTTTTAATGAAAAAAACATTTTCAGGCAGAGAAACATCTCCACGAAACTTTTTTGAAGAAGGATCTGGTTAAAGAGTTTGAAACATTCAGAGCAATTTTTTTCTTCTTATGTTTCCTGGCTGCTTTTGTTTTAATGTAGATGAAAGATTCAATGTTTGCATGAACATTCTAGTCAATTTAACATTTTCAGGGGCAAAGTATTTCTGATCCAACAATATTCAAATGATGAATTCACACTACTATTTACGAACATATTTATTTGAAAATAATCAAAAGCTCTTTTTCACGTATATTATGAGATCGAAATTGTGCTAAAAACTTACTGGTGCCAGTTCGCAGCTGGGTATTAAAATTAACCGTTTACAGACTGCAAATGGCACCCCTGAAAGGGTTAAGAGGGTTCGTAAACCTGGAAATTTTTTGGTACCAGTATTTTCTCATAGGAATTCTCTGATTAAGTAGGGTGAAGTTTCGCATGTTTGAAGTACATTTATATTTCTATAAAAAAAATACTTTTATATTACCTTGAAAATAACGGTATAAGTACGAACCCTGATTTAATTACTTGATTCAGCCTTGTCATAAGTGTCTGAACCGTATTTGAATAGAAGGTTTGAACCAAACATTAGATTGTCATCGCTATCGTTAACGTCAGAAATTGCCAGAAATGGCACTTTTACAATTTAGTCTATTTTTCTTCTGTGCAGGGTTGCCATAGGCGACTATTTTTTAATTGTATCTGGCACTACTTTCTTTATACAGAAATCCTTAACAGACACTTTGACAGCATTTGCAAAATAAATAAATAAATTTTAAAGTTAATGCTAAAAAAATACTGGTGTGCACGGAATATAAAAATAGTTGCCTGTGGCAGCCCTGTCTGTGCATATTTTTTAACGTCCTTGCTTTAACCCTTTGAGCTCTGATGGTAGAATTTTCTACAACTTAATTTTAATTCCGAAATGTCACAACGGCACCACAAAATTCGACCAGATTATTTTCAAAAACTGTTAATGCATTTTTTCGTGTGTATCGTTAACCGATTTTTTTCTTTGTAAAATACTGGTGCCAATGTAACATTTGGAATTTTTAAAAAATTTACCCAGCAGTGCTCAAAGGGTTAAGAAAATGTACTGAGCATAATGAGGCTTTATCAGAACTAATAGGTTAACCCTTTCCGGCACACTGTGCCCGGTCTAGGATACCTAATTTTAATTCCAAACTTGCAAACGGCACCAGTAATATTTTAGTAGATTTTTGCTTTTACAATAAAAGCTTAAATTAAGAGATTCAAACTATTTAAAAAAATCGTTTGTGAATTCCGGTGTCAGTCGATAATTTCTCATTTTAGCACAGATTTTGCCCGTGCCGGAAAGGGTTAAGGAAACAGTGGGGAAACAATTACATGGATAATCTTATTAATTTGGGATACCTCGAAAATAAAAGAGAAGTTTTTTATTTTCAGACAATAATTAGTGCTCAGGTAAAAATTTTTGACGATTCTATTGTATCAAAAAAAATTCTATTAAAAAAGTGGTTCCAAACAAGTAAAAAATATAAAATTCTGGCTTTAGAACCCAGCCGCAAGTTCATGCGAGTTAGACATTAATTTAATTTTTTGCTTCTGAGTTGTATGCAACCGATGTATATAATAAAAATCTGAATCAAATGATCGTTCTGTTTGCAGAAAAAGTATAGTATCATTTTTTATCCATAAAAAGCGGTTGAGTTTCACTTTCAACCGCCATGACTAGATTTGTTTACAAGTACAAGGCAACATTTCAACGGGTCTTTACCCTTACCGGTGCAGGGCACTTTCATTCCAAAAATATTGAAATGACCGATTGACACCGAAATTTACGTAAAAATGTATTTGAAAATAAGAAAAATCTATTTTTTCTGTTTATTATAAACGGAAAATATTTGAACCATAATTTTGGTGGAATTGTGAGATTTGGGAATCAAGTTGGGTGTTGCATGTAATGGAACACAAAGGTTTAACATTTCCGGCACACACAAATTCTGTTCATAAAATAAGAAATTATTAATTGATACCGGAATTTAAAAACTATTTTTTTTTAGAAATTATGAACTCCTTATTTAAGTTTTCATTGTAAAAACAAAATTTTATTAAAATATTTTTGGCGCTGTTTGCAAGTTTGTAATTAAAATTAGGCGTACCCGGAGTAGGGCCACTGTGGCAAAAACAGTAAACCCTTTGAGTTCTGGTGGTTGAATTTTTACCACTTAATTTTAATTTTGAAATGTCACAATCGCACCGGAATATTTGACCAAATTTATTTGAAACTGGTTCAATGCATTTTTTGTGTATGTTGTAAACCGACTTTTTTTTCTTTGCAAAATACTCGTGCCAATGTGACATTTTGAAGAAATTTACTCGCCAGATCTCAAAAGGTTAAAGGGATAACTATCGTACCTCCGATCGTATCGAGCACCTCAGATACCTCATTTAATCAGAACATTTTTGAAATTGTGTACTTGGGGGAAACTTCTTTTTAAAAAGTGGTGCTGTCCAAATAAAATTTGAGCAAGAGACGCCGGAGACCGAAGGGTTAAATAAAATGTAACTTGCTTCTTTTTAGCGCTTCTTTGAATTCTAGTTTTCAATAAAATTTCAAATTTCAAAAAAACTAAACTAAGCAGCAGCTGATACGCCGGAAATTACCGCACTCTTTTCTACATACTTTCTGTTCAATTAAACAGAAACCAATACTGTCAAACCAGATACAGAACTTTTTTAAAAATTTGTTACATAGTGTAATACAAACTATGTTAAAATAAATGTTTTCGTAATATACTTATTTTTATTTATACGTTAGCCAAATTTTCTACTACTATATGAAACAGACCAATCAGCCTTTCAATTGTATTATTACTCTTAGCATAAGCAATTTCCACAATGATTACAGAATAAATTATTTTTTGTCAATAAATAAAGATTTTAATGGTACAATATAAAATATTCTAGAATAGGGGTTTTTAACCTTTGGTCTGTCGAACTCCAATATATGAGTTTTTTTTTTTTTTTTTTTTTTTTCTAATTTAATAACGGAAACATTGCGAACAAATAAGGCGCACGCAAAATGCTTATCGAAATTCCTCTTGGTTAACTAAATTCAGGAAAAAAGGTTGAAGACCGGTATTCTAGAAAAAATGTAACGTTTTAAAGGAGAAAAAGCTAAAATGATTGATGGCAGAAACATTTATAAAACAATTTATTTTTAAATAAGAAAGAAAAGAGTATTCTTTACGTGATTAATAAACGGAAACATCTCATTCCAAAATTATGGTGACAATATGGTATTTAGAGATTAAAATTAAGTGGTCCAAAAAAATATCTGCTTTTCAAGGAGTTAAATAGTTTAAAATGCATTAAAACAATTTTATGACTCTTTTCGGATTTTAAGCTTTTAAATAAGCAACTATTTCGATAATACTCGTTAGGGATTTTAACTAAAATAAACTTTTAGCCATAAATTTTTTGCTAAAATTTTAAAGCCGATATTTAAATTTGAAATCTCAAGAACACCGTAAGCAATTTCTTTAATATACACTGGTGTCCAAAAGTTAAGCATAATTCGTAAAATGCTAAAAACGTCGAGTAAATATGCGTAAAATTATTCAAAATTACTTCTGGAGATTAGTTGGTCGAAACATTGGGTATATGCAAAACTTTTCAGTCGACTACGTCATGCGCGAAGTACCTGCGCATGTCGGAACACTTATACATTGGTTCACGTGATATAGGCAGTTCAAACGAATTTTTTACAACTGGTGTGACAAGAAACATTGTTATGATCAAACAGGATTAATGAGGGCACAAAGACGCCAAATGAGCATGTTTGCGAAAGGAAAAATCGTTGAAATGCTGAAATCCGGACAATCACAAACCGAAGTCTCGAATCCTGAAAGCGGAGCAGTTTGTGATCGCAAGACTGTGGCAGAGGTTTCAAAGTACGGGAGATGTTACCCGACGACCAGTACCAGGTCAACCAAGAGTCACAACCCTTCGCCAAGACCGATATCTGGCAATAAGTGCGCGATGTCAGAGGGGCAGTACTGCCAGAGAACTGGGTTCATCGCTCACAATCGCCACAGGAACACGAATTTCGAGACAAACTGTTTACAAGAGACTCAATCATGCTGGCCTGTATGACAGAAGACCAACTGTTTGCATTCCCCTCCCGTCTGAGCATAAACGCGCTCGTTTAAACTGAAGTTTGAAACATCAAAATTGAAGTGAGGGAGAGTGAGCCAATGTGATGTTCAGTGACGAGTCCCAATTTAGTCTGAGTAGTGATTCTCGTCGGGTAACGATAAGGAGGGAACGTGAAACACGTTTTGAACCAAGAAACATAATGGAAAGACATCTTTTTCCAAAAGGGGGAGTAATGGTATGGGCAGGCATCATGTTGAACGACTGCACAGACCTCCATAACTTTGACACGGGGTCTGTGACTGGTAAAAGATACAGAGACAAAATTCATGAGCCTTAAGCTCGCTTGATTCGAGGTTTTATCGGTCCTGAGTTCATATTCATGGATGGTAATGCGGCTTGTCACCGTGCGTTCCTGGTTGTCGACTTCCTTGAAACGGAAAACATCCAGCGCATGTCGTGGCCTGCGAACTCCCCGGATTTAAATACTATCGAGTATGTATTTGATGTTCTCTGAAGAGAACTTACAGCCCTTTCGCATCCACCACGCTCCGTTCCAGAACTGAAAGGAACTCTGAAAGAAGCTTGGAACTTCCATAACTCACTCATAATCTCATAGCAGGTATGGGAAATCGCTGTGCAGCGTGCCTGGCTGTCAGAGGTGACCACAAGCTTTATTAAACTGCAGCATCATTATTTTATTTAATGTTTTCTTTCATTTTTCCTTTGAAGTGTAAACTCTTACTATGCTCAGTTTTCTTTCAAACTGCTCATTTGGATAATAAAAGTAAATATTATCGTTCTTTTGAATTGTTTCCGTACTCGCATATCACGTTTTACCACATTCCGACTTACATTTCTTTTATTACTTACTTAATTACTAATTATGCTTAACTTTTGGACACCAGTGTAAATGTAGCTCACTGATCACTTTGACGAAAAAATATTATTTGCACATTCTATCTCAACACTCATCCACAATCTGTGCAAAACAAATATTAGGATTTTTATTTGAATACCTCATTTTGTTGTTGTTCTTCTTATCCACTGGAAACAAAATATAAAATACAAAATTACATTATATCAACCTTTGGATTGAGAAATTATAACCCAAGAAAAGACCGTTCAAGCACTTAGATGGTTAATACTATGAATCGCGAAATAAAATCCATGTTTTAGTGGAATTTTCATTGATTCATATGTATTATTCCATAACTAGTTTTCATACACATGCTTTTTCTCGGAAACGGAGCCTGATTAAAGCCGGAAAAACTTCCACCATTTCTACCAAATAGAAACTTCATATCATTTATGACAGAAATTCTGTATTTAAGTAAGGCAATGATTAACATTGAAAAATACTGGCGAAGTTTGTTTATTGTTTAGCAAGGCTGTACACAACCATCATAAAATAGACTATTGAAGTAATATATTTTAAAATATAAAATCTAGCTAATATTCCACATAAAAGATCCGCATGCAGATAACACTTCTTGTAATTTTCAATGAGACTGACACTAGAATTTAACCTCTTTAAGGGCGGTGGTTCCTTTATGGGTCACTTCAATGAAACCCCTCTAATGAGGCATTGACACCAGAAATTTGAAATTAAATTTTTCTTTTATTAAGTGCGTAAAGGAAAACTTTTAATTATTAACAAATAAATTTGCTTGTAAATTCTAGTGTCATTTAATCACTTCAGTATTTAACAAATTGAAGTACTTTACCCCTGAAAGAGTTAGGTTTATAAAAATTCTATTTACAATTACAATCGCAAAATTTGTAATCATTTTTTTATCATACTATTTGTGGCATTTTTATTATTATACTATTAAAAAATACAAACAAATCTGTTAAAAAAATTGGTAAAACACTATTTGCTCTGCCTCTTTTAAGACAAATAGTCGCAAACTTGAAAATTTTATCAAAATACATTTGATGTATCTTAATATTGTCGACAGTAAACTCTATAAATTTGTCTAAACTAATTAAATGTCAAATTTTACGAATCGAGGTTTAATGTCAGTTAATCTATCAGTATCTATCTATTTAGCTTTTAAATTCAGTTCAATTTTATAGCTTACTAGAACGTGGTAGGGTATATATTTCTTCCTGGTATGTTAATTATATGCCGCTTTGACTGAATTATTTATATTTTACTATATTAGTGAACAAATTCCAATTTAAGTACAGTAACTTACTTTCGATTCATTTTGAAATGATAAATTAGCAGTTTTAATTAAAGTATGAATTACTCTACTTGATTAATGAATATTTTGCAGTTCCATACAGCATTCGAAAGTCGTTTCCTTCAGTTAAATGAAGCAGATGTTATAAGATGTTGACATATTTCCCTCTTTAATTAAAGGATATCTCTAGAAATAATAAAATACATTGTTTCCTTAACACCTTGCAACATAGTTTTAAAATGTTTCGGATTTGTCTGACTACCGTCTGCTGACAGTATAAACAAATTGAAGTGTGAGGTGTCCATATAAAAATTACTTCATTTTTGTTTAACCCCTTGAAGGGCGGTGGGATAAGATATATTCCACCTAATTTCAATTCCAAAATGCGACATTGACACCCGAAATTTACGTTGAAAATTTTAATTGTTGTAGTACGTGAAGAAAAGCTTTAAATTATTTTCAACTAAAATTGTTTTAAAAACCTGGTGTCAGTCAATGACTTTAGCATTTTACGAATAGAAGTTCATTGCCCCTGAAAGGGTTAAGAATGTTGAAAGCATAGCTCCCAAGTCTTACGCTATTTTGTACTGGAAAAATTTAATGAAAATTTTTGCCTTATTTAATCGACAGAATACGGCTACATGAAAAAGTAAAAACAATAAAAAAAAATGCTGATACCAAAACAGATTAAGAGTTGACAACTAGAAAAACTAAGAGAAAACTACAAGACAGAAAAACTAAGTTAAATTTTAAATTAAATAGCTTCTTTTTTTTAAGCATCGGTCGGTTGATTGCGCAATTATAACATTTTCTCGTCATCAATATGAAATATAGGAATCACTGAAATATCAAATATATTTATTAGCATTACTATTATCATTATAACGCGTGTATAAGTGCTTCGCAGCCACAAAAGAAAGGAAAAAAATCAGTGGATTCAGTTAAATCATATTAGAATCTCTAAAAACAGGAAATTCTTTATAACTGGGACCACTGGAATAAAATTAGCATTATATAAATTGTTCCTCTCAAATACTTGTATAAAGCTAGTTCCATGGGTTTTCGTAGTGCAAGACACATTGCTGATAATTACAGGGCTGCCACATGGGTCTATTTTGATATTCTGGTCCTATCACTATTAAAAAAAATGCATTTTTTAATATATTGCTCTTGAATGTTGTCACAACGTAAGTACTAGATTTTTGCTTTTAAAAAGTGGTGCGAAATACGATTAATAAAATAGTCGCATGTGGCAGCCCTAAAACTAATATGCTTGTAATCGTTATTTTCGAAAAGTTTGCTTCACCTTATTTTCCTCTTAAAAATTCAAGTTTTTCGTCCCTTTTTTTAGCAATTTTTGTTTGATTTCATCATGCACTTTTAGCCATCAAATAAAGATAATGTTTCCGTTTAAAAATACTGGTATTTGAATAAAATAATGGTTGCAACTTTTTTGGTGCTGCATGGTACCGCTAGGCTTTAATGAATTCTTGAGATATATCCGATACAATAAGTTACATTTTTTCGTTCTAAAATATTGATATCCAAAATCGTAGCCCATAAACTACACTGCATGTGCTCATAACTAACCTCTTCCCAGTTTTACCCATATGTCGTACGGGCAATGTGTACTATCATGATTTTGCCTATCATGATTTCCCGTAAAACGCACGGACATCCGTACTCTAATTGTAATTTATTATTCTTACATGTAAAATCTTATTGTAAATTTTATTTTATTTAATCCAAGCTTTTTTCCGATTCAAGTAGGCAAAAATTTCTGCTTTGAAAAACCGGTGATAAAAGTTTAAAAATTCTATAAAAGACATGAATAAAATGGGCAGTATTTGAAAGTTTTTCAAAACCATTGATCAGTTAAATCAGAAGTGTAAAATTCTAGTCGCTAGCAGACAGTTTCTCATCATTAAATTTTATTCGTTATTTTTCGTTATAAAAATTTATTATTTTTTGCTATCTAACTTTTTGTAAGCATGCTGATACAGAGTTCGCACAAACTTACCACAAAATGTTTACAGTATTTTCAATGTATTTCACTGCAGAAAATTGTTGTGAAATTTCTGAATAAAGGCGGTCGTTGCCCATTCTGGTTTCTTAAAAATTAAAAATAAATTTTCAGATCATAATAGTGGTGCCAAAGTCCTTAAAAAATATAAGGAGTGTGCGAACCCTGCGATAAAATTTAAGCGGAAAAAACTATTAACCACTTAACTGATTTGACTGTACGCCGTTCGGGCAAGACAAATTTGTTTAGTTCATCATTTAAAGCTTTTTGACACCATTATTTTTTTAAGTGCGATTTCATACTATTTAATTTCAGAAATGTTTAGGCTAAATATTATGAATATTAAAGCTTAAAAACCTTATGTTAACCCACATTTTCAATTTATTGTACATAAAAAAAGGGGTTAATATTTAGTGATGAGAGATTGCGCGCTGGAACTTAAAGTTTTACACCCGCCTCAATACTAGGCCGGAGAGCTGACACAAAAATAACGGCTGCCGAAGACAGATTTTTTTTCTGCGTGTGTACGAACCCTTGAATTTTCGTGCCAATAATTTTTACAGATTTTCCCATTTTTTTCCGAAATTAAACAAGTCAAAGAAATATTTTATGAAATACTGGTGTCAAAATTTAAGTGATCATACATGGGTTTGAAAAAATCCGCCTTCGACAGCCGTCATTTTTGAATGACAGTATGCTATGACAACCGAAACGCGCCGAATCAATGCGCGTATGCAGATCTTGAAGTTTCTTCCTTTGCACCATATAAATAATGTACAATGTAAAATTTTAAATGTACACCAGGTGTATTTTTGTACGATTAAATACTTATAAACTACTGCAATTTTTTAAACTTCTAAACATCGCACATTTTAAACATTTACACTGTCACATACATACATGCATACAGAACGGGCGGTCACATAAGCTCTCAAGCTTTTATAGCCTGTGAGCTAAAAAAAGGAAACAGGATTCAAATTGTGACTGAAATATGCTGCGATGTGAAAATTTCGAGTTTATATTTTGGTACTTATTTAACATTTTTCATTAACTAACTTATCGTATGTAAGATAAGTGCTTATGCATATGTTAGAAATATTTTTATCCTATTTTAAATAAACCATTGCTTGTTTCTGAAAATTAAAAATTTTAAGAATTATATATCATGTGCTTGGCGACTATCATTCCATATGTTTAGAGCTCTCACTAGATCCATTTTTGAACACCACTATTTTAAAATAGTAATCTTCTTTTCAAACTTCTATTGAAAATTTGACATAAGATTATTCTGAAGCAGTGGTGGCACGTAACCAGCTTTTATTAGGGCACTAAATGCGTGCGTGCCAAATTTATTCTTCTGTCAGCATCGTTTTTAAAAATAAGTTTTGCTTGTTTAACTCCTTAACCCTTTGAGCTCTGATGGTAGAATTTTCTACCAGAAAATTTTAATTCCGAAATGTCACAACGGCCTCGGAAAATTTGACCAAATTTATTTGAAAAAAGTTTAATTCATTTTTTCGTGTATATCGTTAACCGGCTTTTCTCTTTGCAAAATACTGGTGCCAATGTGACATTTGGAATTTTGAAGAAATTTACCCACCAGAACTCAAAGGGAACTCGTTACGCCTAACAAATTCCGTTGCGTCCGCGACCCTCAAGGGCTGGACGTCTCGTGGCTTTAGCTATTTTTTTCTGGTATCTACTTTGTGTTTTTCGCTTTCAAAATTATTTTAAGCCTTAAATACATGCTTTTATTTTTATATTCTATCCCCATCACCTTAATCCTCGAATCTTTGCGATTCAAGCAATCTCTATTTCTTTACTCCTTCTCAGGGACAAGTAATTGCATTTCTGTAATGTTGAATTCACACCGGAATTTTTGAGAAATGTTTCCAAATCAAGTAAAGCAATTTTTTATAATCACTGTTGCACCAAAATCGTCAAATTTAATTAAATGTTTTCTGGTGCAAATATTAATTCAAATTCTGCGCGTGGGAAGGAGTTAAAAAAATTGTGGCACCTGGCGTGTCACTCATTTGTTAATGTATCCAAACTTTAAATTATCACGAATAATAATAATTTTAAAAGAGATGAGATTTCCAACTTTTTTCAAAGCAGTATAAGCTTAGAGAAAAGCTTATTTTTACCCTTTGAGCTCTGATGGTTGAATTTGCTACCATTTAATTTTAATTCCGAAATATTACAATAGAACTGGGATATTCGACTAAATTTATTTGAAAAAACGTCTAACCGCTTAACTGATTTGTCCGTACGTCATATGGGTAGCGTGTTTTTGTCGATCATGATTTATTTTTCTCACCATTAAACTTTTATTGTAAATTTTGCATTATTTAATCAGAGGATTTTTCTGATTCGATTAAGCAAAAGTTTCTATTTTAAAAAACCGGTAACAAAATATTAAAAATTCTGTAAAAGACATGAAAAATACGCATTATTTGAAAGGGTTTTTTTTCTAAAATATTGGTCAGTGAAATGGTTAATGCATGTTTTAGTGTATATCGTAAACCGATTTTTTTTTTTTTTTTTTTTTTTTTTTTTGCAGAGTATTGGTGTCAATGTGACTTCTGGAATTTTGAAGACATTTATCCACCAGAGTTTAAAGGGTTAAATCACTAAAATGTTCACTAAAAGTACATAAAATGAAATTTTCGCTAAGATTATACTGGTATTTGAAATGTCGAAAATAATATCCATATTTTAATAAATTAATAATAAATTTTAATGCTTATAAATTTTATATGGTGGTACTTTCGTAATTTTGTAATAAATTTAAAATGTTTAAAAAATCAGTAATATCTGTTCACAATAATTCACTTTTAATTTACCTAAAGAGCAAAACACAAATCTTCATTTAAAAAATAATTTTCGGATATGATTGCTAAAAATGCTTATTACGAATTTTAACTAGATATAATTTAAAATTTTATTTCAAGAATGCATTTAAAGAAAAGAAAATTTCCCTTCGAAATTAATTAAAATTCTTCCTATCGTTTAATACATTCATAAAAATAACATTTTTAAAATATCGTTGATAAAAGACACGAAATGCATACTTTTATGAAAGGTTTATAGAGATTCGTTTAAAATGCTTAAAGGGATTTTATTTCTAATCTTGTGTAAAATTTTTGTAATTAGCTTCTTATTGATTACTTACCAGTGACACTAAAATTAATTAGTCCAGGTGTCGATGATGTTTTCTTTCGCATAAATAACGCGAGAAACTTTTGTGTAAAAAAATGATTTATTTCTGTTAATTTTTACTCGTCACCTTTTGCTATTTTTCAATATCAAATATTTCTTTCGCGGTGAATGAAAGAATTTGGGAGTAGTTTCATTAACAAAGAACGATAGACGTGTTTTTCTTCTGTTTATTTTTATTTATTTTTTCTGTATCATTGTGTTTTTCAGATTGGATTCATCTTCTATTAGATCAAACAGTGTACTGTGCATTAATTAAAAAATAAAATGGAATATTTATTTTTAAAATAAAATAAAAAGAATTTCAGCTCTAAAGAAATCGATGGGAAGTTTATTTTGTTTGAAAACTGTCTCACAAATCTGTATATTTTGTTTTAATGTGAATTAAGAATGCTATAGAGAATTAAAAAATGCTTAGAATACTAATTTTGATTTTGTGCGCAGGGAAATATTAGTCCATAAATATCACAAAACACAAAAAATGCGCAAAGCACAAATCTTCATTTTAAAAAATAATTTTCTGATAAGATTTTCAAAATATGCTTATTATGAATTTTAATTCGGCATAATTTGCAATTTTATTTTGAGAATGCTTTTATAGATTTAAAACAATCCCTTCGCTATTTATTAAAATTCTTCCTGCCGTTTAATGCATTCATTAAAATAATATTTTTTAAATATGCATTATTAAAAGACACGAAATTCATACTTTTATAAAAGGTTTATAGATATGGTAAAATTCTTAAAAGGATGTTATTTCTAATCTTATGTAAAATTTTTATAATTAGCTTCTTACTGATTACTCATCAGTGGCACTAAGATTAATTAGTCCAGGTGTTGATGATGTTTTCTTTCACATAAATAACACGAGAAACGCTGGTGTAAAAAAAAAAAAAAATGATTTATTTCTGTTAATTTTTACTCATCAGCTTTTGTTATTTTTCAATGTCAAATATTTCTTTCGCAGTAAATGAAAGGATGTGGGAGTATTTTCATTAACAAAGAACGATAGACATTGTGTTTTTCTTGTGTTTATTTTTATTCATTTTTTCTGTTTCATTGTGTTTTTCAGATTGGATTCATCTTCTATACAGTACATTAATTAAAAAATAAAATCGAATATTTATCTTTTTAAATAAAATGAAAAGAATTTCAGCTCTAAAGAAATCAATGGAAAGATTATTTTGTTTCAAAATTGTCTCACAAGTCTTTTTATTTTATTTTTTTAATATAAATAAAAATGCAAAAGAGAATTAAAAAATGCTTAGAACACTAATATTGATTTTGTCCGCAGGGAAATATTAGTTTCTAAATATCACAAAACACAAATCTTCATTTTAAAAACAATTTTGATACTTTTTTTAAATGCTTATTGCGAAGTTTAATTTCGAAATAATTTAAAATTTTATATTGAGAATGCTTTTACAGATTAAAAAAAATTACCTTCACTACCGTAAAATGAGGTGAATCGGAACACTTTTCAACTTTAACGTTAAAAAAGGCAACAACTGATTTTTTAATTCTTTTATTTTTTTTTACTAGAAACTTCGGTCTTGTTTTGTTCTTTACTTTTCAAGCAAAAACATAACATTTGTTACTGTTTATATATATTATATATTATTTTTAACCCTTTCCGGCCCAAGCAAATTCCGCTCATAAAATAAGACATTGATTAACACCGAAATTTAAAAACGACTTTTATAGAATTAAGAATTCCTAAATTTACGCTTTCATCGTAAAAGCGAAATTTCTTTAAAATATTCTTGGTGCCGTTTGCAAGTTTCGAATTAAAATTAGGTGCTACCAGAGTGGACACACTGCGCCGGAAAGGGTTAATGGTGTTCCGATTCACCCCTATCTGCGAAGTGAATCGGAAAAAATATAAACTTTATTTGTTTTGATTCAAACTTTAATAGGGTTAATAAAAATAAGTAATAATGATAAGGAAGGAATAGTAACACGTAGTTACTATAAAATCAAACCTTTATTTTTTGTACAAGTAAAGATATGCCTTTTTAAAAATTAGAAAACAACTTTGAACTCAAGAAAAATTAAAATTTATTCTAAGGAATTGTATTCCAATTGCAGAAGTTGGAATTTAATACAAATTCAGCCTTGTTCTGTTTTATCCTTTACTAGTAGTCATTGAGTCAATTGAGTAGCCCCAATTGCTGCGTATATTAATACGATCTACTAGTACGCCCTTATCCTCAGCCCTTAGTATTGTTTGCATCCCTCTCTTTTTTAATTGTTTTTCCATTTTGAGATATTTGTGTAATGTTGTGGATGTCAGAGAATAATTCTGTGCAATTTTTCTTAGTAATTTGCCATTTTTAAATTCTTTTACTGTATGTTGCTTTTCTGTTTCATTGCGTGTTGACTTTTATGTTTAACTAAGTAATTTCTTGGCACCTTTAAACTCTTCAAGTAATTAGAACAAACAAAATATTGTTACAATACATATCTATACATATGTTTTCAGATATTACATGAAACTATTACTGTATAGAAAAACAAACCATGAGAGAAAAGTGCTCCGATTCACCCCGTAAGTCTTAAACCTCTGATGTTACAAGCCATTTTTCACTTTTTCATTATGTAGCTTCGAAGTAAGTAGAATTTAATACAGCATGTCGTTTACAGGTCTATCATTAAATAAAAATCCCTACTCTTAGGTTTAGAATACGAAAAATACTGAAGTTACATACAAAGTTTTGAAGGCGTATAAAAAATGAGATTTTTGAGAATATAGTTGCAGTATTTTTTATATACCTCAGTAGTGGTGCCAACATAGCAAAACTGAATTTCCCAACTCTTAATGTTATTACCTTCTTATTAAAAAATTGGCAAGTAAAAATATCACTACATATATTTATAATTAATTTATTTGTATGACCGGGAAGTTTCGTTTCTATTCACCCCATTTTACGGTATTACCGTAATTTCGGATGTATAAGCCGCAGATCAAACAATTCTTTTTCGATCCAGAATTTTTTAAGAAACAAATATAACTAGTTAGATCGCCGTAAATATTTGTCTTCAATCACTAAATAAGATTTCTGGGTCCAAAAAGAATTGTTTGATCCGCGGCTTATACACCCGAAATTACGGTAATTAAAATTCTTCTTGCCGTTTAATACATTCATTAAAATAATATTTTTAAAATATCCGTTACTAAAAGACATGAAATGCATACTTTTATAAAAGGTTTATAGAGATTCGTTTAAAATGCTTAAAGGGATTTTATTTCTGATCTTGTTTAAAATTTTTGTAATTAGCTTCTTATTGATTACTTACCAGTGACACTAAGATTAATCAGTCCAGGTGTTGATGATGTTTTCTTTCACATAAATAACGCGAGAAAATTTGATGTAAAAAATGATTTATTTCTGTTAATTTTTACTCAACACCTTTTGTTATTTTTCAATATCAAATATTTCTTTCGCGGTGAATGAAAGGATGTGGGAGTATTTTCATTAACAAAGAACGATAGACATTGTGTTTTTCTTGTGTTTATTTATTTCTTTTTCATTGCGTTTTTCAAATTGGATTCATCTTCTATTAAAATGAACAGTGTATAGTACACTAATTAAAAAATAAAATCGAAGGTTTATTTTTTAAATAATATGAAAGGAATTTCAACTTTAAAGAAACCGATGGGACTTTTATTTTGTTTCAAAACTGTCTCACAAGTCTGTTTATTTTCTTTTAATGTAAATAAAAAATGTAAAAAAGAATTAAAAATATACTTAGAATACTAATTTTGATTTTTTGCACGGGGAAATATTAATTTCGAAATATCGAGTAAATCACATTTTTTTAATTTCATCTATATAACAAAGGACTACTGGGATGCCAGCTGGCTACTTTTTAAAAAAATTCAAGTTCCTTCATTGATACAACTTTTTATAAATGGAAAAATTCGGCTTATTCATTGACATATTAACCCTTTGCACTCGTATGTCCAATCTGACTGGCATGATCTATCTTTACAAAAAAAAAATTAGCACCAGTAATAAAGTAAAATATGACTTATTTAATTAGAGCATTTTTGATATTGTGTAGTTGAAAGTAACTTCTTTTGAATAATTGGCGCAGACCGAATAAAATTTGTGTAAGACACGCCGGTGTCGGAAGATTTAATTAAGACATAAAAAAGAATAGTTTTATTTTCTCAAAAAAGTGATACCAATCAAAAAAACAAATAAAAAAATAGCTCGCTGGCAACATTGCCCGCACACAAGATGTCTTGAAATTTTTAATGTGTTATACACTGCTCAAAACAATTAAAGAATATTTGAAGTTTTATATAAAATAAAGATATAAACGAAATTTTTTTGCCGAAAATAGAAGAAGAGAATCACAAATGCAAATTTTTCTGGTTTTCAAACTGTGCAGTATGCAAATTTTGAGTTCGACGTCAAAAACGTCGCTTCAGCGGCAGCGAATGAAATGTGACTTTCAACTGGATAAAAGAGAATGAAGACAAGGATGATCGGCATTCAGTGATTGCTTTGTTTCGATGAGTACAATGTCTCAGCGAAGTCATTTGACAGATTCAGAAGCTTGGAGAATTGTTGGTAGGTTAGAAGGGGGCCAAACTCAAGCCGAAGTAGCGCAAGCCTTTGGAGTGTCACAAAGTGTCATTTCCAGGATCTGGAATCGTTTTTTGGAGAATGGATGTGCAGGCCGAAGACCAGGGCAAGGTCGCAGACGGGCAACAACGCCTAATGAAGATCGGTATTTAGCGTTAACAGCTCGGAGACACCGAAACATGAACGCTACTCTTCTCCAACAACACCTTCGCTCGGCTACAGGCACCACGATTTCAACTCAGACTGTCCGAAACCGGCTTCATGCTGTAGGTCTGTATGCTCGCCGACCGATGGTATGTGTTAGATTAACATCAAGGCATCGTCGCGACCGCAGGGAGTGGGCAATCGAGCATGTCAACTGGAGGAGAAATGAATGGAGCAATATTCTGTTTTCTGACGAGTCCCGTTTTTCTATGCATCCGGATAATAGGCGTATTTTCATCTGGAGGGACCGTGGCAGTAGGAATAATCCTGCGTTCGTGCACGAAAGTGTCAGATTTGGCGGTAGAGGAGTGTTGGTGTGGTGTATGGTGGCATCTCCACTGACGGGCGCACTGACCTCTACATCACTCGAGATGGAGCTCTGACTGGTCGCCGATATAGGGATGAGATCCTCAGACCTATTGTAGTCCCTTACGCTGCAGCAATCGGAGATAACTTCATTTTAATGGACAATAACTGCAGGCCACATCGTGCAAACCTGGTGGAGGATTTCCTTTTCGAGGAAGGAATCGTTCGAATGGAATGGCCAGCGTGTTCTCCAGACATGAATCCAATCAAGCACGTTTGGACGCTCTAGGAAGACAAGTTTCTAGCCGCCAACAACCCCCACAAACTCTCCAAGAACTGGAAAGAGCTCTTCTGGAAGAGTGGGGCAGAATACCCCAACTCGTCATTAATAGCCTCATTGAGTCCATGCCTCAAAGGTGTTCAACGTTGCTGGCCGCCCGTGGAAACCACACCCCCTACTGAAAATGATTTTCTTTGAAGAAAACACCTTTTCTTATTCTTTTTTTCTCATATGCACAAATTGTGTTTTTTCCTTTTGTACACAAATGCGCAATAAAATGCATTTTTTTCTTCCAAACATGTGTAATTTATTCTCATATAACCTACTATGTCTGTCGACCATGTATCAATCAGCTAAAAAGTTTCCCAGATACAAAATCCACCTAAAACTGCAATATCCTTTAATTGTTTTGAGCAGTGTATATAACAAATTCCTGTAGGTCTAGTGGCGTAACCAAGGTTCAAATTATGAATGAGCAGTTCGAGGGCTTTCCGATGATATGTCATATGATGGGTCAAACAGGGGTAGAAATTTTAAAATCACTGAAACACGTCTTTAACCCTTTGAGCTCTGATGGTTGAATTTTCTACCACTTAATTTTAATTCCGAAATGCCACAACGGCACCAGAAAATTCGACCAGATTTATTTGAAAAAAAGTGTAATGCATTTTTTTGCGTATATCGTTAACCATTTTTTTTCTTTGCAATATTTTGGTGCCAATGTGAAATTTGGAATTTTGAAGAAATTTCTCCACCAGAGCTCAAAGTGTTAATTATTTTTTAATACATTTATTTTCTACCATTTCACGCTTCAACTTAAAACGTCTGCAGAGGTGTACCAAATATTCTAAATTGTTCGCCCCCCCCCCTTCTTCCTAAAAATGCTGAAATATATGTTTCATTATTTTTTAGTAGATTTATTTTCTGGAATTTCACGCTGTTACCTTAACCCTTTCCGGCGCAAGCAAATTCTATTATTAAAATGAGAATTTGTCGATTGACACCGGAATTTATAAAGGACTTGTCTAGATATTACGAATTCCTTATTTTAAGCCTTCATTGTAAAAGCAAAATTACATTAAAATATTACTGGTGCCGTTTGCAAGTTTGGAATTAAAATTAGGTGTTCCCGGCCCGGCAACACTGCGCAAGAAAGGGTTAAATGGCTGGCTAGTAAGATATAGGAACATGTTCTAAAATTTTTGACTCCCCATTTCCCCTCTCCCCCGCCCCTTAAGGGGGAAATTTTCAAAAATCCCTTCTTAGTGCACGCTTACATCATAAGAAGTATATTTTCCGCAATTTTCATGTTTCTACATCCAGCAGCTCTACGAGACGTCTATGAAAAATCTCTTCATGCACTTATACTACAATATTTTAAAAAGAAATTTACCTCAAAGAAAAATTTTTGTAAATTGTGGTATGATTAAGACTGAATATAAAAATAGTCGCCAGTTATGGCCTGAAATCGAATGGTAAAAGGGAAAAAATTTTACCTTAATTACATAATAAATAACTTATTAGTAAACCAAGGTGCATGCTTGGGTTGCCAATTTGGCTTCCAACTATCATTCGAAATTTCAAATTCCTGCCGTAAATTTCGAAAGAAATTTTTTTACTTTAAGTGATTACTAACTGTCTCTTACTACTTAAAGCATAAAATGCTATTCTTTATTTCTGGTATGAAGTCAGAATTTCTGAATAAAAATGGAGTTTGGGCAACAGTATTTAGAAGTAGACATCTTTGCCTCCTCTTCTACGGTTAATCACAGAAGTTGTAATTTTTTTCTGCGGTGTAGCGAAAATATCTGGAAAAACAACTACAATAATAAAAAAAATACTAAAAACATCAAGAATTTCAGGTTTTATCATTATTAACTTGCAACCTACTAATATATCAAAAACATTTCATTCCTCTAAAAGATAATAAAGAAAACCATACTTATGTTTAATCGTAAACAAATTTATATTTTTCTGTTAATTAAACCTTTAAAATGAATTACGTACACAAAATGGAGATTTGAAATACAATGCTACTTTTATGATACATAAAATCAATAATAAGAGCAAGAAAAAGCAGATTATAAATGACATATAGCGCTGCTTAACAGGATTAAAATGTCCATTATCGTCCCAGTGAAAAAAAATTAATTTTAGTTAATGAAGATATCGATGAAAACGTTACTCCTGTGACAAAGATCGTATAATCAGAAAAAAAAGATCAATTAGATATTTAGTTAATGGATACTTTTATATGTTTTTATGAAAAAACGCAAATTCTTGCGTTTTGTGATAAATCATGACATAAATGGCGCAGCCAAAGTAGGGGATTTGAGGCACTGGATATCATTTTTATCTAAAAAAAATTTTATCGTTTTATTAAATCAAAACAATTATACATGAAAATTTTGCAAAGATAACCGCATAAAAATAGTGCTATATCAAGATATAATTACCTCCCCCCTATTTGGCTGCGACACTGCATAAAAGAAAAGGTCAAAGTAATATATGAAAAGTGAATTTGATACATTCTAGGAGTTATTTGAGCTGTTAAATACCATGGAATTCTGAAATTTAGCATGCATTTTCTTTTAATGCGGAGAGAAAGTCAAAATAAAGGTTTCGTGAAAGAATAAGATCTGTTTTTAAAATGGAAATTGAAAAAGAAGTAAAATGTTTTCATTTTGAATATTTTTCTACATGACTTTGGTATCTATCACAAAGTACCGAAAGTAAGCCCCCTAAAAATATAATTTTCCCCTCATATATTTTGCAAGCTGTATAAATCCTGGGAAATGTATAAATTCCAACTATATCCCCGCACCCTTCTAATTTTATCTATCTTTTTCACAAGTCCCAATTATTACTATCCCTTAAAATCATTAGAATTTTCTGTCTGCTAAAGAGGGGAGGGGTTACTTCCGGTATTTTATGGTATGTAAGTCCTTCTGTCTATCCACAATCAAACTTTACAGAAACGGCATTGAAAACTATAAAAAAGTTAATTTCTCAAAAATAAATTGAGATCAGTTTTTACACAAATTGCATTTTAAAGTATTTTTTCCCCTATGCATGTATGTAAGTGCGCACGTAACGCGATAACTTATGATAAAAATAACCGATTCACTTGAAATTTTCGTATAGGTATATTCTGATAAGGCGCTTCCGGATTAGTTTTGAGAGCTCATTCGATAAGTATAACAGGGGGAACGGGGGCTAATGCCCCTCTCCTTAATTTATATGAATGGGTTTTCGTTCAAAATTTAGATATAAGATTATTCTGATGAGGCGCCTTCGTGACTAGTATTAGATGTTCATTAGATAAATATAAATAGGGAGAACGGGGTCTGATGCCCCTCTCCCTACGTTTGACGAGCAGTTTTTGACTTATTTCTTTTATGTGTGCTATAAAGCAGATAAAGAAATTTCTAATAAATATGAAAATCTACATAAAAATTTAGATTTCGTGGGGGTTTTTTTTCACCTATTTCTATACCTAAAAAAAATTCTAAAAAGGATATAATTACACAGGAGCAAACTTCGTACAATTTTTCGGAATATAATTTTACGCCTTATTTAACCCTTTCCCGCACGGGCAAAATCTGTTAGTAAAATGAGAAATTATCGACTGACACCGGAATTCACAAACGAATTTTTTAGACATTTTGAAGTCCTTAATTTAAACTTTTATTGTAAGAGCAAAATTTTACTAAAATATTATTGGTGCCGTTTGTAAGTTTAGAATTAAAATTAGGTATCCCAGACCGGCCACGGTGTCCCGGAAAGGGTTAAACGCAGATTTTCTGTCAAAATTAAGGAGAAAATTTCTAATTTCAAAAAAATGATCCAATTTTATCCTCTCATAATTGGTTCTTGCTTCGAAATACTTTTTGCCAAACACGTTAGAATACATGATTTTTGTTGTTGTTGTTGTTGATGATGAAGATATATCCCTTTAACCCTTTGAGCTCTGGTGGGTAAATTTCTTCAAAATTCCAAAAGTCACATTGGCATCAGTATTTTGAAAAGAAAAAACCGGTAAACGATATACACGAAAAAATGCATTAAACCATTTTCAAATAAATTTGGTCGAATTTTCTGGTGCTGTTGTGACATTTCTGAATTAAAATTATCTGGTAGAAAATTCTACCATCAGAGCTCAAAGGGTTAAGTAACTACTGAGAAAACACTTGTTGGATAATAATGCCAAGAATTGATTGTTTGTATTAACTTATAAATTAGAAAAATATATTCAAGTTTAATATTCGCTTGTTATGTGCCATTATGCACTAAACTTTTCTCACAATTAATCAGTTACTTCCGTTGCTACAGTCAAGAAGCAATTGCAATTACTAGAGGATAATAGCGTCCATTAATAATCCTTTTCTTTGAAGAAAATTGCTTATCTGACAAGAAATTATCCGATCTTCCAATTAAGCAGAACAAATTTAATCTGAAATTTAGCTACAAAACAAAAGAATAGTGAATAGAGAATTAATTATATTATTATATTAAAGTAAACTATAACATTATTCAACTCTTAAAAAGATGTTAGTGTACTTATGCAAAATCTAAAAAGGCAAGTTGTAAAGAGTAATACTTGACACGATTGCAATGTAAGAAGCCATTTTGAACACTCTGTCTTCATAACTATAAAAATACAAATTATTTGTGTTAATGCCAATTGATTTTAGTTTCAATGCGAAAGTAAATTTAAATTTCTGTAAAAAAAATATATTTCATAAATCTGGATTAGAAATTGCATTAATATGCTCAATGCTCATAAAGTATTTCCGAACTAGCTATTTTGATACAAACCTATATGATGGCGTAAACTGGACAGATCATTTGAAAAAAGTTAATAGCAAATAAACGGTGACAGCTATTGCAGTTACTCTTACTGCAGAATAATATTCGTAGTTGAAAATTTTATTACGACCAGTGTTTGTAGTCTGGAAGGATATTATTTAAATTCTATTTTTCTTTCTTTCTTTCTTTATTGTATGAGATATTAAGAAATAAGAGTAAATGAACAATAAGCATAACGTAAATGAAAATTCTGTTTCTATTGTGTTTAAACAATGAGGAAAAGTATGCATTTAAACAATAAAAAAAATAGTTATATCCTTCTTTGAAACGAACAACCGCCTTTCTGTCGCCTTTCTACATAAGATATATGCTACAGTCGCAGATAATGATAAAAATAATGATTTTTGAGTAGCTCTTTGAAAAATAAAGCCGCATAAATGGGCTTTCAGGGTGGGCTATATTTAAACAAGAGAAATCAAACAGACTCGCTTTAATGAAGAATTTAACTATTTCAAAATTTAACTTTAAACAACGGGTCGGAATAATGTCAGAAGATAAAAGAAAATTCATATTAGAATGATCTTTTCCTTTGCCATTTTTAATTTATTTCAAAAAAGAGAAATTCAATTTATTTTATTTCATTTTAATTTCCTCGTATATCCTGAGACCACCTACATCGAACTAGTAGATTACTATTAAGGCAAAATTATTTTACCATGAGCATATTCCAGGGTGATCTTTGTGTTTCTGAAAAATTTTAAAGTTTGCCGTTGATATCGGCAATGCAGCTTTTTACACACTTTAAAATCTGTAAGTAAACTGAGTACAGCAATTATGCATTTAATCATTAGTTTTTTTTTTTTTTTTTTTTTTTTTTTTTTAAATATACCTAAAAAAATTGAAATGAATTTTTTAAAACTTATGTCAATATCTCCAAGCTCATCTTTCATGAGCAGTTTTACACCATCCATAAGCAGGGCTACGGCTGTCAAGGAACGTAATTATTCTAATACACAGGTAAAAAAAATATGTACAGTTACTACGATTTTTCTAGTAGATTTGTATTCCAAGAACTTTTCATTTAACGATAACAGCAAAATTTCTTGTAACCGAGGAAGGTTACATGAGTTTGCTGTTACCGTTACATGAAAAATTCTTGGAATACAAATCGACAAGGAAAATCTTAGTAACTGTACATATTTTTTTTTTTTTACAGTGTAGAGGCTCACTGTAAAATTGTACTCTGGCTCCCATAGCTAACGTCTGACTGCATACATAAAAAATGTTTGTAATCAACTGAATTTTTGAGTTCCACCAGTCACACAACGTCACTTAATGTGGTCTTCTATTTAAAGAAAACCACAATGCAAACAATGACTGTAAAATTACTAAACTTTTTCTAAAAAACTGGGATTCCTAGTACTTTTTATGTAACGGTAACAGCAAAAATTAATATAACCGAACTATTACCTGAATTTTTGCTGTTAGCATTACATAAAATGTTCTAGGAATCCCATTTTTCTGGAAAAAGTTTAGTAACTTTACAGATTTTTTTTTTACAGTGCAGGGGAAATAAATGGTGCTCTAAATTGAATTTTCTTGATTTGAAAAGGAAAAAAAACCTTGGGCGTGAAATGCAATCAAAGGTGATCTTGAAGTACTGCGGTTCATGGGCACTTACCGATTGTATTCGTTTCCAAACTATTAAACACTTTCTAATGGAATTTTTCGTTAAACTAACACATTTTGAAATTATTAAACAAAATGATTAACAGAAACTTTAACTAGAAAGAAATATAGTATTTCAAAAGTAAAAAAAGTAATATTTATCATAGAAACTCAAAAGAATTTCTCACCAAACACAAGAAGAACAATCCAATGAAGAGCAAGCGATGAGAATTTTCGCTAACTGATGCCAAACGACAGGGCTACAAAGATATTGAATTATTGAATTTATACGCGGTTTGCTGCATTAAATTTTTTATAAGTAGTTCGAACCTTTAAGGTTTCACGGAATAAAAAATATAAATTAGTTTTTCAATAATATCAATTTAAAGTGTTTGATTCCTATGTTTAATATCAGCAAAATAAATAAATAAATAAAATAAAATAAATAAATAAATATACAAAATACTCTAACTTTTGTCAAAATGGTCATATACACACGTTATGCTACACCGATTGACTGCGGTAAGTTCCCTATTTTAAAAGGTCATTATACAGGGTGTCCACTCTCAACAGTGGCCAATAGCTAATTTCTAAACCGTTAATCATAGACATATAGTTCCAGTTTCAAAAATGTTTTTAAAAAAGTAAAGAATTGTTTTTCAAGCGATTTAGGTCAAAAAAATTATTAAAAAATTACTAAAGTTAAATTTTTATACGTTCCCCCGGTCCTGTAAGTGATATTTAGTAAATTTTTACCACTATTCTAACAAGTAATACAAAAAAGTCTTATTCCTCTGCAATTAAAACTAACCGAGTAATAGCTGTTTAAAGTTGTAGCATTTTTTTTATAGCAAATTAGGGGGCAGTCACAAATTTACTGGAAATAAAAATAAATACAATATATAAAATTTAGCATTAAACATTGAGCGTAAAATAATTTTTTAAATATTTTTAACCCTGTGAGCTCTGGCTGCTAAATTTCTTCAAAATTGCAATTATTACATTGGCACCAGTATTTTGCAAAGGAAAAAATCGGTTTACCATATGCACGGCAAAATGCATTAAACCTTTTCCAAGTAACTTTGGTCGAATATTCCGGTGCCACTGTGACATTTCAGACTTAAAATTATGTGGTAGAAAATTCAACCATCAGAGCTCAAAGGGTTTTTATGTTGATGATTACATATTAAAGCAAAATTTGTATTAAAAATATCAGTAAAAAAAATAACAGAAAATTTGTTAATATAAACTATGAAAAGCAACAGTCACAATTCGTTACAAAATGACATATATGTAAAATTCTATTAGCTTACTTAACCTAACAGAATTTGGTGCAGTCCTATAAAATAACTAAATATTACGCACCTAAAATTGTATTAATATTACATTGTCATTGGATATAAATAAGTGTGCAAATTGAACTTCGATCGGATATTTGGAAGTGAGTTAAAATTTGAATAAAAAGTTTGAACTAGGGAAAATGATATACAAACGTTTTAAGTAAAATAAAATCTTATCAAAATAACACACCTTTTTAAACACTTACCGTAATTTCCGGCGTATAATCCGCGGATCAAACAATTCTTTTTCGACCCAGAAATTTTGTTTAGTTATTAAAGCCGAATATTTACCACGATCTAAAAATTTACATTTTATTTAATAAAAATTCTGGGTTGAAAAATAATTGTTTGAACCGCGGATTATACGCCGGAAATTACGGTAATCGTTGCGCCCGAGACATTCACAGGCTGCAAGCTTCACGGCTTTTATACAGAATTGTTTGATTCCCACCAGTTTTATAAAATAGTATAATCCAGTTTATTCTGTTATCATTTTGTTTCTCGTCATTAAATAAGATAAACGTTTTTTTTTTTTTTTTTTTTTTTTTTTTTTTTTTTTTTTTTTCAAAAAAGAGTGCTGGCAATAATGAATTTAAATTTTTTAACCGTAATTTAATGCGACCATTAAGTGGATAAAAGAAAATCGCAATTTCCCAAAATTTGATTTTCTCGATAAAGAGAATTTTAAAAGTCACGTCTTCAACTATTTTAACCAATCTAGAAGTTTGTTAATAAAAATTAACACTACCATAAAACTTATACGGTGGTAGAATCTTCAGTTAAATTGCTTTAAAAATATTCCTTTATCTCATTTAAAACATTTTTGTAATTGTAACTATATGTCTGTGACAAATGGTTTAGGAATTAGCTATTGGACAGCGTTGGAAATGTACGCCCTTTATAATAATTTAAGCACTTAGTATACGTTCCCTGAAAACTTAGTCCAACTCATTCGTTTAACTCATGAAATTTAAAAGTTCATAACTCGGTCAATTTTAATGTTAGATGAATGGGACCTTTTTTGTATTGCTTGATAGGATGATGGAAAATTTTTACTAAATATCAATAACTGGAAAGGGGGCCGTATAAAAATTTAATTTTCGTAAGTTAAAAAAAATTTGACCTAAATCGCTTGGAAAACAATTCTTTACCTTTTTTAAAGCATTTTTGCAATTGGAACTATATGTCTATGACTAACTGTTTAGAAATTAGCCAATTAGAATTAGGCCTGGTCATCGGTTAGAAAGAAAGATGGTTGTCCATAAATAGATTTTTTCTTTCTGCTTGTTTCGTGATATTATAAACAGCATATTTTATTTTATCATTATGTATTGCAAATCCAATTTTTTGTTTTCCAACTATCCAATCTTCAAAGAAGTTTTCTTTTTTAAAGAAAAACACGAGGCAATGTCTTATATGCTTACCTTCAATTGTTTTCCCTCGCAGCTTGAAAGATAACGTTGCTTTTGGAATTTAAAAATAAAATCAAGAGTATTTTATTCAAAATGAGAAGACCTGACATCATAACTTGTAAAGAGTTTTCAAGGTTCTCTATGGAGTACTTGGACCTTTCTCATTTCCTAGAGGAATTTTTTGATCATCAGTAAAAATACATTTCTATCAGTCATCTAAAAACAATAAAAAACAAAGATTTGAAGCACTAAAATGATTATTACCTTTAAAAATGTGCTTGTGGATGTTCTTTTATTACGTTTTTATACCTTTAACATTTTGTTTGTTATCATTGCTGAAAAATCATTTAATTCAAAATATAGGCTATAAAAGAAACAGCAGAATTATAAAGCCCAAACAGTTCATTCACTAGGAAAACTAGACTAATGTATTCCTTCCAGTAATTTAACACTTCTGTTAACGCTATTCTGTTAATTCTGTTAATTTTTTGCATATATGATAACTAAAACAATAAGGTAATAAGTATTTTGCTTTGATTTTCTGCAACGCAGACAAATTCCTGTGAATCAACAAGTACTTATTCATAGGAGTTTTAACATTTGTGTAACCAGTTATTAAACAACCTCTACTTTAAAATTGTACATTTCAATAATGATTAAAATAATTAGAAATATAGCTATAATATGTATATTTAATGGATCTTCAACTAAATTAGTCATAATGCATATAAAAACAACAAATTCATATCAAACACATGAAACGACAAGGCACTTACATTCTCACTTCAGCATAGAGTTCACTATCGGGGCCCCGATCACCAATGAGGTTAACTTCCACCAGTAAATATTAATGGAAGTTTTCGTCTTATTTAAACGCCGCATACATGCAAAATAGCTGTCATGAATAAATCAAAAATTCATATTCGTTTTTACTGGTAATTTTTCCCGCTCGTAATCAGACACTGGTCATTATATTTTCTTATATCACCGAATTCATTTGGTCATTTCTCCCACTTTTCCAACTGAAACTGCTTTGTGCTCAAAGCTTTGATAAATAAATTTAAAAGTAAGTTTATTTTTTAAATACTAAATCACCATTTATTTACCTTAATACACCAGCATGTTTTAGCGTTCTAGACTATCATTATCATACTTAAAGAATTTGCTTTTAAGTGTTGCGGGTGTGCCTCAAATTCAGAGGAACGCAATATGATTTCAAAATTAGATATTAAAAGACTAAAGAATCCAAATGTCAAAATTAATTATTAGTATGCAAAAAGTAGTTTAATTTTTATATACGTGAACTGTGAGTGTCAAATTGTGGCCAGTTTCATACCGCTAAAGTTTTACAGTAATCATTACCTTATTTAATCATCGAATCTCTGCGATTCAAAAAGCCAACTATTTCTTTAAAAAATTAGTAATACACGACAGGCCACGTTCTGACACCCCTGATGTACACGATCCTCTAAGCAAAATTTAAATATAAGGTATTTGTATCCTATATAGACAGGGCTCTCAATATGGACACCCCTAATATTTTTAAAGGCAATAATTTTAATCGAGAAATGGCTCAACATTTTCGCGAAGAAAAGCAGTTGAAAAGATAATTAAGGCTGGAAAGTGTAAAAAAGCGCGCTATTCGCTATTTACGAGGAAACCAGTTGTTCCGAGATGTGCTGATATTAATTACTTGTAAGCTTACATTCCTATTAGATATGGTAAAATTACATTAAATGTTGAAAAGTGGAGTATTTTAGAAAGCTAATAAAACATATTTTCGATTGCTATTGCATAATTTGCTTTAAAATATTTTCCTTATTCATTTGTTACTAGATTTAGTAAAACTACGCCCGGTTCCCAATATGGACAGCTTATGTCCCCATCGACTACAACTGTAAGAAAGAAGAAAATTCAACGTTGCCAAGTAATAAATTGAAAAGGCATCAAAGTGGTAAAATCTTTGTTCAACAAGATGCCATTTGAACAATCCCCCCAAAACCTTCCTCCAAAAAACCCTTGCAGAAAAATAAAAAGAAGCCCCCCCCGCCAGTAGGATATCTGTTGGCTAAATCATAGGCACCAATGGTATGACTTCCTCAACAAAAGAGAGCTGGTACTGCTTCTTTTGCAGTATTGATGCTTTTTCAAACATGCGGCCATGCATCACATGTGGCAGATATGTTCATGAGGATTATATGGGACTTACTGCCCATGGTGAAAAAGTTTCTATTTGTCCATGCTGTGAGGACTGGGTAATAACAGATGTAAATTCGCAGACAGATGCTATAAAGCTAAGTAAAACCAACAATATTATTTCATAATATTAGTAACTAAGGGGCTTTGCATGGGTCTTCGAAAGGTAAAAGCCGAAAATGATCCTCCCCTTTCAAAAATTCATGTTCTGAAGATATTTACTGTCGCCCCTTTTCCTCCGAATACTTTAAGATACATTTCTTTTTATTCCCTCTCCTCTAAAATCCCTCGGAAAAGTGGATCTTCACTGTGTAGAAAGTCAATAAGGAAACACCTGTCCATAATAGGGACAGGTAGTTCCTTATATGGACACTTGTAAACACTTTTTGTTTTCATCATATAAATTAAACTAGAATAATTACAAGGTCGCTGATTTTAATAATGATAGTCAATAGTCCAAGGATAGTGGACACACATTTTTGGAGTCCTCTGACTTGTACATGGGGGGGGGGGTGAAAAAATACATTTTCCTTAAGGTGTCCATATAGGGTACAGGTACTATAATATTAATTAAAAGCCAATAACCATTACACATTGGTGTTAGTCATATTTATAAAGTAATTTACGGTATAATTAGTTTGGGTTTCATGTTTTTCCCAACTATAAATTTCGTAATTTGTTATCATTTCTAAAATAGATTCAAGTAATTTTTATTTTTTTTTCTTAACGTCTGGGAATGTAATCTCTGTCGAAAGCATTTTCGATTGTGCTGTCTGGAATTTTTATTAACTACATAAAAGTGCAACACATTTGAACAATGTTTCTAACAATATCAATTTAAAGAACGTGTTTTGTATTTCTTTCTTCTGATTTACAAAGCAATCAGTCAGTTTATTGTCAAATATTTTTTTCTTTCCTAATTTCCAAAAGAATATGTCCCTTTTCGCTATTTACATTTTCATGCCTAGAATTAGAGAGGCATCAACGTGCCATATTATATTAGAGATTCCCTTTCAAAAAAAGTTAATGGTAGCTGACAGCTATAGTATTGCTAGCAATCAATAATGCATGTTTATTTGGATAAAATAATCTAATAAACATTGTTACGCTGATCAAATTTCAATTCAGAGATTAGTTTTGCATTACATGTGTCTACGTTTTGTGAATTCCTTATTGTTTGTATGCATGCATTTAATATTTCACGCTTTCAAAATATTAAATAAAATATATTTTCATAAAATAGTCGAATCTTTTGTATCTCACCAATGTTTTACTTTTTATCCTTTGTATATCTTTACATTTTACGATAAGATACTTTTTAAAACATATCATTGCACATTGTATAAAAACAACTCCAGTATACATACGCAAAATTTTACAGTGCTTGTACTATTTTCATTCTGTATGGAAACTATTTCTACGGCACATTAACCCATTAACGCCCCAATTATTTTCTTCGCTAAAATTTAAATTTTGTATTTCCCACCACTTTTAAAAGCAAATTAACTTTTATCTAAATTTATCAAGGATTCTGTCTCGTGAAATAAGGTATAAATTTTTATCCCTCTTTACTGGTAGGAAAACCGCTTTCTTGCTGTTTTTGTAACCGTCCTCAAACGAGGACGCTGGGCGTTAATGGGTTAAACTTAAAAATACAGTATAAGAACAACTTTATTTGTAAAAAGCATTCATGTTGTAAAATAACTGTTTGCCTGTTAATATATGGCATAGCTACCGCTAAATATTATTTAAATTATGATACTGTATTTCATTCTAAAGTGTTTAAAACATGGTTTCCAGTTTGGTTTCAATATTTGTTCAGAAATTCAGAATGATAATTTGTTTCCTTGTGTTATGACTGACGTATCGTGGTTATATAAACTAAAAATTTCATTTCAGAATTTCCGATAATTAATTCGAAATTTCTGAATAAAAAAAACAAAATCGGCAACTCTGTTTTAAACTAAAACAGTGTTTTAATGAATATTCTCCTGCTTTGTTAGGTTCATGCGTGTTTGGCACAACAATATGTCTGTATGCATAAGAAGGCTTCCCCGAGAAGAGACCTGTTATACCCTTTTTCAAGGCTGTACAATCTGGCGGCCGCGGGTTACCAGTACATTCTTACAGAAAACAAGACCTTATTGAATCGGAGGTATTCGGAGATTTAATAAGGAAAAAATTTCTGTAATTTTTTTCTGGTATTTCGAGGGCACTAGGTTGGACAGCATTGCCCTTTTTTATAGAATAAACCTATTTATTTGAAACTTTAATCAAAAAATAACTACTCTGCTGGCCACACAAAATGCAACACCTAGAAATACCAGAAATATTACAGCAAAATTTATTTGGCACATAACATGTTGAACAAGGATGAAACGATTAAAATTACAGCTTTTTGTGACGTGTGGATAATGACAAATTCAGTAATTAGTATATCCGGCATTAATGGTGTAACCGCTGCCACACGCCTCGGCATAGAATCAAAGAGGCTTTAGATGTCTGCTTGGGGTACAGCAGTCCTTGTGGCTTCCACATATGGCCAAAGTTGATTTGGTGTAGCAGCGGGAGGTGTATTCTGGGCCAGTCGTTGTGCAAGCATGGACCACACTTTTCGATTCGCGATAGATCTGGAGAATAAGCAGGCCAAGGAAGCAATTCAATCTGATGGGTAAATAAAAACTCTTGAACATTACGTGGCACGTATGACCGCGCATTATTCTGTTGGAATATAGCAAGCGCTGAATGTATATGAAGACCACACTGTATACACACTTTTTTCTAAAAAATTTTACAGAAATTTTAGACTATTGTAAACTGTAAGTTTCAAAAATGTTCTAGGGAAATGTAATGTTTTCACTAATACTTAACCGCTTCCGTGATTTATCCATACGTCGTTAGGGCAAGAAGAGTTTGCTTCATTTAAAGCTGTGTGATGCCACTAATTTTTTTTCATTGCAATTTCATACTATTTGTCCCTTTGCGGCGCAGAGCAAATTCATTGCTTAAAGTGGTAATTAATGACTCACGCCAGAATTCGGAAACAACTTTATTTGTAAATAAGAAAAAGCTATTTTCTATGCATTCAGTAAACCGAAAAAAATTACCAAAATTCTGGTGCCAAAGTGGTTTGGGAATTAAAATTAAATGGTTTCGTAGACATAGCACCACCTGCATTTTCCGAAAGAATCACGTTTTGAGCACCTTATCACCAGAACAATGATTGGCGCGGAGATAAAGTCGATGATACGCACCCTTTCTTGTTTGTGACGTCAAACGCCTAGCGGATGGCAATCCTTCCTGCTGCAAAGAGATCGCGCTTATTGTTCATTTGTTTTTCCGTAAATGTTATCAAGCAACGACTATAATATGACGAAATGTTATCCACCGTTGTTTACGATTAAAACATAGTTTAAAACATCAAAACAAAACGACGATTGGCGTTTGGCGATGCAGCTAGCTGAACGTTCTCGCTTTCGCCAACTCGCCAAGGCTGGTATTCAAAACATGATTCTTTCTGAAAATGCGC
This sequence comes from Maratus speculifer, assembly GCA_964019185.1. Lineage (NCBI taxonomy): Eukaryota > Metazoa > Arthropoda > Arachnida > Araneae > Salticidae > Maratus > Maratus speculifer. The sequence goes on from OZ025299.1 coordinate 178,101,798, forward strand.
ACCGCCCCTCGAGGGCTCAATGGCGGAAACGTTTGGATTAAATTTTACGAATATTTTAGCTTAAAATAAGTGGTGCTTGTCCCATATTTCAATTTATTGCATGTAAAAAAAAAAAAGAAGCAGTTAACCCATTAATCGCCAAACTATAAGGTGAAAATTTCCTACTTCTTAGCTGAACCTCGTTTACAACCACAAATTTCTAAAGATGATTTTCGCTTTATGTGATCTTAAAATTTTATGCCTTTTAGTAAAGCCAATTTTTAATTGAAAAATAGTGATTGATATTATATAACGTAAATATGTGCATTTATTTTGACCGTTGCGCGTACACAACACCAGCGGTTAATGGGTTAAGTGTTAAAGTACTATTTTTCATTCTCGTTTATAACACTCGACATTATAATTTATAATAAAATATAATTCTACATTTTCTAAGAAATTACTGACAAAAGGAACAGCACGAGTAAATAAAATAATATCTTATGTAGCGTAAAATTTTGCACAGGTTACTTCTATATCCATTGACATAAATGAAATCTTGCCCACACAACTCTTTTAGCTGATTACGTTTTTCTTTAAATTTCCATTTTTAACGTAATGCTATATCACATAATACTGATACAGAGATTTTTTTTCGTTTCTAAAGTGAAGAATATTAAAGTTTAGGTTTATTCATGCTAATTGGTTTTAACCTTCCTACCCTGTTCAAATTTTACTCAATGTTGATAAAAACATTTCACACCAGAATTGTTATTTAAAACATTTTAATATATTTAATAAACTTATTTCTCTAAATCTGTTAATTAACTTTTTTATGAAAAAAGTTCTGGTTCGAATAGTATAAAGCAAATTATAGATATGGGTCGATTAGACCCATTCAGGGTAGGAAGGTTATCAAAGCTCTTCAAAAAGCACAAAATAAACTGTAAACAAAGTCAGTTCGTTTGTAAACACTTTTCCTTTTTTTCTCCCTTTGAACTTTTTAAAGTTATTTAGAAAACATTTCAACACTAAATATTTTCTTCTGGCACTTAAACTTGTAATTAATTCTTTCAGAATTATCTTTTAAATAGAACATCTTAAATTAAAATTATAAGTGATCCGAGATAAAACATTAATATGAAATAACCTTTTGTATCAGCTTAGAAGTGTAATTTAATAATTAAGAAAAATATTTCTTTAATTCAGAAAATTAAATTATTCGGGTATTGAATCTTTTAAAATGTTGAATTTCCTTTTTTAATAATCCGTGGACATACATATGGCTAATTCCATGCGAACTTGTTTGTCTGTTACACAGATGAAAATCGCTATGCTTGATGGCCACCGTTATTTTCAAAAAGTTTGCCTCGCCTGATTCAATATATGAGATCTTCAATAAAATATATATCTTCGATAAAATAAGTTTTTACTGGTGTTAAACTGGTAGCCAAAAATCTTAGAGCGTAACAGACAAACAAATTCGCATGGAAACAGCCATATGTGCTTCAGTTAACCGAAAACTCTCAATTTAAGAAGATGAAAGTCGTGATTCTCAATTGTGAACCCAAATAACAATCTTTAACAATATATATATATTTTTCATGACTGTTTAGAATAATTTATAATATGTTAAAGGTCAAATATTTTTACGTAGACTATTCATTTTATATATTAAGGTATCTGAATAACTTTAAAAGCCTTTTTTCGGCCAAAATATCGATTTTTAGATTTTGGTATAATACACTGGCCTCCAAAAGTTAAGGTACAACTGGTTTTTGCGTCTAATATTCAAATGAATGAATATAGAAACAACAAATTTGAAGGAAATGCGCTAAACTGTTATTCATTAAATGCGATACAGAAATTTACTTAACGCGTTCACTGCCGCTTACGTGAAGATGTGATGATGGTTAATGCCGCACTGTAGAAGTGAGTTTTTCCCAGAAACCGATTTACTTTTTATAACAAAGAATCAGTAAAGGGTTCTCTCGCGCCAGCGCGTGACTGGCTATTGGACATCACCCCACATCACGAGCTGGCGCGTGAAGGGCCCCTTAACGTTGGCACCATATCACGCGCTTTCGCGTGAGCGGCAGCGAACGTGTTAAGTTAAACGTATAAATGAAATTACAACAAAAAACCACTCATGGTGGAAAGTTCCATTCTTAGAGAAATCAGTACATCGCAGTATTAAGCAGTGAAATGGGACAGAAACATTAAAAAACTGGTTCTAATACGGAATATGTGCAAACCGGACTTGAATTCATTCGCGACATCGATTTTCCATGCTCGCAATTAAACTGTCGGACACCAAAATTGGTAGCGCTGACCAGTCATGAAGTAAACCTTATTCCAGCTCATTTAATGACCTTGGAGCAGTAGCGGCTGGTCAGGAGGTGCTGCAACAATTTTTCACACCACTAAAATTGTATAATTATTTCAGTTTTATTTAACCAACAAAATTTGTCGAATAAATAACATGAGAGATTCTGATAAATTTTAGTGGTGTGAAAAATTGGATGCAGCACTCCCTGACAAGCTGCTACTGCCTTGGAGGAGGACTTAAAGCCGTAACATGTCTTTCAAGATAGTCCCAAAGCAGTGGCGTAGCCAAGGGGGAGGTTTAAGGGTTAAAACCCCTCCCAGAGCTAAGAAAGATCACTATGATTGCCGTTTGTATGAAACAAAAACAAACTTAATTTTTAAATGTTTTGGCGTACTTCGGAATCATCCGGTTTATTGAATCATATTCTATTTAATAAAATGATTCAATTAAATGGCTAAAATTCTACTTAAAACTGTGAAAGTGCATATAACATGGATTAGTTAAGTAAAAATTGGTTATTTGAGTTAAATTACTTTTTTGATACGTTTTATGCGAAAAAAAAATTATGATTTATTGTCACACAAATGCTCTTTGAGTTTAAGTATTATACAGTGAATATTCTTATTAGTTCTGATTCCATCAACTGGCGATTCAAATAACAGGCAAGCCCGTTTATCAAAAACTCAACCCCCCCCCCCCCCCTAAAACCGAATTCTGGCTGCGCCACTGTCCCAAAGATATTCTATCGGATTCAATTCTGGAAAGTGAGCTGGCCATTCCATTATCTCCAAACCGTGATCCTCAAGATAATCCTCAATATCCTTGTAAATAAACTAATCTTGCTAAGATAAACGTTAATAACTTCCAAAAATTTCAGCGAGATCCGAGTATATTTACGGGAGTTAGAGCGTGGACAGACGAACAGACAAACCGAAATCATAAGCCCTTTTCAACTTTGTTGGAAAGTGTTAAAAAGAAGCAGTTAAGTGGTTAAAGTGCTATTTTTCACTCTCGTTTATAACACTCGATTTTATATTTTAAAATAAAAAATAGTTCTAAATTTTCTAACAAATTACTGACAAAATGAACAACACGTGTAAATAAGATAATATCTTATGTAGCACAAAATTTTGCACATGTTATTTTTTATATCATTAACATAAATGAAATCTTGCCTACGCACCTCTTTTAGCTAATTACGTTTTCCTTTAAATTTCCATTTTTAACGTAATGCAATATCACATAATACTGATATAGAGATTTTTTTTTCATTTCTAAAGTGAAGAAAATTAAAGTTTAGGTTTGGTCATGCTAATTGGTTTTAACAAAGCACTTCAAAAAGCATGAAATAAACTGTAAACAAAGTTAGTTCGTTTGTAAACACTTTTCCTTTTTTTCGTCCTTTGAAAAAGTTATTTAAAAAACATTTATACACTAAATATTTTCTTCTGACACTTAAACTTGTAATTAATTCTTTCAGAATTATCTTTTAAATAGAGCGTCTTAAATTACAATCTTAAGTGATACGAGATAAAAATTAATAAAGAATAACCTTTTGTCTCTGCTGAAGCTTAATTTTTATAATTAAGAATAATATTTCTTTAAATTCAGTAAGTTAAATTATTTGGGTATTGAATTTTTTAAATGTAGAGTTTCATTTTTTAATAATCAGTGGTATTAAATATGTGCTTCAGTTAACCGAAAACTCTCAATTTAAGAAGATGAAAATCGTGATTCTCAATTATGAACCCAAATAAAAATCTTTAATACTAATATTTTAATTACTGTTTTGAATAGTTAATAAAATGTTAAAAATCATATTCAAATATTTCTACATAGAATATTCCTTTTATATATTAATTATGATAATATCAGAAGAAAAGTATTCATCAAATATCTACCTTGCCGTTTCATTTTCACAATTAATTTGCGTGTTATTGAATCAATTATTAATACAATATTAATCGTTTACATTATGTTCTTACTAAATGGCTTAAGAGTTATAGGTAATTAATTTGCAAGTTTGTACAGATGTCCAGTAAATGACTGACCCATTTTGAATGTAAATAACAAAAAAAGGTTTGAGATAAAAATGTGCGGTTTGCTGCATTGTTATCAGAAAATCGGTAACTTTTTAGATATGCACTTTCTTAAAATAGTTCGGATTTTGACCAACAGATGGCGCTGGTGGCGGCATTAGGCTGTCGAAATTCAGACATTACTCTATTTTCATACGCATGAGCTTTTTTAACTCGTTTCGCAGAGTCGAATCTCAGTCGACATGTTGAATCGACTCTTCACACACCTACAGAAATCGATTTTGTTGGATGGATAGAGATTTAAAATAATATTTATGATTGAATGATGTCTATTATACTTAATAAAAAACAGCAAAAAATAATTTTTAATAAGCATCGACTTTTCACACATTTACCATAAGTAAATTGCATTCAAAAAATGTTTTTGTAACCGGTTAACTGATTTTCTTTTTACGTACATTAAATTGAAAATATGGCATAAACATGGTTCTTTTATGTTAAAAAATCTTAATATTTAATCTAAATATTTATTCCATTAAATAGTATGAAATTGTATTTAAAAAATTTAGTGATGTCAAAAATCTTTAAAGGATGGATCAAGCAAAATAGTGGTGGCAAGTTTCCTGTCTGAAATAAAAACGGGACAGTGACTTATAAATCGGCACATAAAAATATATTGAACCTTAGTATAAAGTTTCGTCTATACTTGGTCTATAAAAAACCTGTCTTAAACATAAAAAATTATGGATCACGACGGTGAAAGTAACATACGAAACTACCTGCTAAGATGGAAACCTGTCTAAAATGAACTATTTTTCATTTTTCCGCAAACCGTATTCGCATTTTGACATTTAACTTATCTGAAAATTTTATTACGAAAGACGATAGATTTCAAGATGCTTTTTACACACAACCATTCCCTCTTCTTCCCCTGACTGCAAACGCATCTACCTGAAACGGAAGGATGCTTAAAAGGAAAAAAAAGCGACTTACCTGTTTTTATATCCTGCGAGTCACCCCTTTTGGAAATTTCATTACAGAAAGCATAATAGATCCTGATCATCATAGAATTATTATAGTTCTACTTATTTTAGTTCAACTTTATGAATATAAATATTACTAAATTACAGGAATATTAGTGTTTTTCATATATAACTTTTAAAAAGCTTTTAGATTCATTTTTTAAAATAATGTTCCTTATTTCAAATCACGTGCATTTTCAGAATTTTCCTTCCCTTCTTTTCCTCAGGAGAAAAAGTTAAGGGAAGGGGGGGAGAGGACGGAAAATATATTTCAGAATCTATAATGCTCTTTATAATGAAATTTTGAAAGGGGGTAACTCGCAGGATATAAAACAGGTACGATGCTTTTTTTCTTTTTAAACATCCTTCCATTTCAGTGTAGATGTGTTTTCACTTGGGGGGAGGGGTAAGAGAGAGGTGTGTATAAAAGTCATCTTAAAATCTCTCGAGGCTTTCGTAATAAAATTTTTATATGTTAAATGTCAAAATATGAATATAATGTAGGGATGATTTAGGTTTTCGAAAAAATGAACAATGTTTCGTTTTAGGCAGATTTCCGTCTTAGCAGCTGGTTATGTATGTTACTTCCTCCGTCGAAATCAGTTTTTCTACGTTTAATACAGGATTTGTTATAAACGGATTCCTTCATTCTCAGGTTTATTATATTTTTACGTGATGATTTATAAGTCACTGCCCCGCTTTTTTTTTTTTTTTTTTTTTTTTTTTCAGACAGGTTACTTGCCATCACTATTTCCGAACCACTGTTTTAATCAACTAACTGATTTCACTGCACGACGTAGGCAAAAAGATTTTCCTTGATCTATCACTTAAAGTTTTTTCACACCACTATTTTTTTTAAATACAATATCATAGCATTTAATGGAAGAAAATTTTAGATTAAAGATTATGTTGTTTTAACTGAAAAAAGCGGTGCTTATCCCATATTTTCAATTTATTGTACGCAAACAGAGATTCAGTTGACCGGTTAGAAAAAACATTTTTTGAAAACTATTTATGGTAAATGTGTGAAAAATCTATGCTTATAAAAAGAAAGTTCTGATGGTTTTTATTAAGTATAATAGACCTTACTCAATCATAAATATTATTATAATTCTCTTTCATTCCAACAAACTCTATTTCTGCAGGTGAGTGGAGAGTCAATTCAATATGTCGACTGAGATTCGACTCAGCGAAATGAGCCAAAAAGCTCATGCTTATGAAAATAGAGTAGTGTCTGAATTTCGACAGCCTGATGCCGCCACCAGTGCTATCTGTTGGCCGAAATTCGAACTATTTTAAGAAAGTGTATTTCTAAAAAATTTCTGATTTTCTGGTAACAATGCAGCAAACTGCATATTTTTATCTCAGCCGCTTACCGTTTACTTTTTATCTTACCGCATATATATATATATATATATATATTTTAACATTCAAAATGGGTCAGTCATTTACTGGACATCCTGTATCTTTAACCATTTAACTGATTCGTTTTCTTTATGTGCAATAAATTGAAAATATGGGTAAATACCACTTTTTTAAGCTAAAATATTCTTAATATTAAGTCTAAGCATTTCTACAATTAAATAGTATGAAATTGTATTTAAAAAAAAAACTAGGTGTTAAAAAGCTTTAAGTGATTATTCATGCAAATTCTTCTTGCCAGGACCCCAGAAGCAAAAGGGTATAAGTGACAAAATTGAAAAAAAATGAATTAAATGCGCAGACGATCTGGAAATATGCATTTTTCCTTTCAGGTAAAGAAATATAAATTATGTTTTTATTATGTGCTGTGTTATAGAGATAAATGACTTTTTCCGATAAATAATCAATATTGATTAATTATAAATTTTAAAAAATTTTTACTCTATTTATTTTATATTTTTTACAGTTACCGTAATTTCGGGTGTATAAGCCGCGGATCAAACAATTCTTTTTGGACCCAGAAATCTTATTTAGTGATTGAAGACAGATATTTACGGCGATCTAACTAGTAACATTTTTTTCTTAAAAAATTCTGGGTTGAAAAAGAATTGTTTGATCTGCGGCTTATACACCCGAAATTACGGTATTAAAATGAGAGTTCAAAGACTACAGTGAAATAAGTAGCAGTTTTCTATTTCTATCCAGTCAATTATTATTGAAGTTCAAATTTAAAGTGAATTATTTTTAAACTCAATTTACTCCAAATAAAATTTTTGTCATTTGTACCCCTTGGCTTCTGAGGTAGTCGATTTTTCTCTGACTTTATGTATACCGAAACACTGGTGTAACAGACACGACCCATTATAAATACATTTTTTTCTTTCGTACAGCCCGTAGGATGAGTCCAAGTGTAAGGTGTATATATTTCCTAAACCATCAATTATCTCCGAGATTCGGAGCAGTTGCAGCCAGTAAAAAGAAAGGCAATAATACTTTCAGCTCAATGCTGCCAGTAGGCTACCTTTTTTAAAAAATTCAGATTTCTTGATTGACGCCACTTTTCTGAAATAGTAAAATTCCCCTTGTTTTCACCTTAATTAATATGTCATAAAATAAGGTTAAATCAGGCGAATTTCGTTATTTGAAAAAAGTGATGCCAATCAAGAAATATGAATTTAAAAATAGTAGCCCACTGAAAACACTGTTTCAGCTGCCTCAGATGGCACATGATCGATACAGTCCTCGTACCAAGTAAAGGGAATGTTTACAAAATCGCCTACTACCGTCATTAATGGAGTTACGAATAAAGATTAAGGAACATATAGTATACTGTCAACCAGTTACAGCAACTGAGGCACCAGTTTACAGCAAATTGAAATAACTGAGGAAGTTGTCACAAGATGGCGATTGATTTTTTTCAATCCGGTATTGCCTGTGAACTACTTTTTTATAGACTGGCACCACATTTTAGAAATGTTAATATTCTGGTTGATTTCACCTTAATTAATATATCATTAAATAAAACGAGTTTTCCAATTTCAAATTTTCCGATTTCAACACGAGTTTCGATATTATAAGAACTTTAAAAATAATTAAGATAAATGGCGAATTTTTTTTATTATTACACATCCCCCTCCCTCCCACAAGTACGGATGAACTGGGTCTTATGACCCACAAGTTCATAGAAAGAAAGTATTACTCTGACTTTGTTTAGGATTTTGGCACCTAAGTACATTTAAATTAATAAACTTTTTTTAATGCCTAATTAATTTTAAATTTAGAAATTATAACGCAAATTAGTGGTATTGTTTATAAAGATAAAATGACAAAATATTAATCTTGTTTACAAATTACAAAGATAATTCTATTCAAATGAGCATACAATAATAAATTTAACTGTAAATTTTTAAGGAAATCATCTAACAATATTTTTACCTTATTTACAAAATATATTTATTTTATTTACATTTTCCAAAATTATCATACAGAAAAATAGCTCCGTATGAAAAGAGTTAAAAAGAAGGGCATGAACTAAACAATTTAATATTAAATCTGCTTGTGGAATTACTTTTAGAAAATTTCTTTCAAAATTAATTATCGAAGTTCAGAAATAAATGTCCATCTGACGTAACTTATCTTTATACTAGCAACTTAATTATTTCAGGCTAGTCTCATCCTCATTTTTAATAAATAAGAATTAATATATCACAATAAATAAATAATAATGACAATATTTAATTAGAAATAAGAAATTCACTAATAATAATAACAATAAACCAGGGTTCGTAGTCTGGAAGAACCTTGTAAGGGCGTTTTACCAGAATTTTTATGATGTAATATTTGTTTTATTCTAACAAAAAGAAATCCTTTTTCAGATGTAATAACCAGTACTTTAAAGAATTTCTGATACTAAAAGAATTAAAATCCTCTGAGTTTCTTGATGTCTACGCACCCTGTAAACTTGAAACAGTAATATTTATTTGTGGTAAAATATGCCGTGGATCTTTATCTCTTACATAGTAACACAATTTCTGTATTGTCTGCATGCCAGGCATTTTTGTACCATTTCTTTTTCGTTATCTACCACGTGATAATGATTTTTCTACTTTCGTCCCACTCTCAAAAAAACTTCCGTCTTTTCACAGAAAATGTACTGGCAGTAAATGTCGACGAAAGTAATTGATTGACGAATATCCGTTTATATTTTTTCTCCGTCAAGAGGTAAAATATCCGTCATTTCAAAAAAGTCTGGAAAAGATGAATGTGGCAGACGGGAGGATAAAACTCACGACCCAGTATTACAAGCCGAGCGCCCTGCCTCGGCGCCACAGTTGTACAGGAGAAAAGTGCTTTAAAGTAGAAGCGTTTATTTCATATGAGTGTGGTTTGGTCTATTTTGTTAAAGAGCTTTTAATTTTGAAGTTAATTTCGGGAATATTTCATCTTTAATGAAACTGTGGCTGGGGTTTTTATACGTTTATATTAATGTAGTATAAAAATGTGAATTTAAAATATATTTAAGTAGATTGCTAGAGAAAAATATGGATGTTCTATTTTTATTCGATAAGATTTTTTTTTTTTTTTTTTTTTGAATAATATCAATTTTTTTTCATTTTATTTTTTAAATAAAATATCTTTTAAATGTGTTCAAAGTGTGTTTTAAAGTATACTTTAAATGCGAATATTTATTATATAAATAACTTAGTAAATTCAACTTTATTCAGCTATCCAACTTTGAATAACAAATTGTGAGAATTTTTGAATGAATGAAGAAAGTAATTGTTATTTATTTTTAAATTCGAAAACATTTTTGTCTTTTAAAACTAAATTAGACATTTTAATCTGTAGAATATTTTGTTTTTCATTTTAAAAATAAATTCGAATTTATTACTAACAGACCCAATACGCATGCGTGCTAGAAATAAACGGAATCTCTTCCTCATTTTTCGAAGTTCGTAAAGAATTCACAGATCAAATACGTTTTCTGGGAGTACGGAAATTATTTGTGAAAAAATAACCATAACTTAGTGTATATTGACGAATTTTTCTGACAGTGCAATATAGGAACGTTGTGCAACTGTGCAATAGCTCGTTTCTTAAATATTCTTAAAATTATTTTTTTATAATATTTTACTGCCGACTAAATAGTAATTACTTCTCAATTACTCAATTAATTAACCCATTTTCATATTAATTGGGTACAGAAAAAAAATCATAGCATAGATATTCAAACTTACTATACTCAATCTTCACTTTTAACAATATCAACTTCTAGAAATAAAAGTTATGCATTTCAACATTTTCAAGGCCAAGTTATATTTAATCTCGATAGTATTCAATTCATCGCATTTATTATTAACAATAATATAAAAAAAAATTCTTTATATATCAAGTAATTAATAATGAAATTCAACAATAATTTTATCAATATCAGTAATATTCAAACTATCAACAATATTTTCTCAAATAATTTCTTAAGTATATAATTAATTTCTCATTCGCCATCGCACACACTGACATACATACAGACAGACAGAGCGATGTGTTATTTTATTAGTATAGATTATTTGAGATATTGAACTGACTGTACACTGTATAAAAACGGAAGCTTTTAAGGAGATTTTACTGGCAATCGAGACGCCAGTACAATTCATTGTTTTTTACTGAAAAAATTCCCATAAATTCTAGACATTTTTACGTTTGTAAAAAAAAAAAAAAAAAAAAAAAAAAAAAAAAAAAAAAAAAAACGTAAAAATTCTGTAATTTAGGAGTATTTTATTGCAGTGTATGCAGCGTTGAATTCATGGGGTGACTCAAGGGGGACATCCCTTCCCAGAGCAATGAAATATTCTGGGAGGGAATTTGCAAAATTTAAGATTTTGTGTTCTTAATGATCAAAAAGTGCAATTTCCCCCATGGAACTCCATAATGCCCCCCCCCCATCCGGAGCTACAGAAATCTGCTACAGAAAAGTGTCTGAATTCAATACTTAGTGTATGTGATATTAAGAATTAATAACGCACCAACGAAAATCACATGAAAATTATTAGCTAAATTGAAAAATACTACAGATATATAAAATTTTAAAAAGTGGTGCAAAATTAAGGTCAATACACCTGCTAATTAACTCATAATCTATAACAGTGGTATCAATCCTTACCCGCAGTATGCTACTGAACTTTTATAGTAATTACTGCTGTATCTAATCATCAATCTTTCCAATTCGAAACATCGACTATTTATTTAAAAAATTGGCATTATCTGGCGGGCCAAAGTTTAACTCTTGCTTCTAAAACATTGCAAATGGAACTTTGCCTTAATCTCCTTCAATGTTAAAATTTCATTAAATATTTTCCATTTTTTTTCATTATGAAGCTTTTATCAGTTTATGTATAAATTCTGCAAATTACCATTATCATTAGAAAAGATGTAAAGTAAAATGTTTTATTAAAATTTCAATAAAGCCTTTCTCTGTACTTTAACAAAATACTCTGAATAACTAAATGGATTAGTATTAAAGGTATGAGTTTGTGTACATATCTTTTTTAAATGTGTCAACAATTTGGAACTAACGTCGGACTTCAAAAAGAAGGCACAAAAAGAGAACAAGTCGATGCGTTGTTGTTGTTTATGACAACCGATTATCTACATGAGGCATATAGAGCGAGAGTGTTGTACAAATTAACAATGAATGAATATTTAATTAGGCTACCCTTTGGTATTCGCCCCCGATCGTCCGCCATGCTTTTTGGCGATTATCGTTGGCGATGTTTCGCGCTAATGCAAATCAGCCGATTTTAGTGTTCCGGCAACCCTAGATTTTTTTATCCCGGCTTACGTACGCGGGTTTTTATCAATTTCTTACCATAGCTCGCTGCAGTATGAACATGCTATTTTAATTACATTTATTTACTATGCTCCTATTGTAAGTGTACCTGTTAAGGATGTTGTGAAGAAATATTAAGATATTTGGTATGCGAAAGGCGGTACGAATGGTTTTTGGATTTTTTAATTTTGCAAACGAGATTTGTATTTGGATTTTACAATTCGTGAATAGATCTTTTTACTTTTTTGTATAAAAGGTTGTTTTAATTTTTATTTTATTTGTGAACATAGCGTTACAGATTACTGTAATTTGGATTTTATGTATTTGCTTTGTCAATGTAGGTTTCAATTGCTTTAATGCATTTAATAATTAAATTGCTTTATGTAATTTTTATTTTTGGATAAAAGTCGGTTTATTTTTTGTGCAAAACAGGCGTTTTTGTGATTATTTTTCTTTCTGAATGTAGGGTTAGAGATTGCTTTAATGTGTCTTTTATGTATTTGGGCTGTCAATGTAGGCTTAGGTTACTTCATGCGATTGTTAGGTGTTTAGTTTGTGGATGTAGGTTTTAAAAATGCTTCATTGTAATTTTTATTGTCAGTTATTTATATATTTAAAAACTAGTTTTTGCCTTACTTTATTGTTTAAAAGTTTTCTAACGTTTGCTCATCACGACTCTCCCTCCCCTCCTCCTTCCGGCCTAAAGTGACTATAAATGACCACTTGGCGACAGCTGCCGCTTGACGAAAACGAGTTTTTCACGCCTAGAAAAAAACAAGATGGCGGACTGGGGACGAAAACAAAGCTGTTCTTTTAATTAATTCATATAAAAATACAAATTTATTCTTCAAAACATTCATCTAGACATAATGGATGCGAATATGTTTTATAATGTCCCTAATGGTGATAAATCTTTTGAATACTATAAATTGAGTAAAAAAGGGTGAGATAAAATTTTTAGTATTTCAGGTCCACTATTCTAGAAAAAAAATACATCAATAAAAATAAAATTATGTAAAATAGCTAAAAATATTTTTATAACTGAAATTTCGACAAGCCCAAGGGAAAGTCCTCATATTTATACTGCATAAAGATTGTCTAATAGAAGCTAAATTTATGTCAGTTAACAGTTGTGTCTACGAAATCTTTGCTTTGACAAAATGTCAAGGCAATAAATTATCTCATTTATTAAACCTGACAAGCTTATATCATCATTCTCAGAAACTCTACTTATTTATCACTCAACGCAAAAGAGTCACGGAATATAATAGAATTCGCTTCTTGAAATTCGTTCTTATACAAATATATGCAAGAAGTACAATACCGGATTCTTTGATCCCAACAAAAGAAGTTTATTCAAGACTGTATAACATTATATTATTAATATTTTCTTCTATGCATAAAAGATAATCATTAAAAAGTCATATGATTGATATATTTATTTGCATTATTTAAGAGATTAGTTTACATCGGGTGACTGGAAATTTCATATTTTAGGAGATATTGAAAAAAAATCGACATTGGAAAATTTTCAGCAACCAAAGATTTTTTTTATTAAAAACAGTTCTAAGTTTAATACATTTTTACACCAAGTGATACAATATATTGATTTTCTCATTTGAATTTAGTGATAAAATACCGTAATTTCGCGCGCATCCGCTGGCATATACGCTCGAAATTACGGTAAAGAGCTAAATGAACAGTTACGAGGGGCGGATCCAAAGAATCATTTTTTGCGGGAAGGCAATACATAGTTACATACAATCATCATAGTAGTGAACGGTAAAACTTGTAAAAACGGAATCTTCTTATAAAGGAAACCAGGCTTAAACAGATATTTTCATGGTCCCAATGAAAAGAATATTACACAGATATACCTGGTAAGACGAAAACTAGTCTAAAATAAAAATTTCCTTTGGTCCTTAGCAATTCAATTTAACAGATTTTATTGTTGGCAAAATGATATCATACATTAGCGATTAAAATTATATATGGCATAATTTATGTTGGAACGAACTTGCCTATAACATAATCTTTTATTTAACCCTTTGAGGGGCAAAGCATTTCTATTCTTAATATTCTGTAATGATTGTTTGACACCAGAATGCAAAAACAAATCTATTTTAAAATAGATAAAAGCTTTTCTTCACTTACTTGATGAAATTAAAGTTTTCATTTCAAAATTCTAGTGTCAAAGTGGCCTTTCGCAATTAAAATTAAGTGGGACATATTTTATCTCGCCTATCTTATAGTTTGGACTGCGTTTGGATTTCATCGTAACAATTCAAGAGCCAACAGCACAAAAACCGAAGGTATCAAGCAAAAGAAGAAAACCCTTTATATATTTACTTTTTTTTAAGAGTAAAAATAGGGGAATCTAATTTGTCTTCATTGTGTTTGTCCTACAATCAAAGGAATGAAAAAATGGAAGACTTGGAGCAGGAAAACATGAGGATTATAAGCCTACGAGTAAACCACTAGTGGTATTAATTGTTGGCTTACGCACCACTTCACTGCCAGCAAATATGGATCATTCATTACATTCTCCCATAAAATAAAGGTTTATTTTCTCGTGCTTGATACCATAGGTTTTTGTGCTGTCAGCTCTTACACTAAGATAACGTTGCGTTTCCTTCTGCCAGAATGAGTGCTTCGATTTATCAAAATCTGCATGAAGAAAACTTGCTGCGATTCGCAGAGGAAATTTTCGGACTTTTCTGGGTGTTCCAACAAGATAATTCACCCATCCACATAGTCCAAGGGCCGATAGCACAGAAATATAACGTATCAAGCACAAGAAAAATCCCTTTCGGGTCTAAATTTCTTTTTACGTTCCAAAATCATTTTTTTTTTTTAACATTAAAAAGAATTGCTCTGAAAGGCAAAAATTTAGTTTTATTAAAATATATAATTATTTAAGTAATTACATTATCAGGGTGGCGAGTGGTTAGATAAAATCCCAGTCAATATAGATGATAAATACCAGTATTTTGTTAAAGATAAATTCAGTTTATATAATCTCTTTATATTGTTTGAAGTATGTTCTGTAATAAATTACTGGTAGTTTTCTCTTTTCTTGATTGTATTTTTCCCGGTTTTCCCTGACCACTCGCCACCCTGATTATGTACTATTATTAGTGCAGTGGTCTTTCGAGGAACAAGTTGTCATTTATGAGTATTTTATTATTAGTACAAGACGCTCCAAAAGATAAATTTAGTGAAATTTCAAATCGAAATTTTGAAAGATATATAAAAATGTTAAAGATATATTTAAAAATATGCAATTAGAATTATATAATTCGCAATTAGTTGACACTCATTTTACACTTCTAAACGAAAAAACATGTAAAAATTGCAAAAATAAAAAATAAAAAATAAATAAATAAATAAATATAAAATTGTTTTTTGTTGGTATATTCTGCTGACTTCTCTTATTTGGTATGAAAATTTTTGAAGCAATTCCCGTCATCATGAAGTATAAGTAGGGGTTGCATTTTTCACAAAAAGATGTTCTAAAGTTACATCCTCCAAGTGTGCATCTTTGTTGCACCTTGCTTCTCTCTGTCATATGGTCAATATTATCATATCTTACATCCTGAATTAGGCGAAGTGATGGTTTCAACTTTTTTTAGATTGAATGGTAAATGGTTGATGAATTACTGGATTTCAGGGGGGGAAATCAAGTTTCAAGGAGTTTGTAGTTTGGTTTCTGAAAGCCAGCGCTTCAGCAACTATTAAAGTAAAATCTAATAAGTCTAGTTCAACTATTAAAATAAAATCTAATAAGTCTAGTTTTTTTTTCTTTCTTCAAATTATAGGCTAATAATATTACACAACAATATTATATGACAAAAAGAATGAGAAATATTGTTATAAAACAAAATATATTTAACCTAAGTTACTGCAAATTTTATTTCTAAAAATTAATAAATATAATGTGCCTTATAGTGATATAATTCCTCTAAAAGCCACTGTACTACTAATAGTACACATATTCAAACATTGATAAATCACAACTTTTGAATGATTTTGATTACAAAAATTACATCAAACATTAGCTTCAATAATTTATTTTACGAAAATAATTTCAAATAATAATTCTAATTGTTTATATGATACCAATAATGAGAGAAAATTCAAAAGAACTACCTGCTCGACGTGCATTCGAAGTTTCATCCACCTTGAATGAGTGTTTCTGGACTTGTAGGGTTATCTTTTGGCTAAAAAATTAAATGCACTCTTTTAACAGAAGCCTTTAAAATAGAATATTAGGCTCTTTGAAAACAATTATTAAATACTGGAAAAATGTGTTAGGTGAAAGATGATGTACTATTAGTAGTACACCAGACCGTTTACTATTAGACCGTACTATTAGTAGTACACCAGGGGTTAATGAAGGAATAGAAATATGGGAATCTAATGATCCATGTCTGTAGGAAGTAAAGTGGTACATAAGCCAAAAATTAATACCACTAGTGATTGACTCAAAGGTTTATCACTGTGCTTTCCTGCTCCCATTCCTCCCTGTTTTCATACCTTTGATTATTGGACAAACATGATGTCAATCTTACGAGTCAACCACTGGTGGTATTAATTTTTGCCATACGCATCATTTAACTTCCAGCAGACATGGATCATTATATTCCCCTATTTCTACTCTTCCATGAAATAAAAGTTTTTATCTTGTGCTTGATCCTTACGGTTTTGCTGTGTCGGCTCTTGGACTAGATGTTTTGTGGCATGAAAAGGGCACCTGTCATGTAATGATGTCTCCATAAAAGGTCAAATCGTTTGGAAGAAGTGCCGCCTATATTAATGAATTCCGAAAGAGCAAGGTTTGACTAGTTGCAGATATCAAAAAAAAATATTTCTCTAAATATCTTTCGCAATGAAAGACTGCGGTTTTATTTGTTTTTAATAATGAGAGGTTTGAAAAATGAAAATGAAGGATATTCGGCATCACCATGTCGTTTTCACTATTTTTGCTGCTCTATGCTGTATGTTCTATTAGCTGTTGGGTTAAATCATCATATAATAAGTGTTCAATCAAGATGTAGGAAACAACAGATATCTTAAAAAACACTTTATGTAGGCAATTGCGTAATCTCTTTTCAACAATCGAAAAATTTATTTGAAAGAGCTTGCTTTCATGTTAGAGATTGTGAATATTCCCCCTTTTACAAAATAAACAGTACAGAAAATCTCATATCTGTCTTGGGATTACTATGGGATAGAGATAACGATAGTCTTTTTCTGATACATGATCAGTCAAAGAATCAAAGACTAAAGTAAATAATAGTCCAGCACAAAAACCTAAGGCACAATATTATCTTTTATTTTATGGAAGAGAAGAAATAGGGGAATCTAATGATCTATGTCTGCCAGAAGTGGAGAGGTTCATAAACCAAAAATTAATACCACCAGTGGTTGACTAATAGGTTTATAAGTGTGTTTGTCCTAAAATCAAAAGGTATTAAAATATGGAGAACTGGGAGCAGGAAAACTCAATGATAAACCTGCGAGTCAACTGTTGGTTGTATTAATTTTTGGCTTATGCACCACTTCACTTCCGGCAGACATGAATAATTAGATTCCCCTATATCCACTCTTTCATGAAATAAAGGTTTTTTTCTCATTCTTCATATATCTTAGATTTTTGTGCTATCGGCTTTTGGACTATCAAAAACGGCGGCCACGTTGAAGCTGATTTGAATATGCTAAATAAAAAGAAATTTTATTTCAGTATTATTCTGCATTTTTTAAATATTTCTTTTCTATTATACAGAGCCACATATACTCCTAGCGGTGGTTTTATGAACTAATTTTATTCGCTGAATCCTTCGTGTCCATTTTTTTTTCTTTCCACAAAGTTTGGCATCATTCTCTCAATTAGATCGCTGTACAGAATACTATGAGTAGGGGGAAGTGGGGTACATTGATACAGTTTTTTTCTAAGACTTTTTTTGGTGTGAAAAAAGTAGAAAATTCAAGTTTTTTTCCATGAGATGACAGCAAAACTTGTGTAGTATGTTATAAAAATGTACAATCATTGTTTTATATAGTATTTTTGCATGTAATTTTAAAAAAATAAAAAAAAGTCATTTGTGTCAATGTGCCCCATACGCGGGGCAGATTGATACGTTTGAGAAAAAAGACGACAAAATAATACCAATGCATATTTTTCATAGAAAATGTGTTAGAAAACCATTTTCTATTTATTTATAGAAATTCAAATCACCCACAATTTATTTTTAAGCAATATTAAAGCAATCAAAATTAAATATATTATGACCTGATGTTCTGGCTGTTCCTTGTCTAATTGCTGGCTGTGGTAACTTTGTCATATCTAGCACTTCAATCCCAGCATTATCATCTTTCTTGGGAAAGATGAAAAAATTACCAGGTTTTCTTTTTATAAATAGATTTATTAACAGAAAGTAAAGGATAATTATATTAAAATTTCTGTTTATAATATAATTATCTTTTTCTGTTCTGCAGTTTGTTTCTCTTACTTAACATTTTTTATGTCGAAAATACTTTTTTCTCTGGAGAATCGATATAAATTCGAGATTTGCCAGAATGCCGTCCTTTTTTTTTATTAGTTCTACTAGTACTAGCTTTTTGGTAAGTTCGTACTTTTCTGTTAGCAAAAATGCGATAAAATGTTCTAATATAAAAAATTGGAGCTATTTCACTTCAATAGAAATTAATATTAGAAATTTTTGGTGAAAAATGGTTGAATTAAGGAGTGTAGAGTAAAAAAATAATAATAAGTAATGAAAAAATAAACTAAAAAAGGATTTAGGTTGTATCAATGTGCCCCATACAACCATTTTGAATAAAATGAGTCTCAAATCCAACACTTCATAATTTATCTAACAATAAAAAATGAGGAACTGATAAAGAGTAGTTTCACTTGCCAGGGAGAGTATTCTTTTCGGTTGAAAATACTGGAACAGTTGTATAATACAATCTCAATTGTACAACTCAAATTTACTTTTGACTTACGAAAACAATAAATCACCCGTCCCATTTCACTAAACTACTGAATCATTCCAAGACTTTCTGTATGTAGTTGAGTGCACTAGCATCACCTTTTGGAGCCGTTGTGAAACTTCTGGTAATGACCCTGTGAGCGGTAGAGGGGGTGTATCAATGTGCCCCATGTATCAATATACCCCACTTCCCCTACTGTCAGTTTAATTATGGCTGCTCTGTACATAAATTCTTGAAGTGGCTAAATTAGACATAGCAGGATTTTTCAGATGTGGGGTGTATCGTGCCTTTCATCTTGATCTATTATAAAATGTACCAACAAACTTATTAGTTCAAGAGCCGACAGCACAAAATCCTAAGTTATCAAGCACAAGAAAAAACCTTTATTTTATGGAAACAAACAAAAACATTATGATTTGACATTTAATTTTCATTTCTTTCAAAGGGCAAATTATAAGTCCAGCCTAACTCTATTTTAATGGTGGTGAAAGAATATCATGATTGAGTTGTTATAACAAAGTTCTAAGTTTGTCTAACAGAGTAAACAAGCAATTTCGTAAACTTGAGATAATTGTTTAAAATTTCATGTGGAAGGAAATGTGTAAAAACCAGTTACATTATGAGAATAATTTTTGATAAAGAAGATTTTGCATTTCTAATTTAACAAAAGTAAAAAAAAAAAAAAAAAAAATGCCAAATTTTACATTTATTTAAAAAATAATTTTAATAAGAATAATTTTAAAGCAAAAAATAACAATTTTAAAGCATAAAGAGTAATATTAAATAAGATACATTTTAAACTAAGATTAGGTTAATGCTTTACTTTTCTAGAAAAATGAAAAATGTTATTCGACTATTAGAACATGAAAGATAATATCTCCATATTTTACGCATTTATATATGAAATGATCGAACAAAAATATTTTATCTATAAATGAATGAAATGTGCAAAATTATTAAATAATTAAAATTAAACATTGAACTCAATAATAAACTTAATATTTATGAATATAATATCATTTGCAATATAATTAAATTATCATACAATACAACATACAAAAATAAAAATTAATTAATCATAAATATTACAATGATTTATTTTTAACCCTTTGAGGAGCAAGCAATTGCGTTCGTGTAATTCTGAACTCCCACCGGAAATTTGTAAAAAAGTTATATCAAAAAGAGGTTAAGCAATTTCACGACTGTTTTCCACCTAAGTTAGAAAAGGAAAATTTAATGACATTTTTCTGGTGTAAATCTTCATCATTCCTAGGTGGTATATAATATATACCACCGCCCCTCAAGGGGTTAAATATTGCTATCCTATGAGATACCTGCAGTGGTGTAGCTAGAATGGGTGACACCCAGGGCGGAAGTAAATGGTGTCACCCCCACTTACCAGGGTGTCAATCCCACCCCACCCCCACCCTATCGATCGTATTTTTTCAATCACAATTCTATGTTATTACAGCAAATAACCATTCCGTTCCTTATTTACCTTTTGTTCTCCTGCATAAAAAAACTCAGGAGCGACTCATCATTCAACATATAATCCGCATAAGGCAATGCGGTGTCTATATGTAGAAGATAAGTCTTTCTTTTAAAGTTTGCTATCGATACCCTCTCGATGGTTAGGTTGATTTTTGTTAACTGGTGCGTACCTTATTTAGAAAATTTTTACATTCACAAAGAAAAGAAAATGAACTGTGTTGCGTCGTGTGCTAGAATCTTCACTTTATTTTAAAATTCTTTTCCAAAATCTTATTAGATTACATATATATGTATAGAGATTTACAAAAAGAGATTGTGTGTCACCCCCTTAGAGGGTGATACCCGGGGCGGACCGCCCCCTCCGCCCCTCGCTTGCTACGCCACTGGATACCTGACATGGTTTATGTACATAATTTCATTGACTATATATGTGAAATCAGCGATTGTTAAATTATACACAAGGCCACAGCTGCTCGGTTCTTCCTTTAAAAATTTGTTTTGATAACAATATCTTGCAATTTAAGCATCCATATACATTGTTTTCCTTCTGAAGGTTGATCCACACCATTTTTTAAACGTCTGATTCTTTGTTGGAATCGATTGTACATAATTTGTAACTTGGTTAAGAAATTTTTGATCGATGGATGCATTTCTCTGATGTCATTTTTATTTAACACTGAATGGTAACTTTCTATGTGGTTTGTGGTTCGGGGACCATCGTTTGTAAAGTGATTCCAGAAAGTTAAGGGGTAATGTTCTTCTGAAACCCACGTATCATAAAACTATTCTGCAAAAGATAGCACAGATTGTTTTTCCTCATTGTTGAGTTTTTCTGATAGTGCATACGCTTCTGGTGCCAAAATAAATTTCCAAGTGAAGTGCACTAATTCTACAGACAACAGACTTAAACTTTTAACTCGTCTGAACCATATGCATATAGGGTCGTTTGGATCTGTTAAATGTGTTCAGATACAAGTCACATGCCTCACGAGAGCTTGAGCAAAATGAAAAATGCATCCTCAGATTTTGATGTGTGGGGGAAGTTCCGATGCAGTTTTAATCACGGCAGCTACAAAGTCACATAAAAACATGGACACATTTCCCATTTTATTAAATTTTTCTTCCAGTTTTTTTTTCTTTTTTTGATATTGAAAAAAATTTTGTAATTGGGAGCGCTGCGCCCTTTCATTAAGGGTAAGATGCATGGAATCGCTTCATTTTTTAATTTTCCATATCCTAATATTGAATATATCTGGGAAAAACCAGGTGGACAAGTCTTAAAAGTTCCATCCGCGATCCATACAGTGGATTCGTGCAAAATGTTACATCCTCATCACTTCCAAATACAAGAAGATCAGGTGAAGAAAATAACAACCATCTTTCATTAAAGAATCCACTGTCTACTTGGGCATTTCGGCCTCTCAGTGTTTTTTTTATATTCATCCGGTAAGTTATTAAGATCTATAATGGGAACTGTTATTACCTCTGAGCATCTGTAAATTGTTCTACAAACTTTTTTATATGAAGGAAGATTGTTTTATATTTCTGTCTGCTCTGAATCATCAAAATAAGTCACTTTTGCACACATTGGCGTAAATGCTTCCAAGGGTCTTTTCGTGCCTTTTTTAAGATCTACTTTAGTTTGCTGGACAAGCTCTTCTGCTTCTATTCTCGAATCTGTATATGGTACACAAAGTGCATTATGACCAATATCAGGATCGTTTAAGATGACCTCGCCATTTTCTGAATGAAGAAGGTGCAATCTGCATTGTTCTCCAGGCAATTTCTCCTTTTCACGAATTCTTCGACACTCTACACAACGCCAATATGATTTTATTTCATTTCCTACTTTCTTGGGCGGTTTATAACGCATAAACAAGTACGATGCCTTAGAGTAACATTTTGATCGATATCTGATCCATTGATTAAATTATTTACCTTTCACATATTCCGGTTTACCGAAATTCATATTTGACGATGCACTATTTTAAATTGTACGCTATCCCAATGTGCTGTTTCCTCGGCTATTGCATATAAGCCCTTTGACGATGCACTTGCAAATAAGTCGGAGATTTCTTTGCCCAAAAAGTTGAAAATCGTCAAGAAAGGGTTACCAAAATATAGTTTTCTGAAGAAACAAAATATAAAAAAGTTCTCTCCAAAATGTAGGAGGAGTCCAGTTCCCCAGACCTGCTTAAGAAGGGATTAGGGGACATAACAATGCTTGTCAATAAACAATGGCGCGCCGGAATGTCCATCTCCCGTTGGATTCCTGAAATGAAAAAACTAATTTCATTAAAAAGTTACTTCAAGCACGCCTTCTGATTAAAAAAAAAACTCAATATTCAGTCTGAATTCAGTCTTTACATATTTTCTGTAAATTGATATGAACCTTGAAAATGTAAAGGCATTTTTTCAAAAGTTATTAGGATAAAACCCTTGGTGAGTTATTTAATAAATTACCCTATAGCTTATAGAACAACAGCAAAAAATATTAGTTTTGTTCATCACATTTTATCATTTCTAAAATATAAATGATTTCTTCTCAGATTTGTAATAATCGATAAAATGGTTTTGAATTATTTTTAAAAAGTACAATATTATGTCTCATTAGATATACAATACATTTAAAAAGTTTATAGCATTACTGTTAAAATACTATTTTTTACTTCTATCATTTTGCGTTTTTATTTTTTTCTGAATTAAAATGGAATATGTATAATGCAAATGAAATACCTTACTAAAAGTAGTAATATCGCATCAAAAACAACTCGTTGTACATGATCCCGTCAAGCAACAAATCTAAAACGGTAGTCATAAAAAGAAGTGCTATCACATAAAAAGAAGCAATATAGTAGTACATACTCCAAGTGCCTTTTTTAAAAATCTATCACTACTCATAATGTTTCCGATCACTCTAAAAAATTTGCGTAATTTTTTTTTCCAAGCACCTTTGTCGTTCCAAGCCCAGGCTCGCACTCTGACTGGTTGTTGCTCTCGGCACTGTTTTCATGTAACTTGGCGATAATCATACTTGGCGTAGCGATAGATGCTTCCGTCAAGAAGTTTGATTTCCTTCCGAACCAAGTACAAAGTAACTTTTCCCGTTTATTAATAAGTAAAGCATTAGCCATTTTATAAAATAACGCAAGATAATAATACACAAGAGCACAAAATGAAAGAAGAATAAGAATGAGTAGGTTAGGTTTTAGGTTTACTCGTTCACTTACGAGCAAAGTATTTTTCGCCAAGTATGGTTATCGTCAAGTTACGTGAAAACAGTGCCGAGAGCAACAACCAATCAGAGTGCGAGTTTGGGCTTGGAACGACGAAGGTGCTTGGAAAAAAAATTCGCAAAAAATTTTACCCTTTTGCTGCATCGTCACTCCACCGCTTTTATAGAAAACGATTACTTCACCCAATTATGGAGCACTCTCATTGGTCAAAAGAGAGATATTCTATAAAAGCGGGGGAGTGACGGTGCAGCAAATGGGTCAATTTTTTAACAGTGTTTTATAGAAAACGATTACTTCAACCTACACTGTTAAAATTGTGACCCA
This sequence comes from Maratus speculifer, assembly GCA_964019185.1. NCBI lineage: Eukaryota > Metazoa > Arthropoda > Arachnida > Araneae > Salticidae > Maratus > Maratus speculifer. The sequence continues at coordinate 178,125,962 of OZ025299.1, forward strand.
TTTGCTGCAGCGTCACTCCACGGCTTTTATAGAAAACGGTTACTTCACTGTGTTATGGAGCATTCTTATTGGTCATAAAAAAGATATTCTATAAAAGCTGTGGAGTGATGCTGCAGCAAATGGGTCAAATTTTTAACAGTGTATTATCAAGCATGCTCATGGGTCAAAAGAGAGATATTCTATAAAAGCAGAGGAGTGAAGTTGCAGCAAAAGGGTAAAATTTTTTACAGTGAAGGATTCGGAGTGAGGTACAGTACACTATTAAAAATCTGTACAATTTGCTGCAGCGTCACTCCACTGCTTTTATAGAATATCTCTATTCTGACCAATAAGAATACTCCACAACACAGTGAAGTAACTGTTTTCTATAAAAGCGATGGAGAGACGCTGCAGCAAATGGTAAAATTTTTTAACTGTTTATATGAAAACTGCTTGGCGACCTGCAGGCGTGTACATTATATATGCTTGTACCTATATCAATTTCGGAAATTTGTGAAAATAGTAGAAAAAAATAAATTTTAAATTCCCATTATATCACTCTTGTAAATATTTGTAGTACACTGTAAAAAATTTGACCCTTTTGCTGCATCGTCACTCCACCGCTTTTATAGAAAACGATTTCTTCACCCTATTATGGAGGGTCTTCACCCAATCATGGGTCAAAAGAGAGATATTCTATAAAAGCGAGGGAGTGACGATGCAGCAAAAGGGTTAAATTTTTTACAGTGTAGTAAGATCTGGAACAAATCAGAAGGATTTGTGAGACAAGCAGGAAATGGTATGTAATTGTGGTAATAATTTATTACTGAAATTATACTGTTCAATATTTTAAACATAACTTTTAATTACAAAAATGGGTTTAATAATAGACTGTTTCAAAATCAAAGAGAACACTGGTAAAAAGGATCTTGTTTATGACGGAATTATCAATTAATAAAAAAATGAAGTGTTAAAATTTAAAGAATAATTTATAATACTATTGACACAGAAACCTTACTAGAACAGTTTTTTTTTTTCCAGTCATATGAAATTCTGCACTGTAAAAAATTTTACCCTTTTGCTACACTGTCACTCCCCCGCTTTTATAGAATATCTCTCTTTTGACCCATGAGAATGCTCAATGATTAGGCTGAAGTCGTTTTCTATAAAAGCGGTGGAGTGACGATGCAGCAAAAGGGTCAATTTTTTTTACAGTGTGTCTACGGTGGCTTTACCGAAATGTATCGCAATCAGTGTGACCGTTTTGGGATTGTTGTAAGAAATCTGGACTGTTGTAGGACTTACAACAAGCTAAATCAAGCTAAAAACTCAGGCTAAAAGATAGTTGTCAGTCTATTGATGTGCTGGCCCTCAATAGATGGCAGGACCATCGAATTTATTTTTAGCTTGTTGTCAGTCCAAATCTAGCCTGATTTTAGCTTGAAAAAACGGTCACACTGATCGCAATCTAGTTAACATCTATTTTTAGCTGAATTGTTATTAGTATGTATATGATTTTTTTTATTTATTTATTTATTTAACAAACTCAAAACTTTCATGTTTTCTTAGAAAATCCTTCTTGTTAAAATTGGTATTTCTTGTTCAAATAATGGTAAATAAAATCAACATTTCGATCCCACATGGTGATAAATAAGAATAGGCATGCAAACGCAAAATGTTTATCCTTTTCACAGATTAATGGGGGCAGTACAATAAGTAGAAAATTGTTAAACGTATTGTCATGTGTAAGTGCAGGTAGAGCACACGTTATAAAAGCCTGTAGGTCGCCAAGCAGTTTTCACATACTGTACCTCTTTCCGAGTCCTTTGGAAATATTATGAGTGCTGATAGATTTTTACACGGCACTCGGAGTATGCACTTCTATATTGCTTCTTTTTATGTGATATCACTTCTTTTATGACTGTCATTTTAGATTTGTTGCTTGGCAGGATCATTTACAACGAATTGTTTTTGATAAGATAAATATTTTATGATTCATAATTATATGTTTGTAATTTTGGAATTTTCAGAAGTATTTTTAGTGAAAACTTTTCAAATTATTTTTTATGTATGTTTGTATAATAAGTAATAGAAAGTAACATGAAGAAGTTGCTTGCATGTTTTATGTAATTAGTCTTATTTGTTAATAAATCAGCTTCATTAAAATGCTTATATTGTTCAAGGAATGTGTTAAAAATTATTTGGAAACAAAATTATTACTGTTTTAATATAATTGTTCTTCACTTGAAGAAAATGTTTTATATATTGCTATATTAGAGGTACGAAAGTGCTTTGTGATAAAATTGTACTATTTTTAACGTAAAAAAATAGTTAAAATATTATATACATTTATATACATTTTAAAAGTCATTTTTATATTATATATCGAAGAAAATAATTGAATTTTTTGTGTGAATATATAGTATAACAACTTATTCTATGCATGCGTATTTCAAAATATTACACGGGGAAATGATTTTTTTTATAATTTTTTAAAGAACATTTTACAAGAGTTAGCTTTAGCTTCGCAAAGTCCTTTGGCCCTGAAGATATAATCAAATTTTCCCGCTCCGTCCTCACATGGAACACACTTCGGAATTCATGCACCGTCGCAAAAGGGTTAACAATCATGGTATGTACTACAAAACTGTAGTAAATCTACCGTACAGAGGAGTCTGTACGAAAAATGTCAAATAGCTTGTACATTTTGCGATTCATCTTGAATTACTGGAAGGTTCTCGGTCTTACATAATTCTCGCAAAAACAAGCGACGATTGTGCGTTTTATACATTGACCATTTCATTATTGGCAGAATGCAGATATCCATCTGCTGTATCCGTATATAGTCTAAGAGTTGCAGCACAAAAATCTAATGCATGAAGCACAAGAAAAAAAACTATCATTTTATGGAAGTAGAAATAGGGGAATCTAATTATCCATGTCTGCCGGAAGTGAAGTGGTGCATAAGCCAAAAGTTAATACCGCCAGTGGTTGAATCGTGGGATTAACATTGTGTTTGTCCTAAAATCAAAGGTATGAAAACGTTGCGTCCTGGGAGCAAGAAAGCACAATGATAAACATATGAGTCGACCCCAGGAGCACTGTTAAAAATTTGAAACTTTTGCTGCACCGTCACTCCAACGGAAATAACAGAATAAAAACGGTGCAGTGACGATGCAGCAAAGTTTCAATTTTTTTAACAGTGTGGTATTATTTTTTTGCATATGCACCATTTCATTTCCTTCAGACATAGTCATTAAGTAGATAACTCTGTAGATCCCATTGAGATTCCCCTATTTATACCTTTGTGAAGTAATGTAAAAGCCAAAAATTAACACCACTGGGGATTGACTCATAGGTTTATCATTAAGTTTTCCTGCTCCCAGTCCTCTATGTTTTCATACACTGTTAAAAATGTTTACCATTTGATGCAGCGTCTCTCCATCGCTTTTATAGAAAACGGTTACTTCACTGTGTTGTGGAGCATTCTCATTGGTCAGAATAGAGATATTCTATAAAAGCAGTGGAGGGATGCTGCAGCAAATTGTACCAAGGCAACACTAGATACCGGGCTCGCTCATTCCTTTCATGACGTCACAAAAGGTGGCTGAATGACATCCAGCGATTGGTACATAACGATGGGTGCGTCACTTTGAGCCCTGTTTGTACCAATCGCAGATAGCGGCCAGCCACCTTTTGTGACGCCGTGATAAGAAATGAGCAAGCCCGGTATCTAGTGTAGCCCTGATTGTACACGGTAAAAAAATTTGACCCTTTTGCTACATCGTCACTCCCCCGCTTTTATAGAACATCCTCTTTTGACCCATGAAAATGCTCCATAATACAGTGTAAAAAATTTTACCCTTTGCTGCATCGTCACTCTCCCGCTTTTATAGAATATCTTTCTTTTGACCCATGAGAATACTCCGTAATAGACTGAAGTAATCGTTTTCTATAGACCTCTTGCATTGACGTCACAGCAGCGGCTGATACACACTGTAAAAAATATGACTATTTTGCTGCATCGCCACTCCCCGCTTTTATAGACTATCCCTCTTTTGGCCAATGAGAATGCTCCATGATAGCCTGAAGTAGAGGTCTGCACGGGCCGGGCCTCGGCCCGAAGCCCGAACCCGGCCCGGCCCGCGGGCCGGATTCGGGCCGATTTTCATTAATGGCATTCGGGCCGGGCCGGGCTCGGGCCTTACTTCTGAAGACTCGGGCCGGGCCGGACGGGCCTAGTCAGTAATCTTTTCGAGCCAGGCCGGACTCGGGCCTTAATTTTTTTTTTCCTGGAGTATCGGGACGGGCCGAGTCTTGCTTATTTTTTCCGTACGAAGCAGAGACTAATTTTGTTCTTCCTAGTCTTCACGGGCCTAAATAATCTTCCTGTTGAATCTTCCCGTATGAAAATCCTTTTCTCGACGTGGAAAAGTTTGTTCATAAATCAGTAAAGTTTGGCTTGGTCCAAATTTTTTTGCAAAATAGACATGTAATTTTAAGTCGTCATTATTCTACAATTAAACATTAGAATTTATTCTTTTTAAAGAATCGTAGATCACTAGGCGTCTTAAAATAGAATTAAACGCATAAAAAAAAAAAAAAAAAAAAAAAAAAAAAAAAAAAAAAACATGATTATGACGGAATTTTTGTTTAAACTGAAAACAGCAAAATGAATACAGCAATACGCGAAAAAAATATATACAGGGTGTCCGAAAAGTCTGGAAACGGTCGAATAACTCGAGAAATACATATGAGATTGAAAAACGTAAATATACATGTTAAATATTTTTAAATAAGCTACTCAGTGATACCAAATTTGACCTTCGTAACCGACCCCCTGGGGGTCAGAGGGGGTCCAACTTTGAAATCTTAAATTATAACCCCCATTTTTTATTGCAGATTCGGATTCTACGGGCAAAAATACGCAACTTTTGTATTTGATGTTTATTTCGAATCCTCGTTTATCACGGTGTATTCGAGCATATTAAATCGATACATTTTTCGGCTTTTCCAACGGGATTTTCCCTAATCGAAACTAATTGGGGAGAATTTATGACATCAAATTCCTCGCCTTTTGCAAGAATAGCGTTTCCTGAAAATTACCCGTGGCGATTATTTCGATAGTACTACACACAGTTAAAAATTTGACCCATTTGCTGTAGCGTCACTCCACAGCTTTTATATAATATCTGTTTCATGACCAATGAGAATGTTCCATAACATAGTAAAGTACACTGTAAAAAATTGACACTTTTGCTACAGCGTCACTCCACCACTTTTATAGAAAACGATTACTTTACTGTGTTATGGAGCACTCTCATTGGTCACAAAAGAGATATTCTATAATAGCTGTGGAGTGACGCTGCAACAAATGGGTCAGATTTTTAACAGTGTAGCACTATTGAAATAATCGCCACGGGTAATTTTCAGGAAACGCTATTTCTGCAAAAGACGGGGAATTTGACGTCAAAAATTCTGCCCAATCAGTTTCGATTAGGGAAAATCCCGTTGGAAAAGCCGAAATATGTATCGATTTAATATGCTCGAATACACCGTGATAAACGAGGATTTGAAATAAACATCAAATACAAAAGTTACGTATTTTTGTCCGTAGAATTCGAATTTGCAATAAAAAATGGGGGTTATAATTTAAGATTTCAAAGTTGGACCCCCTCTGACCCCCAGGGGGTCGGTTGTGAAGGTCAAATTTGGTATCACTGAGTAGCTTATTTAAAAATATTTAACACGTATATTTACGTTTTTCAATCTCATATGTATTTCTCGAATTATTCGGCCGTTTCTAGACTTTTCGGACACCCTGTATATTAAACATTTACATCTGCTAAGAAGGAAACGTATTTTTTTTTTCAGTATCTTAGAAGATTTTACTTTTACTAAACACCATTTTTTAGATTTTTTTACGTATTAATAATACTAATGATAACTGAAGCATTTACATACAACAAACAAATGTTCATTAAAAGCGTAAATATCGCAGCCTATGGCATTTCTGCATAAATAGAGATTATACGCATGGAAGAAAATAAAAGACTAAGGAAGGTCGCCATACGGGCATACTCAGAAAATTCTGAAAAAATTACAGAATGATCTTCTCATGTGGATATACAGGGTGAGTCATAAATATCGAAACAATAGGCTATCTCCTTAAATATTGCCCCTAGACCCATACTTCCAATTGCAAAAATTCATAAAAAAAGGTGAAATTTTTGATAAGATAAGTTGCAACTCCATGGGGGGTCTATTAGAAAAATTACGAAAATTAACTTTTTATACGGCCCCCGTAGGATAAAAATTCCAATTAGAAAAACTTTCCTTATCCAGTCCTGAATAATACACAAAAAGTTGCATCTTCATATCTTCAAAATTCGCGGAGTTATAACCGTTTGAATAATTCATGAGGGTTTAAGGGATTAGACACAAATTGAAATGCGCGCAATTCGAAAGACAATGTTACTTTAACAGTTGTAGGAAACGTGTAAAAAAACCTATCTTTTGAGTTAGAATTTTGTTCTTTTTTTTTCTTTTTTGTGATGGTTAGCCATATAATTTGCTAAGAAAATCACATCCTAAAATTTATCATAAAAATTAAAAAAAATTATATGGTTAGTACCGGTTTAAATGGGATAGTTAAAAATCGTTATAACTCCAAACATTATTTATCGGATTTCAATTTCTTTCTATTTAATTAAAAATGAAAATCGGATTTTAGTTTTGTTTCGGGGTTTTTGTCTTTCAATATTTATCTTAGAACTATTAAAAAAATTTATTTAAAAAGTGATAACTTTTAAAAAATCATATTTTCAAAAGTAAAAAATTTTTCATTTTTTTTAAAAAAAACTAATGTAAAATAATTAAAAATGACATGTTTCAAGTTTGTACTTTTTTCTTTAACAATTCTTAACTTTTAATAATTTAAAGACAAAAAATAGTCGGGGAAAAAAGTCATTATACAGAAAAACGAAATGTTACTGTTTTATTGCCCATCAGTTATTTAAAAGAATGCTTTCCTAAGATGCAGATTAAGTCTTTTTACAAATTTAGCTTTCACAACTTCAAGCTTTTTATCGTCTTAGAGAGGCTGTTAAAAAATCTTTATTCTGAGCTCAGGTCAAATCAGGACCGAGACGTTACTTTTTTCTGAAGACTCGCCTATCCGGGCCTAACGTATTTTTCATACCGGAGATATTTAGGTCTGCACTGGATGAAATTTTAAATTCCGGTCTCGAACAATCCGTATTAAAATCAAAGCCTCTGACTGATCTAATACGTACATAGAATAATTAAAATTTGGTTCAATCAATATTTTTACAAAAACCACATAAATTTTAATATCGCTTTTATTTTACAAGAAAAAAAAAAAAAAAAAATCTTTAAAATTGATTTTTTTTTAAGACTAGTATATTTAAATGCTAAAAAATTAAACAAAATAAAACCAGAGAAAAAAATCTGCCTATAACGGAATTCTGTCTTCAACAGAAAATATGTTGATCCATGCAAAATAAATACAATAATACCTGAGAAAAAAATAAACTCCATTCCTCCTAGGAAGGGCATTTGTCTGTTACGTATGTTTTCTTTCCTATGTGATTCCGTCTTAAAAGGTTTTACTGTATAACATTTTTCAAAGTTTCCAACGCACGGGATGTGGATTAGCGATAATAAAAGTGAAACATTTACATATAAACAGAGATTCATTGATAAAATGAATATATCACAGCCTTTGGCACTTCTTTAATAATAAAAAGTATAAATATAAAAATCGAAAATCTATATTAAATATTTTTGGTCAGAACTCCTCCACGCATAACAATTTTTAACTATACTGAAGTAAAAAACTATCTAGAAATTCACGGCTGATCTGGCTATGATGCAAGCTCTTTTTTTGGCTGGTCCGGATTATGATTTCAGCATTATTTCATACCGGGCAGAACTTTTTTCCCTATGGGTCGGTTTAGGACCGGACCTATATATTTTGATCTATTCAGACCTCCGTGCTAACGATCAACATGTTTAGAAAACATGTTTTGATTTAAATCAATACGCTGCTTTATTATGTCCAAATAACAGGCACGGTCTTAAACCGATATATAATAACGGACAATTTGTGAACGATCCCTTATTTGCTTTGAAAATGGATGAATAACACATCGTTTACAGGCATGGTAAAGTGGTGTAAGTCACGAATTTTTGAGAATTTTGGATTTTAATATCTTTGTCAGGTTTTCAGATACGGAGATGAAATTTTTTTTGTTCAAATTAGGAATGGATAAGGAATAATTTCCTAATTGGGAATTTTGTTCTACAGGGGCCGTATAAAAATTTAATTTTTGTATTTTTTCATATAGACCCTCCATGGAGTTACAACTTATCTTATCAGAAATTTCACCTTTTTTAATGAGTTTTTGCAATTGGAAGTATGGGTCTAGAGGCAATATTTAAGGAGATAGCCTATTGTTTCGATATTTATGACTCACCCTGTATATGTTTGTAAACAAAATTTTTGGCGGAACACCGATAGAACGTTCGTAAAAAATAATAAACATTTCTTTTATTTGGCTATTTATCATCGGTTGGCGACAAAATAAAATTTCAAAAAATACTTTTTGTATGTCGAATTCTTTTTAAGGTAAAAATTTTTCATCATGAACTTGTTTAAAGAAATTTTATTTATATAACGTTAGTTTTGTCAGCTTTAGTTTCTTTTAACTATATTTTTGTCATAATGTATTTAGAATGAAAATTAACTGTGAAATTTTATGAATGAAAACAAAATTAAATTAATTAAAATTGTTTCAATTTCAAAATTAACTCCTATCTAAATTAGCTCTGTCGATTAAATTTTATTGCTATAGAAGCAAAAACTTCTCCGATATTGAAATACATTACTGCAGAATTCTTCATCTGGCCTTTATTTTGTCATACGCTTAAATATGAAAAAATATTTTTCAATATGAAAGTATTGTTTACATAAGAAATTATTTTTAAAGAGATAAAATTAAATAACTGCAGCAAAAACAACAAAAATATGCAATATAAAATGCATTTATATGTCAAACTCTCTCATTTTTCAAATTTAAATTCATCAAATACACGTATTCTAAAATTTAATTGACAAAAAATTTTCAAGTGCATTAAAATCGTTTGCTTTTGGCGAGGGAAGATGCTGCTCGCCAAATTGCGTGCCGCTTTCGTCTTTTCGCGCCAAATACTCGAAACTATTTTATTTTTACACTGAGTTTCTTCTGTAATTCCGCCGCTAAATTTGACTGATCCTTTATTACATACATGAGTAGCTTAATCAGTATTTTTTTCAAAAAATTCTGAGTATGCCCAGTTTGGAGACCTTCCTTGTAAGGTAAGTTTTTTTTGGTCTGAACTCTTTCGTTAGAGTAAAGATCAATGTTCTGTAGAAATTCACCCGAGCCGGGCCGGGTTCGGGCCAAAATTTTTTTCGTTCGGGCCGGGCCAATATCTCTTTTGTTCGGGCCGGGCCGGACCCGGGTCAAAATTTTAACTTTCGGGCCGGGCTCGGGCCTGGAAATTTCGGCCCGTGCAGACCTCTAGCCTGAAGTAGTCGTTTTCTATAAAAGCGGTGGAGTGACGATGCAGCAAAATAGTCATATTTTTTACAAATTTCTCTAATCTGGTGCACATCTGGAACCCAAACAAAACATCACAACTCCCCGTTTGCCGTTTTAAAAATGAGTGGTCTTTCTGTTAAAATTCGATTTTACTTATTCTTTCATTAATTTTCTAAGTACTTCAAAAATGAAGCGCAAAAATTCAAGCGCTCGAATACGCCATCTGGTGGAGAAAAGGTGTAACTTTTCCATTCAGGATAACGCCGTGAAAGCTCAGTGCATTACATGCGTTTTAAATTTGTTCAGAATAATTATTCTTTTGCACAATTTCAGATTTCCTGTGGTATTTGTTTTCTGTCTTATATGACGAAGTAAATATTATACGAATTTGAATATCGAAAACTTTTAAATTCATTTATAATAAAGAATTGTTTCAATGGGACTTTAACATTAGTTAAAGGGAAATTAAAGGGACAGTTATCCTGTATCGAAGGCTGCGAGCAGGCCTCTATAGGCCGTTTTAGTTCACAATAACACATTTGCCTTATGTTTGGTTTGGGCGCCAGAGGAAGTGTGTGACGTCACGCGCAAATTGTCTATAAAAGCGATGGAGTGATGGTGCAGTAAAAGGGTATTTTTTTTTTTTTTTTTTACAGTGTAGGGTGAAGTAATCGTTTTCTATAAAAACGGTGGAGTGGCGATGCAGTAAAAGGGTCAAATTTTTAACAGTGTACGGATTTTTAACAGTGTTCACTGTTAAAAATCTGGAACTTTTTTTTACTGAGTCTCTCCACCACTTTTATAGACTATCTCTATTCTGACCAATGAGAATGCTCATTACTATCGTCAAGTGATCGTTTTCTATAAAAATGGTGGAGTGACTGTACAACAAAAGTTTGATTGTAGGACAAACAAGATGTTTGTCCTACGAGAACTTCCATAAAATAAAGAGGGGGGGGGTGCTTCATACATTAGATTTTTGTGCTGTCGCTGCACTTCGTTTTTGCGGCATACTGCACCTCTATTCTTTCTTTTTACTCTAAGGCTTCAAAATACAATATTCATATTCGATTAACAGTTACGATTAAGTTGTTTATGTTTCGATTCATTGTATTGTGATGTGTTCGTTTTTCGATGGAACATGCACGCGAGTCAATCAACTGCTATCAAAATATAAACAGAGATTATTTTTAAAGAATTAAATGATTAATCAGAAAAATTCATAAAGAAGCTTCAAGTTTCGTTTATTTTGCATTAAGCATGTGTTTATCCCTGCTTTTACTTTGATTAATGTGGATCTAAAAATAGTTTAATAGAATTTAGACGTTAAATTTTAATTTGTTTAAATATGTGGTTCCTATATCTTTTGAGTTGGATTGGAATTATAGTCCAGTTAAGTTTTGTGATTTTATCCGTTGGTACGTTGTGTTGCAATGTTTTCCCATCTTATAAATCCATTTTCAGATATATGATATACAATCACTTTTGTTTTTAGTGTTACTATTATCGTTATATTTTTGTAGCAGAATTGAATGTTTAATGTCTTATGTATTTTACTACTTCTATAAGATTAATTATAACTTTCTTTTTGATGCATCCTATTTTTTGCAGTTATTTTTGGGAGGTATTTAATGCCGGTTCGAGACATTATTTCGCGAGTCATCCCAAAGGGGATCATTGTTTAAGCCTCATAGAGAAGATAAAAATCAATGAGCGTGTTTTGTTCGTAAGGAATAGTCCATAATTTCACCAAAAAGCTAAAAACTGTTTCTTTTTATGAAAAATCTTCTCAACTGTTTAATTACTCTTTTTAAAAAGCCAGTCAATTTTAAAAGTTGATCTCAATCAGCAATCCTTGTTATTCACTATGCTTTGTCATTTATTGTTGATGTGAAACAAGACTAATGATCCTTGAAGATAACTCAGAAAACCCATGAAGATGTTCTTTGAGTATGAACTTGTGAATTCTGTGTTATGAAATTCATTTGTATTATTTATCAAAAAGTCATCTCTTAAAGCAATTAAGTTTGTTTGAAAACTCACACTGTGCAATTACTTAAGGTTACTCAGTAAAATCTGTATATAATTCAGAATATTGCCTTGAATGGCAAATTTTCATGATCCTGAAGAAAAGAATGCAATATATAAATTTTATTGGCATCATATTGGTGAAAACTGGGAAATTTGATTAGTAGCTAGTGGCCGGTTGACCCAATTTCATTAGTGGCCACTTTTTAAAAGTTAGTAGCCACTTTTTAAGTATAGATCAAAATGATTTTTTTTTTTTCTTTAGCAGCTAGTGAGCAAGAAAGTTACAAATATTTAATTAAAAATAAAACTGGCATTCTACTGAATGGAAAAATATGAATTAGTAATTAATATTGCAGATAAAATTATAAGTGATAAACTATATTTAAATATATATTAATGCACTGTATAAAAAAAAGCAAGGAAATTGTATTTTTAAATTTAAAAATTATTTCACATTTTTCTTGGATATTTTATTTTTACTTAAAACTTCTAGGCTAGAATCTAAATATCATCAAGATTTCAAGTGGTAATTATTAAATTTGGCGAGTGTACAGATAAATATAAATATTCTTTGCTTTGACTGAGATTTCAAAACTCCAGATGTCTTATTAAGGCAATCAGAGAGAGCCAGTGTGTTGGTGAGGAGGAGGAAGTCTGTTTTGTGGCAGTAAAGTCCGATGCTGAATTTGCAATATTACTTGCTTAGTGGCGAATGCTAACTTTGTCCTATATTTTTAAAGTAATTGGTTATAATGTTTCAATCTTACTTGACACCTACATAAACTTCAATCATAAATATAAAAACAAAAATGTACCAGCCAACTATTACTGGTACAGTTAGTGAGCATATGGCAAGAGTGAAAGGTATAAGATACAGCAATGAAAATCAACTTGTTTCGGTAAAAATAGTACAATTTATTTGAAATGCATGTGGAATTGAAATTGATGACTATATTTTGTAGGAAAAAAACTATTTATTGAAAACATAATCCAAATAAAGAGTCCATCATCAAAATACAGAAAATACAGCAAAGTTGCTAAATCTGCTTGCATCTGATAGAAAGAATTAACCATTTCACTAATTAGATGTAAACAAAGTAGAGATGCATATATTCATGAAAAAAGCTGTTTCACAAAGCAAATTAATAAGATTTTTTAGTTGCCTATTGGCGACTTGGTGGCGATCGATCGCCACTTGGCGAGTGGTGACTGTTCATTTACACCTATAAGGCATCATCAATATATTGCTACGGCATATATGTCTGTTAAAATAGACATTTTATCTCGTCCCTTGAAATTCTGTCTTAGGATTTATTGCATAAGGCATTCTTCATAATTCTGTTTTTTTTTTTTTTTTTTGGTACTTTTCCAATGTAAGAGTTTGGCATTTACAGTAGAGTCCCTCAAATCTGCACAGCTTTGGGACCAGAAATTGTGTGGATTTTTGAATTTTGCAGATTTCTGGTTATTGCTTTGTTTACTTTTTTTAAACAGTAATTTGAATGTGCAATCAAAACTATAATGAATACTTACAATGCAATAAACTATTACAATAAGTAATGAACTAAAATAATAAAAATTTAGATAATTTTTAAACTGATTAAAATATTAAAAGCAAAGGTCAAGTTAATAATCAATAATCTATGATTAAATATTCATTATAAAAGTGAAATGTATTTTTCAAAATTATTTAGTGAAACTTACCTCATAAACACTCATTATTAATTCGCATCAAAATCATAAAATAAAGAAGTTTTATTTCAGGTTTAGTCAGAGTTAATAACTAAAAAAAACTTGATTAATACATAAATATATTTGGTAAGAAGATTCTGATTACCAATAATATCAACAATATCTTGAATTCTTTCAGAAATAAATTTATTCTGCCTTCATGAAAAACATGAATTCAGTGGTATTAACAAAAATTACAAACTAAATTATACATGGAATTGATATAAAACTAAAGTAAAATATTGTTGTTATATCTAAACTGAATGTTTCATTGTTTACATTTGTAAATTATATGTGGATTTGAGGGAGTCTACTGTATTTTAAATGCTCTATGCAACAGGGTTGCTACACCACTTGGAGAACCTGAAAAATCAGGGACTTTCAATATTTTTTCCAAAATCAGGAAAAGTCAGAGAAATTTATAAAATTTTAGTGTGATGTTCATGAAAGTATTATCTTTGTTATACCAGAGATAAAATCTACCATTATTTGGCAAATTCCATAAAAAAAAAAGAAAAAAAAATCTGCCATTGCCCTTTGCTATCCCCAAATGACCGCCATCCATGATAGCATATAATTTATAAATTTTAAAATTCATTATTGCAGATTTCAAAACATTTTCTGGCATTGTTTTTTATTCCAAGTTATAATAAATAATTATCACAAGGCTCCATCTTCCCATTTAAATGTGTACTTCTTCTCTCACTTTCTCTCCTATTAGAAATACAGTTTATCTGGACATTAGTGATTTTGAAGTAAATGCACAGATGTTAAATAGCAAGTTTTGACAGTTTGTTTGAAACTTATAATTAGTATAAATGATTGAAATGAGTATTCCATTTGTAGTCCTCAGAGCAATCTTTGTGTGGGAAGGGTATGGTAAAAAAAAAAAAAAAAAAAAAAAATTAATCATCATCAGAATTCAAGAAATTTGAGTGTTTTAGGGTGATGCAATATTTGTTTTATTCTTAGCATCTCCACTACATACTACACTGTTGGACTAGAATTTTTGTGAAATACACTTGGAAAAATCAAGGAATTTCACTCTCCTGTATGAGTAGCAACCCCTTTTGAAGCATTTTTGCTTCAAAAGATGAGATTTGTTGCCAATGATATAAACAACTGTGAAAACAAACCTGATGAGCTCTTATGCTTGTTTATGTATGAATTTATATACAATATAAACATTTTCTTTATATTATTATTATTATTTTTTTTTTTTTTTTACTATACAATTTACTTCTATATATTAATAAAAATAGATAAATTGCTTTTTATATTAAAAAATTATACAGGGTGATTCCAAATTTTTTTTACAATAAAAGAGGGGTGATAGTACACATCAAGACAAACAATATTAAATAGGAGACCAAGGGTCCAAAACGTTTTCCAAAGGAGATAGTCGCCATTAAAGTTTAGGGACCAAAATTTCAAATAAACATAAAAAATGGAAAAATCGTTCAATTGATTTAAGGTTTTCACTAAAATTAACCTTTATGTCGGCATTTTCCTGAAATTAAATTATAAAGATAAATTTCAAAAAATGCCGATAGAGGGCGCTTTAGACTTTGGAGTAACGAACAACTATTTTTTGCCGGTATTTTATGTATCTCATTAAATGTTTTCGTAAGCTTAGAGTCAAACTTAAATTTTGAGCTCAAAATCTGAAAGTGGGAGTGGTTAAGTAGCACAAACTAAACTGTGTTCAGAGGGTTCAAATTTCAAATGATTATAAAAAAACGGAAAAATTGGTTCATTGATTTGAGGTTTTTACTAAAACTATTCTTTATGTCGGTATTTTCTTAAAAATAAATTATAAAGATAAATTTCAAAAAATGTCGATAGAGGACGCTTTAGACTTTGGAGTAACGAACAACTATTTTTTGCCGTTATTTTTTGCATCTCATTAAATGTTTTCGGAAGCTTAGACTTGAACTTAAATTTTGAGCTCAAAATCTGAATAGTAGGGAGTAGTTAAGTAGCACAAAATGAACTGTGTTTAAAAAGAGGGGGGTCAAATTTAAAATAATTATAGAAAATGGAAAAATTTGTCGATTTGTTTGCAGTTTAAAATAAAACTATTCTTTAAGTCAATATCTTCTTGAAAATAAATTTTAAAGATAAATTTTAAAAAATTCCATTAGAGGGCGCCTTAAACTTTAGAGTAACCAATAATTAATTTTAACCATTATTCTTTTGTTCTAATTAAATGCTTGCAAAAAATTATTAAATGTTTTCGGAAGCTTAGATTTAAATTTAAATTTTGAGCTCAAAATCTGAATAATTAGCAGTAATTAAGTAGCACAAATTGAAGTATCTTCAAGAGTTGAAATTTAACCCCCCCCCCCCCCCCCTCCACGAACACAATTCAATTTTTCGCTATTTAAACACTCCCAACGATTCAGAATTTGAGCCTAAAATTTAATTTTATGCATTTGAAAGCATTTAATGAGATCAAAAAATAATTTTTAAAAATAGTTGTACACTACTCCAAAGTCTAAGGCGCCCTCTATCGGCATTTTGTGAAATTTATTTTTTAAATTTATTTTCAAGAAAAAACTCATTTAAAAATTAGTTTCAGCGAAAGCCGCAAATGAATCGACCAATTTTTCCATTTTTTAAGATCATTTGAAATTTGAACCCTCTGAACACAGTTCAGTTTGTCTACTTAATCACTCTCAACTATTCAGATTTTGAGCTCAAAATTTAAGCTTAAGTCTAAGCTTACGAAAGCATTTAATAAGATGCAAAAAATAACGCCAAAAAGAGTTGTTCGTTACTCCAAAGTCTAAAGCGCCCTCTATCGGCATTTTTTGAAAATTATCTTTATAATTTATTTTTAAGAAAATACCGACATAAAGAATAGTTTTAGTGAAAACTGCAAATCAATGAACCAATTTTTCCATTTTTTTTTTTAATCATTTGAAATTTGAACCCTCTGAACTCAGTTCAGTTTGTGCTACTTAACCACTCCCACTTTCAGATTTTGAGCTCAAAATTTAAGTTTGACTCTAAGCTTACAAAAACATTTAATGAGATGCAAAAAATAGTTGTTTGTTACTCTAAAGCCTAAAGCGCCCTCTCTCGGCATTTTTTAAAATTTATCTTTATTATTTAATTTCAAGAAAATGCCGACATAAAGAATAATTTTAGTGAAAACCGCAAATCAATCGACCGATTTTACCGTTTTTTTATGTTTATTTGAAATTTTGGTCCCTAAACTTTAATGGCGGCTATCTCCTTTGGAAAACATTTTGGACCCTTGGTCTCCTATTTATTATTGTTTGTCTTTATGTGTACTATCACCTCTCTTTTATTGTAAAAAAAAATTTAGAATCACCCTGTATATAAAATTGACTTGATGATATAAACACAATGATATAAACAACTGAAAACAAACCTGATGAGCTCTTATGCTTGTTTATGTATGAATTTATATACAATATAAACATTTTCTTTATATTATTATTGTTTTTTAATGTACAATTTACTTCTGTTAATAAAAATTGATAAATTTCTTTTTATATTATTTAAATTATATATATATAAAAAAATATTTGTGTATAAGAAACAGTGAATAGATTGTCAGAAAACATTCCAAATTTCCTTCTCACCAAAGCCATTTTCTCTATCTTGCTAAAGTTCCCTAATTTGGAAAAATATGCTCTTTTCTTTTTAAATTCTATTTGATTATAGTACTTCATGGCAAGCTCTATCTAGGATCAAATTTACAGAATGAATAAAAGAAAAAAAATCATTAGTGTTATCATCCATCTAATATCGCGATTTAACACCAATTTTACCCTTTAGAATGTGAAACCTGTTTTTTTATTTTTAGTAACAATACTCGGTCTTTATGCATTCATCCACCCCCCCTCTTGTATTATTTAATATACTTAGCTTTTAATTTTTCAAATGACTTTGGATAAAGATACATTTTACACAGGCTTGGCAAGTTTCTTCCACAGTAGAAAAAACCAGCCAGAAGAAATAGGTTTCTTCCAAGTGGAAGAAACTGTTTTCCTTCAAGAATTTACCATATACTTTCAATTTTGTAAGGTATAATAAATATCTTTTTCCTATAACCCTATATAAATTAATTCTATCGGACCAAAACAAATTTAATTAAATATGTATGCTAAATTAATAATTATATCAGTTTTTTAGCCAAGATTACACACGACGCCTGTCTAAAGATCTTCAACCATTGGCTAAATGAAAAGAAATTTTATCCAAAATACACAAAATTAAATTTCATTCATTTCAATTTAACCAACATATTTTTCAATTATTTAAATTTCTGAAACTAGTAGTAAATAGTAGGGATTCTTTACAAATGGCTGAATGAAACCCCCTTAAATAAAAGCTTTTAATTTACATTAATTTTATTAATGTAAGTAATATACAATAATTACTGTATTAAATAGAGATCGATCAAAAATATGTTTTCATTTTTGGCCCAAAAACACGGCTGAAAATTCAGTTTGACTGAAACTCAAAGTATTCTAAAAATATTGTTTCTTTCTTCGGAAATTTTCAACATTAATTATTGATTTGAACTGTATTCAGCTCTAATGAGTGTGTTGCAATGAACTTCGTTGTTTATAATTATCAGTCATGAATTATCAATCATCTTATAGAAAATTTTAATTTTAACTGCATTACTGTTTCAATATTATTTGAGAAAGCTCTAGAATAACAAATAATCATTTACAAAAATCATTATAGAAGAAATATCAAGATGTGTATACTTAAAAAAAACTATAATATTTTTTAATTAAATGAAATTCATATAATTAGAAAATCTTCCTCTGTCATTGAGGAATCATATTTTATTGTACAGTCGACTCTCATTAATTCGAAATCAGATAATTTGAATCTTCGCTTAATTCGAACTAAACATGAAGTCCTGAAATTTTCATTAGCAGAGTTATGTTAAAAATTTTCATTAATTCGAACTCATTTTCTCTTGACTTCGTTTAATTTGAACTAATAAGATTTCTAATTTTTCTTTTCTTTCTCACAGATTTCAGATCATTTAAATAACTTTCTTTCTTTGATTTTTGTGAAAATTGTTCCGAATGAGTACATATGTAATCCCATGCATTCCATGTAATCCCATTCATTTGATATCCACTTTCTTAGTGACCTATTTGTCCATCAGTGACACTTCAAAGTTTTCTTCCATTGTGCTTGTTTCAAATCTTTTAATTAGTTTATGTATTCATGCATTCTTGTTTAATATTAAGTTATATTCTAATAATAACAGACGAAATAAACTAAATAAAAAAAAACACTATAACATTAATTACTTTGTAATAATACCATATTAAGGATGTCTTCATTTCATCCTTTCATAATTCAAACTTAGGATAATTCGAACATTTCTTGTGGTCCCGGCGAGTTCGAATTAACGAGAGTCGACTGTATATGAAAATAAAGTTTTTGGATAATTAACAATTGTGCATGAATTAATAAATACTATAAATATAATTAATTTACAATTGTGTATATGTATTAATTACTTTAAAAGTATTAATTACTTAAATTTATTTTATGTTTTTGTTTTTGACTGAAACTATGAAGGTCACCGAAATTTGGCTTTGGCCTTAGAAACATGTATCGGTCAATCCTAGTATTAAAAAAAATCATTAAAATTCTAATTTTTCTTAGTACAAGGCAGCTTAGTGTAGCAAAAAGGTTTTTTAGCAGTAGGATGCTGCAATCAGTTTCTCAACTTAAATTTGATGAATGCAAAAAATGATTTTTTTTTTTTTCCAAGTCCTAAACTTTAGGATAGTTTAAAAGCATTTTGACATATCCATAAATATTTTTAGAACAGTAATCTTTTAAAATAAACTTTGAGATATTCATGCTAGATGTTAGTATAAATAATTACAAATTTATTTATTCATTGTGGTGGACAGTTTAAAATAAGGCATTTTTATATTAAAATAATATATTTTTATATGAAAAATAAACAATTTGTAGGGGTTTTTTTTTCTATCTTTTTACACGAATAACATAATTAATAATAAAAAAAAATCCTTTTACCTCTAGAGTTGTAAAAATCCATCACCTGAAAATGTCTGCTGAACCTGAAGTTTGTTATTAAAAAAATAACTTATTTTTGCAAAAATATTTTTAATAATTAAATTTTCCAATTTAGATTTCATGTAATTATACTTTAATTCTTTTATATAGTTAATATATTTTAGCTTTGAGCATTTGTTTTAGTTTCTGGTGGATTCTTTCAGTTTTTTCTATTTCTTCCGGAAGAAACCCAACCCTGATTTTACATAACAAAAACCTGAATGCCTCGAAAATTGTTATTTTAAAAATTAGTGACCTATTTTAATGCATTTTATAAATTCCTTCTTTAAGAAATAGAAACAAGTAAGAAAAATCATGCGTTAAGCATAGATTATGAAGCACTTTCCAACACTTAATGAAATCTTTAACAAAACTTTGTTATTTAGGGAAATAATAGTGTATAGCCAAATATGTATTCCAGTACTTTTGAACAGCTCTGCATTTCATATGTTAGTTGATATAATGGGAAAATTTAGTTTAGCAAGAAAATACCCAGTAGCTTGAAATTTCTTTTTCAGCATTTCATACTATTAGATGGAAACATACTTGAATACTTTTGTTCTGCCCTGTAGTTTACATTGTACCTTTATTGCATGTCAGCATTAGGCTAAAATTTATTGTAAACTAAAACACTTTTAAAACAACTGAAATCACATTCTCATAAATTATCATTCATAGGCGTCCATGTACCGAATTCTTTGTGTGGCCCTGTATATCCTTTTATCTATATTCTGCAAACATTTCTCAGTAAATTGAATGAAGTTCAGCATAAAAATGCATAGCTTATTTAGGAATAGGGATGCACCGAATATTCGGTATCTATTCGGTATTCGGCCATGTTACCGAATATTCGGTTAGGCCGAATATTAAACTATTCGGTTGAGCCGAATATTCGGCTTGGCCGAATATGAAATTATTCGGCCTGCCGAATATTCGGTATGGCCGAATATCAAAGTATTCGGCCATAGTATTCGGCCATTCAATACTTAATAAAAACTTTTACAAACTTTTCACTATTTCTACTTTTAACTGTCAATTTTTTAATTTATATTTAAAATAATTAGAAAAAAAATCATTTTTAAATAAAATAGAATGTTTTTACATTATTTATTTGCTGTTTGTAAAGTATAACTTAAGAAAATTAAACATGAGAAGGATTAAAATGGTGATTTATTAGGATTCTCCTTAGGAATAAATTATGTGCAGATACAAGTTTCTAAATTTTGTTTAGTAAATAATCTGTTTCTTGCTTTCCCCCAAATAAAAGTCCTTTAAAAGAAAAAACAACAACTTTTGAGATTAGTAATAGCTATCATGGCAGACAATTTTTGTTCATGAAACCATAATCATAATAAACTTATTGAGTCATAAGTACATTGTATTTCATCTCACTCTAGGTCAAAACTTGTGTGTTCGTTTATTATATTAACAATAAATAAGATAACATATTTTCAACTCACATGCTTTGATTTCTGTAAAATATGATATGATGGGAGGGGTGGAAAATACCATTATTCATAAGAAAAGAACTATGAGCCAAACATGCCTTTATTCAAAATTAAGTTGAAAATATTTGTACTTAATATTGAAAAAAATTTGCCTTGAGTTATTTAAAAAGGACAATTATCAGACTGTAAAATTTTTCTTTGGCCATTTTTTCATTATTTGATTTTAAAATGTTTTGATTCATGGAAAATTTTATTAATTAAAGTTCATAATTGTGCTTCTTAAATAAGTCAAGGCAGATTTTTTTTCAATACTAAATGTTCTTATATCAAAAGCTCTTGTTTATCAAAATGTAAGTTTCTTTTATTAAATATTATGTAAAACTATTTTAAAAAGTAACATTTTAATACCTTTAAATTTTAAAATATAAAAAGAATTTGGAAAGCCGAATATTCGGTATTCGGGCCGAATAGTTAACTATTCGGCTGGCCGAATATTCGGTATTCGGCCCAACAATTACTATTCGGCTAGCCGAATATTCGGTATTCGGTTCACCTGTCGGCCGAATATTCGGTATTCGGCCAAAATCACTATTCGGTGCATCCCTATTTAGGAACCACGTTTAAATAATTTACGCTCATATTCAGTAACGTTGGGTAGCGCTGTATATCAACTATAACATTTATACACACCATATAATGTGCATATATTTAGCAAAATATAAACGCGCATATCATAATTAAAATGCATTTCATCCCTCCATCAGCCATCATCGGACGCATATACGGTACTTCGGAAAGAATATACTATTTGAAATCTTTTGTATGGCCCTGTAAATGCTATGTACTTCATATTATGCAAGACAGTAGTGTATAATTTATATTAAGCTTCAGTGACATATATCAATTTTATTATACATGAAACAGCTTAATATATTTAAAATATGTCACACACAATTCCCCCTTTTACCATTATCTAATGGAATTCTTTTGTGTGGCCATGTAAATGAATAATAGCTACATTTTCACCTTATGTTTTATAGAATGCATATTTTAATATGTCTTACAGTGTATAACATCTTTAAAATTCCTTTGAAATGATTTTTCCATGTAGGTTGTAATGTAATAGGAAACTTTTGATTCGCCCTGTAGATAAACTAATCATGGTAGAAACTTCATTTTCAATAGGGTTTGTGCTAGGGTAAACATCAATAACGTCCTAAAATTTCATGGCAATCCGAGTATATAAATGATTTTTCCCCTTAGGCCATAATGTAATGGAAAACTTTTGATTCGCCTTGTAGATAAACTAATCATGGTAGAAACTTCATTTTCAATAACTTTCGTGCTAGGGTATACATCAATAATGTCCTAAAATTTCATAGCAATCCGAGTATGTTAACGATTTTTCCCCATAGGCCGTAATGTAATGGGAAACTTTTGATTCGCCCTGTAGATAAACTAATCATGGTAGAAACTTCATTTTCAATAGCATTCGTGCTAGGGTAAATGTCAAAGACGTCCTAAAATTTCATGGCAATCCCAGTATATTTACGTTAGTTACAGTTCAGACAGACAGCCAGACAAACCGAATTCATAAGCACTTTTCAACTTTGTTGGAAAGTGCTAAAAAGGACTTTTTTATTTTTTTTTTTTTTTTTGACACTACAATCTATATTACTTAAGGAGTGGGGGGGGGGGTGAGAGCAACTTCCCCTAACGTACTCAACCATTTCATTACTAACAACATGCACATACTTTTTTTACAGACACAGAATTAAAAAGTTATCGAAGTAAAACAGAAACGGATGAGTTGCAGTTTACTCTCCTTCGCATGAATTCAGTAATATTAATGAAGATTACCTATTAAAAAATATATGGAATTGATAAAAAAATATAATGTCAATAATCCCCCGCCTCCTGTGGTAGAATGTATGCGATACTGCGACGTGCATTGCAGACTTTTAAGGAAACCTGCAGACTCAGCAATGCCATGAACGCTTTGTAGCTTATAAATTATGCAAAAAGTCAGAGATGGGATGCAAAAAATTGCTTATGCGTCCCGTAGAACCCGTAATTTTGTTATAATATCATGGAATAAGCCCGAACTTTGCTCAAAAATCGTGATAAAAAACACAAATTTCATCAAAAAATCTCAAAAAAAAACCAGCAAGTCTCTTTAAAAAATCTTGAAAAAAATTACCATTTTTTTTTTTAAATCATGAAACAACAACTAATTTCTTTTTAAAAATTGCAAAAAAAAAAATAACAAATTTTGTCTAAAACCTTCCATAAAAGTCCGAATTTCTTCAAAGTATCGTGGGAAGAAATGACAATTTCATCATAACATCCCTGAAAAATGGCAAATTTCATTAAAAAAATTACTTAAAAGGGCAAATTTCTACAAAAGATTGCAAAAAAGGCAAATTTCTACAAAAGATTGCAAAAAAAGCAAATTTTGTCATAAAATCCTGTGAAAAAATGGCAGATTTAATCAAACATTGTGAAAAATGGCAATTTTCATCAAAAAATCGCAAAAAGACTGTAAATTACACTGTGGTGTAGTTGTAAAAATGACAAAGAATATACAGAGGACATACGCTCAAGGAAGAAGGTATATCCTAGAGTCTGTATACTATAGCTTTTTTGAGAAACAGGTTATATGGTATTCCTTTAAAAAATCTAATTATTTCTATAAGAAACTAAAATTTTAACAAAAAGTTCTTTTGTTTATATTAACTGCTGCTAGATGG
This sequence comes from Maratus speculifer, assembly GCA_964019185.1. Taxonomy (NCBI): domain Eukaryota; kingdom Metazoa; phylum Arthropoda; class Arachnida; order Araneae; family Salticidae; genus Maratus; species Maratus speculifer. The sequence continues at coordinate 178,149,599 of OZ025299.1, forward strand.
TGCCAAATCCATATTTAAAAACAAACCATAAAGCTTCATTAATCGATGAATTAGGAATCTATCTTATATCCTTCCTATATCTATGATTAAAACCTCAATCAATTCATTGTTTTTTATGAAAAAAATTAATATTTAATGTTAATGTTTTGTGAAATCTTCAGAAATTGTGTTTTACTTTGCTAATTATTATTATTGTTGTGATGAATGCTGCTGTTTGTTTGTCCAATCATTGAACTATTACAGAAATTGGATATTAAGTTTAAAAAAAAAAAAAAAAATCTTATCATTTGTATTTGTAGAAATCTATTGCTATTTTTAAAATGTGCTTTTCTACAATACTAATTCTTCAATAATAAAATCTTCATCCTGCTTATTTGTATGAAGTCTTATCAAAATTTAATGCCTGTCAAAATTCCATCATTTTTGACAGGGATTATATACTAGTAACAATATTACTAATATATTACTAATTTTGTGAAACTCATAGGTGTTCTTTACTAATTTAGAATCATCCAATTATTATAAATATTAGATCTAAGCTAGCTAGTTTGTATTGAAAATAATTTTTATTTTGTACTGTAGTTATAAGTGGTTAAAATCATCTAAGGAAAAAGAACAGGTAATTCAAATATATTAGGAAACTTGAGACCATATTATTTCTCCTGTAATATTGTGGAATATACTGCAGAGTGGCAAAAACTACCAAGTCATTGATTATTTACTTTCTCTAAATTTAATAAATTCAAGATTATTAAATGCAAACAGAACATTTTCAATGAAAACATGATTTTCAGAGATGTGGTAGAATGGTTATAGACTGAAAAACTTTACTTGTGTTGATACATGTAGAAAAATTCTTATGATCTTTAAAAAATATCTTGATACTTTATTTACTAAAAAAGAATCAGGATGCAAGGAGACTCGCCACCTGCATTGCATATTTTGAGGTAGCAAAGTAACTGACACTGGACAGAAACTAGTGAAGAAAACAGAAAACATGCAATAAGAACATCATTATATTAAATATATATATATCTGTTTAAATACTGTAAGTAAAATCTGAACATTCTGAATGTTTTTCTTCTGAATAGCGCTGTTAAAATAATGACTGAATAAAATAACAAACACATTTAATATTTATTAAAAACATATTTAACATACTGTTAAAACAGTGAATGAGTGAAATAACAATAAAGAGCATCCAACATATAAAGTTTAATTCATGTTTTCTCACATTCACTAAAATGTCACTCATCATGTTCATCAATTCAGCTTTTTAATTGATCTATCTGTAAATTACTATGGAAAATAAGGTTAATGCATTACTGTATTTTAATGGTGTTTCCTGTGAACTATTGTATTTTTTTTTGTATTTGTGTTGTATTTTAAAAATCATTTTTGCTATATTTCAGCTGCTGGGCTTTATTACATAGCTGAAGTTATTGAAGAATATACTGTGATGACATGTCGTATTATTAGAATTCTTATTCTGGTAATTTATATACATTTTATTTGTAAAGTACAATTTACCTCTGCAAAATTCTTTCTATCTTAACCAAAAGCCCTTCCTATTTTGTGTGTGTGTGTGTTTATTTGCATATGAAAAAGAGAGTAATTTTATCAAATCTCTCACTATGAGAATAGTACTCAATAAAATGAATATGCTTTTATATATTTTTTTATTTATTTATTTTTTTTATTTATTTTTTTTTTAATGTTAGTATCTGTTGTATTTTATTTATTAATGGTAAACTGTATCTGTTGTAGCTTTCCTTTCTAGAATTTTTGCTTTCAAATGTAAAAAAAAAAAAAAAGAACTAAAGGCAACAATTGATAAAGAATGCTGCTGGTTTATTTTATAAACTTCTGACATTTTACTTATTAACTTATTTAACTTTATTTACTAGATCCATGGCTTATATGCTGGAAATTACAATACACTTATAATACTTCTGTTATATAATGTCTGTTATGTATATGCATATATATATATATATGTTGGTTATTACTTTATTGCATGTTATCTATAAATATAACTAAAAATGACGGCATTTTAGAAATGTCACCACTTTATAAATGTTAAAATTTAATTATTGATAAAAGATTTTTTATTTAGAACTGATTTGCTTATTTGGGAAATTCACAATGCATTCAAACATTTGTGAGCAAAGTATGTTAAAATGCAATAAATTTATTATTTTAGGCAGTATTTCCATTCAAATAGAATTCCAGAAGTCCCACTGTACATTTTAAATAATTTTATTCTAAAATTTCAGACATCAATAATTTTCTCGAATTATGCTATATATTTATAATACATTTGTCTTAATTATCAAGTCCATGCTGAAGTATGTCTACAAAGGCACCTAATCACATACTTTGTTCTATGATAAATATGTAAAACATCATAAATCTTTTTGGCTTGTCAATTGACTGCAATGTATGGCACTATTAATTTCTAAGCAATCAGAAAACAGAAACAAATCATAAAAAAAAAAATAATAATAATTTGTAACTTAAATATTATAAATTGAAGGTATTTAGAATCAAATGAAAAAGAAAAAAGTGTTTAAATCAATCTTGGATCTACTGAGTTGTGAGTAGTATAGACTTGATTCATTAATACTCTGTTGGTAACAGCAATAATAGTGTGCCCAAGACTGATTTTAAGCATTTTTTTTATTTGAGTCCAAGCCACTGCAAGCTACAGAATTTTTAAATGATGTTTTGAATTGTAGCTCTGTGTTAACCTGGTTTATTTTACTGCCAAAATTCATTGTTGTTTTACTGCTGTTTATGCATACATTTTATATTAGATTAATTTTTAATATAATTATTCAATTGGTAAATAAATCATAACAGCTGTAAATCAAATAGTTTCACCCACTTGGGAATTTATAATTGTAATAATACCACTTATGTTTGATGCAAAATATATAGAGGTACATCCATTTATTACTCTTGTGACCATTAGAATAAATTTTCAGAAATACTTCTAATTATTTTATTATTGGGATTTATTTAACTAATTAAATATTGTGTGCCACTGATAACAAATATATCTAGTTTTTAACAAAAAGCTCTTTACTTGTATATGTAATAAATTCTTTTTGTGTTACTCTTGAACCCATATCTTATTTGTATTTAAAAAAAAAAATCTATATAATAAAGCAAATTTTTTTACAGATTTGATTTATGTTGTAGAACATGATGGTGTTTAACTGAACTGGTTATATCAGTTTTATCCTAATTATATTTTGTAATAAAATAATTGGAAATATTTCTGAAAATATGTTTTAATGGTCACAAGAGTAACAATAGACATTCTCATAGCCATTTTAAGATTTGGTTCTAATATTATTATTCCAGTCATCTCTGAAATATTGTTTAAATGCATGCAAATTATTTTATGTAAAACTGTTTTTAAATATCTGTTTGGGCCTTTTTAGACTTTTTATAATAAATATAATTGTATTTTTCTCATGTAAATCTATCTTGGTGTACAAAATTTCATATTTTGAATTATTCCTAAACAAAAACATTTTTTATTGATTTTTTCTAATGAATTGAAAATATTTTTGCATATTTTCACTGGTTATTTTCATTTAACTTATTATTCCTTAGGAATATATTATGCATATTGTATGTTCCTTTACTAATGCAATGGATATATATATTGAATCATGGGTGTCAGCAAAATAAAATCCATGTAGAAGAAATATACTCTATAAAAAGCAATTTTTAAGCATATCAGCACAAAAAGAATACAGAAATGAACAATTAAGAATTATTAAAAATCCAAAACTAATCTTCTACTGTCTTTTTTCTAAATGAACATTTATTACAAGTCCATTTAAGAATTGTTAAAAATCCAAAAGTAAGTTTCTACTGACATTTTCAAAATGAAGAATTGAAATAATTTATTATCTTTTTCAAACAACTTCATCATCTGACATCCCTCCCTCTTCTTCTCCATTCATAATAATTTTTAAACACATCAACACAGAAAAAGAAGAGACAACATTTAACAGTTTTAAAAAAAATTCTTATAGATTCAGAGTAGAGGGTCGATAGCCACCTAATCTACAACAATTTCAACAAAAGATCTGTGAATATTTTTTGTCAGTACTAGATATACATCTCAACTGGAAAATAGTCTGTCAAAATTAACAATATGAAGTGGGTAAATTTCAAGATAGCTACGACCTATCATGAAAATCTGTGAAATTTTTGTAACTTTGTTATGTTTAAACATAGAACAATTATTTTTCTATCAATTTTACAATTTATATGGTCAACAAATTCACTTCAACCAATAAATGGTGTTTAATGTTTATAAGCTTATACTTTTATATCAGTATATTTTGATTTGATTTTTTTAATTTATTTATTGTTACTATGTCGTTAAAAACTATTGTGGTGTATTATACAATTTATTTAGTAGCCCTTGTCTAAAATATCCTGAGCTGTCAATAAAAAGTTATAAAGTTTGTGAAAAGATTTGATGTGATACCACTTGTTTTGTTGTAAGGCAAGGTAAGTTCAGTTGTTTTGTATTTTAAATGGTAGAATTTATTATAAACTTCATATTTATATTTTATTAAGGGGACATATTGATATAGCAGTAGATAAATACTTAATGGGTTACTTTAAATTTTAACTGTGATGCACTTTATTGAAATGTAATTATCTAATCTCTACAACTTTTATAACCAAAATTTATATAGCATTATTTCTTTTTCCTTTTATTCTAGATTTGAAACTGCCAAAACAGTCCAACAGATGGAAGAATGATTCAAATTCATGAGAAATGTGCAGACAGCACAAATGCAGCAAGTGTTTTGAAAGATGACAGTATTTTTGTTACTACAGTTTGTAATGTACTTCTGAAATTTCAGAAACTTTGAGTAAATAAAAAAGAATTCAATTAAAAAAAACATATATAGAGAGAAGTTAGCTCAGAGAAGTTAATATTTGAAGTTAGTATTTGCTTTTCAAGCCTACTCATGATTTCCTTTTTATACCTCTCTTGAGGTTCTGGCTATAACCTCTTTGAGCACAGTCACAATTGTCAGGACTGTCATGGAGGTCTGTGAAAGTCGTTCAGATGACTGGTCATTGAAAGTAATACAAGGAGCTGTGTTGTATAACAGAGATCTTCATGCAGCTCATTTCATGTATTATCATGTATAGTGTGAATTTCTGTACCAATTTTGATTTGCCACATCAGTTTTGACACAATTGATTTGATTCTGGAAAAAACGTGGCAATCCTAAAGATGCTGTGCAAAAAACAGGCGTTCTTAGAAATGCATGGTTATTTTGAAAGGAATGATGTAGAACAGTTGACACTTTCAGACTTTAAAGAAAAAAATAAGCAATTCTTGTTCAGGAATAATTTATCTCCTTATGGCATGTTCACTAAAAGTAAAAATCTCTTTTTTAAACAGTGCTGAACACAACTTTCTGTTATGGAATTAACAACCTTTGTTAACTAATAAATACTTGCTGTACATGACATATTGTGCAAGCTGATTGTTGTTTTTCATAAGCACTTTGACAAAGAAATGCCTTAAAAACTAATATCTGTAATGAATCTTGAAGTTTCTATTTATGCCTTGGTTCAAAGGCTGTACAACTGGTATGGGATGGCAATTTGACAAGAAATAGCAGAATCTTCCTATTTTTTCTGAATATTGTTTCATTAAAAACAATGAACCATTCTGACATTATGCTTTGCTCATCCAAAACTTTCTATTGTAGTGCCAATAACCTGATAAAATTTTTGGATTAATGTGTTTGACGCATCTGATTTTTGGTCTTTCCAATTACAAGTAATTGTTCAAACTTTCCTTTCATTCTATATTAAAGTAGCACAGTGTGAAATTCCTTAAAACTTTTACCACCAGAGAATTTTTCTTCTTTAAATCATAGTTTTATTAGGCAAAATTTAATAACATAATACAGTTTCTTCTGCATTGAAGATGTTTTTTGTATCATATCCTTCACAAATTTTATTTAGCTTTTTTATCCAGTCTGTTATTTGTTACATATCTAGGGATTTTTCTTCACCACAAACACTTCTCAAAGTATTGTTATGTCTTTCCTTAAATTTGTATTACCAACCATTTGATGCTTTGAAGTCCTGTAGTCCTGGACTTTCTGAAACTTCTTTTGCCGTATCTTGTAATAATACTCATTCAAATACCTGAATATCTGGGCAAGAATCTGATCACGTTGGACACAACTCTGTACAAAATGATTTCATAGATTAGATTGATCAGGCATAGTCACTGTTTTTTATATCTCAGAAATTTGTATAAGCATCTTAATACTTATGCTAAAGTTTGCAAAAAATGGGCTAGTGCCAAGAATCTGATCTCTTTAAGAATGTACTTCATAAGAACTAACTTCAGAAAAAAAAAAAAAAAAAATTAGATTCAACTTACTCAAGTGACATATTTTTTTGAATCAGTTTACTTTACAACATTTTTTCTTTTTAATTCTGTGTATAGACAATTTTTGTTCTCTGGAGAAGATTTTAGGAGGAATGGTTACCAAAGACTCCTAACTTGAAGAAATATTTCATTGCTTGTGGTTCAAAAATAAGGGTCCAATGTCCAATAGTGACCCAATTAGATTTACATTGCTCTACTTTCTCAACAGACACTATCTGTGATTGATCGCCTCGCCCATTGTGATTCTGTCCTGTATACACTCTCTGATGTAAACAAGATTTACCTGGGGCTGAACTTTATTGTAGCCATAATTCTATGTAGATTGTAAAAGTCAGCGACAATGAGAACTGACTTGTAGAATCTACATAGATTTATGGCTACAATAAAGCTCAGCTACAGGTATATCTTTTTTACATCGGAAAGTATATTCAGGGCAGAATCGCCAGGGATGAAGCAACCAATCACAAGTAGTGTCAATTGTGATGTAGAGCAATGTGGGCCTAATCAGGTCTTTATGGAACTCAGGACCCTTATTTTTGGATCACAACTTATGAAATATTGCTTCAAGTCTGGAGTCTTAGGTAACCATTCTTCCCAAGATCCTCTCCAGAGAAAAAGAATTGTCTGTATACAGAATGAAAAAATAATAATAATAATAATGCAAAGTAAATTGATTTAAAAAAATATGTCATTTCAATAAGTTGAATCTAAAAAAAAAATTTCTCAAGCTAGTTCTTAAGAAGTACAGTCTTAAAGAGATCAGATTGTTGTTATCGTGAAATGAAGGTTATATGGGACTCGGATCATAAACTTGTCAGCTTCAGAGGTCACTTGCTATCTGTGGCTGTAAAATCATATGTTATAAGTAGGACTAAGTACGAGTACATACAGTATATACACATTTTAATTAAAATTAACATTTAATTCATATCTGTCTATCGATATACAGTAAACTCCCTCAAATCCGCACTCCTAAAATCCGCACATAATTTACAGATGGTAAACAAAGAAACATTCAGTTCAGATGTAGGTGCAAAATTTGACTTTTTTAGTTTTATATCAATCCCACACATTTTTAAATTTGTAATTTTTGTTAAGGTTATTAATTCATGTTTTTTTATGAAGAAAGAAAAGTTTATTTCTGAAAAAATCAACATATAGCTGATATCATTGGTAATCACAATCTTGCCAAATGTATTTATGTATTAATCAAGCTTTTATAGTTATTAAATCTGGCTAACCTGAAATAAAGCTTCATTATTTTATGATCCTGATGTGAATCAGTAATGTACCTTTATGAGGCAAGTTTCATTGAATAATTTAGGAAAAACACATTTCATCTTTATAATGAATATTTAATTTTCCATTATTGATTATTAACTTGACCTTTGCTTTTAGTATTTTAATAATTTTAAAAAATTATCTAAATTTTTATTATTTTAGTTTATCACTTATTTTAATATTTTACTATGTTATATGAATTCATTGTACTTTTGATTTCATTGTTAATTGCACTCAAATTACTATTTAAAAAATATAAACAAAGCAATGACCAGAAATCTGCAAAATTCTAAAATCTGCATAACCTCTGGTGTGCAGATTTGAGGGAGTCTACTGTATATATATTAAATACAGTATAAAATTTGAATAATGGTTACCCATAGTACCAGTGATAATAGGCAACTCTTCAGAGGTGGGTATTATCCAGACGTTTTCTTTTTTAAAAATCAAAATTATATAAATTCGAATAGTAACACATTGCCATTTTAATTAATTCTCATTGTTTTAAAACAATTAGTGATTTGTAAATGCTTTTTTTTTTCGGGAAGAGGGGGGGGGGAGCTACAAATGTTTTCCACCAAAGAAATAACACCATGAGTTCCTTTTCTATGCAACTCATCATCATTATAATTTAATACAAAATTTTGGATTTCACAACAATTTGTCAAAATTTCAATATATGTGTTAATTCTGGAAACTGGATGATTCTCTAATCTCTTCCATTTCCTTTTCCTCTCTCCTATCTTCCACCATTTCCTTTATGGAATCACATGTGCAGGTAACTGCCAGATCTTTGTCCAGATATATACAAACTTGCTATCTTTCATGTTAGTTGTGCCAGCCATTCTAAGAATATTATCTAAATTTGCCCCACCAATATTAATGTCTTCATTTTCTATGTCATCATTTAAAGAAGAATCGTGTAATAAAAAAAGCATTTTAATTATAGGATTGCAAGCATTACAAAATTATATAAAAAAGGGGGAAATGATTTAAATTCCCTGCAGGACAGAGAAAAAGTAAATAAATAAATAGAACTTGGAAGCCTGCATTTCCAAAACATTTCTGTATTGTTGAGCTCCTCACTTCTTTTACTTTAATGCTAGAACACTTACTGATGTCGTATCTTTTTTCCCCATTTGTTTTTCTTTGTAATGCAATCTGAAAACCTGGATTATTCCTTGATCAAATGGTGACGGAAGGCAATAGTGTTTGGGGTCAAAAACTGTATTTTCAGATTATGAAAACCATTTAAACCAACTAGAATGAGTCTGAACTGTTTATAAAAAGTAGAATATTACATTTTTATTCCTTTATTAAATTCTGTTAACCATACTGGATTTTCAAAATTTTATTATTATGCCTCCATTTTAAAGATAATTTTTTTTTTTTTTATGTCCATGCTTGTAAAGCACTCAGTCTCTGCAGCATTTTCTATCACAAAAATTTTCTGAAAATTGCCTGTCATATTACAGTACTGTTAATCTTTCTTTATCATGCTTTCTACCTTTGTAAGCATCTCTCTCTAAGCATAAAGTTTTATCTTGAAATGCTCAGAAAAAAGTCCCACTTCGTCACAATTGAAAATGTTTTGAGATTCATAATCCACAATTATAAAAATTGATGTTTTCAACCAGGCCTTTATTTCATTCACTGGACAATCTGCTGCTTCTCTAATCATCTTGCAAATACAATACTATGTCTAGTCCTTTATTTCTTTAACCACCGATTAGATGCTTTGAAATCTGGAATTTTCATTTTTCTGGAATTTCTAATGCACTTTTTTGTAACATTGGTCCTGAAATTGGAAGATTTTTTGATTGCCAATTGTACACTCATTATAATAACATTTTGTCAAATTCTTCATTTCTGGTTTTCCTTTCTAAGTTCACTTCTTGAAAAGACTGAACCAGGTAATCTCCACTATTTTTTTTTTAATAGCATTAATTTGTGTTCTGTAACAATCATAAATTGCTGCCAATTTTTACTCACTTTTCTTATTATGTGCTATAACTTCAATTTTCTCTTTCAAATTTAGTAATTTTCATTTAGAACTCCTTGTGATTTTCTACTTGTAATCAAATGATGAATTTTAATATGATAGATAGTAACAATGCACAAATAATTGGAAACAAGTAAGAACTGTACTCCCAAGTTATACCAAAACTAAGGGAGAGCAGCGGGGCACCAGAACGAAGGCACATTTAATGAAGATTTTGTTCATAAGTTTTTCTCACGTCTTTGTTTCATGTGATATTGATTAAATTCTTCTTGCCTGAGGTATGCTAAAGCATAAAAGAATCTAAGTTTGATATGGCATAAGGATTGTGTATACAGCAGAACTTTTTTTGATTCTGTTTTCAAGTTTTCTATGAATCAATATTTGATAAAGCAGATTATGTAGTTCAGTATTACATATTTTAAATTTTAAAATAAGTTACCTACTAGAAAACTAGTAAAATTCTCTTTGTAAATATATTTTGCATATGAACATTATAATTCATGTTTGTCCTGGGTGCAAAAAAAAGCTAGTTTTGATCCTGTGCACAAAGGATCCAAAATAAGACAGCTTGCAGAAAAGTTGAACAAAATACTGATCAATCTTTACATTTTTGTTCAGAAGTTGCCAAAAAACTGAAATTTTCAAAGATGGTCAATTCTTACAGAATTCATCTCTCAGTTCCCAAATTTAAATGTTTTTTCATACCTTCAGTGAAACTTTCACAGCACTTTCTATGGACAAAAGGAGATTTTTAAGATCCAAAAAAAAGTATTAAAGAGATTGGGTGAGCACATTACTCATTTAATAGATTATTTGTTGCCGATTGTCACATTATCTTCAGTAGAACAAAATTCCTTCTGCACACTCTGTCCCTTCTTGAGTTTTGGAAATTTACAACATCTTGAGGCAAAAGTAATTATCAAAAACATTGAGAGATTAATTTTTGGAAAGGATTAAGTCTTTAAGAAATTGTTGTTTTGTTGACATATCTGGTGATTTTTATTTATTTTGTTTATTGTTATTATTATTTTTTTCTAATTTGCTTCACATTTCAGTTTGTTAATGAATATGAAATTGTTTCAGCAGTTTGTATCATTGATGTTACCGTAATTTCTGGAAGAAACGCCGCATCGCGGAAAATCACTCAAAAAAATTTAGAAAATGGTCGTAAACGCCGCAGGTGAAATTTCCGTGGTAATCGCGGTTAACATGTTAAACAGAATTACATTAATAAGCTGTATTAAGAAATCATAAAAATGAAATTATTAATCAGAAATTAATAAATAAATACAAAATTAATAATATTATTAAAGTACAATATTTTCGGGAATAAGCGGCGCGACGCATACGAGTTTAAAAGTAAAAATATGCTTAGTGCGGCGCAGCGGATACGGTGATTTTTTTTTCCTAACAGTACCGTAAAATACCGTTAATCCGCCCCCCCCCCCCCAAACGTGACGAAATATCATAAAATAATTAGAGAGGGGCGCTTACATGGGATTTTTCCTGGATCGTTTTACAAAATTTTCAGGAATGAATCGTGAATCTTTGAATGAATCATGAATTTTGATAATTGAAGCAATACTTGAAAAAAAAAATTGGTTTAAAAAAAAAACGTAAATTCTGTCGAAAAACGCAGAAAAAAGGAGAAATTTGTAAAAAAAAAATGTATGAAATCAATTAAAAAATCTTTAAAAAAAGCACATTTCATCAAAGATTCATGATTCATTCATTTCATCACTGAATCTTTGGAACGGGGGAAAAAAATCGGATTCAGAACAAATTTTCTGAAAGTTATAAAAGAAGGGGAGGGGAAATTCAGGAAATTCATTCGAAAATGCAATTTTCGTTTATTCGTAATCTAATGCGAAATTTGCGTAACTTTTTGCGGTCTTTTAATGAAAATTGACATTTTTTTGCGATATTTTGACAAAATCGAAATTAATTTGTTTTTGCAACCATTTGTCGTAATTCGTGATACATTTTATGTCCGAAATTTTGGAATTATGATCGATTTTTTCTTTTTAATTTTCGGAAAAATTCAGAAAAATATCACGCCTGTTTGAAAAAAAATGCTCGTAAACGCCGCATCGGTAGAAACGCCGCATCGCTTGAAATTTCAGTTTAAAACACGTAAATGCCGCGGCGTTTCTTCCAGAAATTACGGTATATATAAATGCTGCAACCAGACATTTTGCTGAAAATTATACATTGCAACTATAAAATCGATTGCAGTTGCAGTCTATATGGACTTCCATGCATTTCTACATCTGAATCATGTCAATTTACATATTATGGCAGCCAGATGTTAGATGAATTAGAGACCAAATGATGAAAGTCAAGGAAGGAGTGACATTTTTATCCAAAATTGTTGCACTTTTTCTTAACTTAATTTAAAAATACTTAATTTTTTTAGGAAAATATGTATATAGAATAGCTCAAATACATTATGATAATAAAAGCATACAACTTTATTTTTGTGTTGTTTTACCTAAGAACCAGTATTGTATCTATATTTTTCATTGTTGATACCATGGATCAAATTTATTGGTTGAAGTAAATTGCTTGACCTTAAAAACTGTTAGATTTGACAGAAATATAATTGTTCTATACATGAAAATATGAAGTTACAGAAGTTTTGCTGATTTTCATTGTTAGTGCTGGCCATTTTAAAATAATTGAATTTTGTAGGCTTCTTTTCCTGCCGATGAACACACCTAACAATTACAAAAAATATTTACAGACTTTTGGGGAAATTTATTGAATGTCTGATAATATATTGAACCAACTAGACATGCAGGGGGCTGTATTAAGAAATCATAAAAATGAAATTATTAATCAGAAATTAATAAATAAATACAAAATTAATAATATTATTAAAGTACAATATTTTCGGGAATAAGCGCCGCGATGCATACGAGTTTAAAAGTAAAAATATGCTTAGTGCGGCGCAGCGTATACGGTGATTTTTTTTTCCTAACAGTACCGTAAAATACCGTTAATCCCCCCCCCCCCAAAACGTGACGAAATATCATAAAATAATTAGAGAGGGGCGCTTACACGGGATTTTTCCTGGATCGTTTCACAAAATTTTCAGGAATGAATCGTGAATCTTTGAATGAATCATGAATTTTGATAATTGAAGCAATACTTGAAAAAAAAAATTGGTTTAAAAAAAAAACGTAAATTCTGTCGAAAAACGCAGAAAAAAGGAGAAATTTGTAAAAAAAAATGTATGAAATCAATTAAAAAATCTTTAAAAAAAGCACATTTCATCAAAGATTCATGATTCATTCATTTCATCACTGAATCTTTGGAACGGGGGAAAAAAATCGGATTCAGAACAAATTTTCTGAAAGTTATAAAAGAAGGGGAGGGGAAATTCAGGAAATTCATTCGAAAATGCAATTTTCGTTTATTCGTAATCTAATGCGAAATTTGCGTAACTTTTTGCGGTCTTTTAATGAAAATTGACATTTTTTTGCGATATTTTGACAAAATCGAAATTAATTTGTTTTTGCAACCATTTGTCGTAATTCGTGATACATTTTATGTCCGAAATTTTGGAATTATGATCGATTTTTTCTTTTTAATTTTCGGAAAAATTCAGAAAAATATCACGCCTGTTTGAAAAAAAATGCTCGTAAACGCCGCATCGGTAGAAACGCCGCATCGCTTGAAATTTCAGTTTAAAACACGTAAATGCCGCGGCGTTTCTTCCAGAAATTACGGTATATATAAATGTTGCAACCAGACATTTTGCTGAAAATTATACATTGCAACTATAAAATCGATTGCAGTTGCAGTCTATATGGACTTCCATGCATTTCTACATCTGAATCATGTCAATTTACATATTATGACAGCCAGATGTTAGATGAATCAGAGACCAAATGATGAAAGTCAAGGAAGGAGTGACATTTTTATCCAAAATTGTTGCACTTTTTCTTAACCTAATTTAAAAATACTTAATTTTTTTAGGAAAATATGTATATAGAATAGCTCAAATACATTATGATAATAAAAGCATACAACTTTATTTTTGTGTTGTTTTACCTAAGAACCAGTATTGTATCTATATTTTTCATTGTTGATACCATGGATCAAATTTATTGGTTGAAGTAAATTGCTTGACCTTAAAAACTGTTAGATTTGACAGAAATATAATTGTTCTATACATGAAAATATGAAGTTACAGAAGTTTTGCTGATTATTATTGTTAGTGCTGGCCATTTTAAAATAATTGAATTTTGTAGGCTTCTTTTCCTGCCGATGAACACACCTAACAATTACAAAAAATATTTACAGACTTTTGGGAAAATTTATTGAATGTCTGATAATATATTGAACCAACTAGACATGCAGGGGGCTCCCTTGACAAGAAAACCTTTGTTTCCTTAATATTTATTGTTATTATTTGTACTTAATTTAAACTACTTGAAAATAATAAATCCCCATGACAAAAAAAAAATAATTTAATTAATTTAAGCTATTTGAAAATAATAATTTATATATATTTTTAAATCATCAAAGAAAAAATTTTTTAATTTAATTTTAAAATCTAGAGGGGCAATTGCAATTCCCTGCCCTCTCTCCTGTCAGACACCTATATATTAAAATAATTATTTCATTAAATAGTATTTTGTTAATGTTTTGAATTTTAAAAAAATCACTTAATCATTTATATCTTTCACCATCATTTTTATGAATATACAATAAAGCTATCACTTTTTTCTGAAAGTTTCTGTTTGTTGCAATGATATGTTATTGTTATTTTTTTTTTCTTAAAAGTTAAAATTTAGTCAAAGGCTTTTAGCTGCCACAGCTTCCCGTTAACAGGGTGCATACAGGCTTCTTAAAACTCCTTGTAATTGAAAAATGGTTTTCAAAGTGCTTAGATCTGCTTAAATAAACAATATATGCCTTGAAAACTGAAGTTATTGTGAGGCAAAATTTATGAGCTTCAAATTTTTATGTTATACAAGGGGAAATTTTGATACATTATGATTTGAAATACTCAATAATCTTTTTGATGTGCCATACCATTGAAAAAGCTTTTTTTATTATTGTTATTTACTTTATAGCAGTGTTGTCTTTAACTTCCATCATATGTTTAATATTGCCTTTTTATTTATCTTTCTTCAAATAAAGGCAGCAACGTTTTTTAGACAATATTGTAAAAATAAGAAATATTATAGGATTCAGTATTACTTTGTCTTCATCATGCTCGCAAAGGATATGTTACAATTTTGAAGACAGGAGCAAAACTGAAAGGAATAAAATATTAATAGATGTAAAAATAAAATAAATGCAAATAAAAAGGAGATTTAGAAAAATATTATATATATAATTAATTAGAAAAATAATGTAAAAAAAATATGATTATTTAAACATTGTTTTTTAAGCTGCAAAGAACATTAACTTAACTATAGTTGGTTGCTGTTTGCAGATTGTAATTAAATATTTTAAAACATAAACCTCTAAACTATTATTGATCAAATTTTTAACATATTAAAATAATAATTTATAACAGTAATTATTGTGATGTTATCAAATATTACAACTTATCAAATGATGATATTATAACTTATCAAATGGTGATATTACAACTTATCAAAATTATCCAACAAATGGAGTTTTTAAACAATTACTTGTATTTTATTTGCATTTACAATATATATAATATAGTTATTTTATAATGATATAATTATTCTGATGTGGTTAAAAAGTGCAAGCAATGATTCAATATCTACCGCGTTCTTATTCTCAAATTGTGTAAATTATTTGAGAGTGTACTTGAGGAGATCATAGATAAAGTCAGTGGGGATGCTGCTTCAGAAAATTTCTAGCTATTGTTTTGGTTCTGTTTAAAAAGGAACAAAATGACACCCCTCCTGAAACTGTCTGGGTGAAACTCAGAATTGCAGTTAAATTAGTATCAACATAAATACACTAAAATTTTTTATAGTTTTTGCTAAAGCATAAAATAAAGAAAACAGCATTATAAGTTTTAAAAATCAGTTTTAAAGATTAGCAATAAAAATAACATAAAAAAAATACATATAGTTTTAATTCTATTTAATAGTACTAGATTTTTATTTATATACAGAGTTTCCCAGCTAAGATACTACAAACTTCAAGGGAAGGTAGGATATATCTAGATATCTTAGAATCACATAGGAATGCCTGGTCGGAAATGCCTTCCTGGCCCAGTAAAAGGGGATCATTTTAAGAATCATCTTACAAAACGGTTCCTAAAATGATGAAATGAAAAACTGATAACATAAAAGCAAACAAACTTTTTGGAATGTTAAAATTTGTATTTTTAAGCTCACTTTATAAAAGCAAAATTTTATCAAAATATTCTTGGTGTCATTTGTAAGTTTGGAATTAAAATTAGGTTGTCTGAACCATGGGATCACTGTGCTTGAAAGGGTTATCATTCTCCATAGAAACTTTGTGCCGATAACACTTCTTGCCATATCCACAGGCACCACTCTCACAACATCAGACCTAGTGTTGCCAGTGGGCTAAAGTTTTTTTTAATTCAAATTTCTTAATTGGCACCATTTTTTGGAAATGATAAAATTTGCCTTATACAAGACATATTAATCAAGACAAAAAGGGAAATTTTATCATTTCAAAAAGATGGTGCCAATCAAGAAATCTCATTTAAAGAAAGAAACAGACTGGCAACACTGCCAGGACCAACAATCAGTTTTGCGTGATCCAGCTTTTTCAACACCTTTAACAGATCAGGAAAGTATTTCTGACCCGGCATTCCTGTGTGATTTCAGGTCATCTAGGTATACCCTACCTCCTCTCGAAGTTTTTAATATCGTAGCTGGGATGCCCTGTATATATACATAAATCTGTTTAGTGAAAAAAAGAATATTAAAACATAGAATTTAATAGAGCATAGTTTTACAAATCAATTTTCAAAATTTTACTAATTTACTCTAAACAAATACCCTACTACACCTTGAAAATTCTCTTGATACCAATAGCTTTTTTCAAACCACTAATCAAAAAAGTTTAGTGAAAAAATCATAAACTACCAGCTTTAAAACTAAGCTTCACAGTTCTTACATCTTTCATAAGGCCTACTTTTCATATTGGGTATACAGTAGACTCCCTCAAATCCGCACAGCTTGGGACCAGAGGTTTTGCGGATTTTAGAATTTTGCGGATTTCTGGTCATTGCTTTGTTTACATTTTTTAAAAAGTAATTTGAATGTAATTAATAATGAAATCAAAAGTATAATAAATGCTTACAATATGCTAAAATATTAAAATAAGGAATAAACAAATATAATAAAAATTTAGATAGTTTTTAAAATGATAAAAATACTAAAAGCAAAGGTCAAATTAATAATCAATAATGTACAATTAAATATTCATTATAAATGTGTTTTTCCTAAATTATTCAAAGAAACTTGCCTCATAAAGCTACATTTCTAATTTACATCAAGATCATAAAATAAAGAAGCTTTATTTCAGGTTTAGCCAGACTTAATAACTAAAAAAGCTTAATTAATATATAAATATATTTGATAAGATTCTGATTACCAGTGATATCAGCAATATCTTGATTTTTTCAGAAAAAAATTATTTTTTCTTCGTGAAAAAACATGAATTCAATAACCTTAACCTCTTCGCTACTGGCGATTATTACAGTATTTTTAATTATTACTGAATTATTTCTTCTCTCGTTTGACTTCTGAGCGAGATTTTTGTTTTATTTTCATTAGCTTGAATCTTAGAATTTGAAACATATTATTCTTATATCAAAATTTCATTTATATTTGAGTATCATTAATAAAATGGGGCAAAACTGATGTACCCATTTGGGTACTCA
The DNA here is from genome assembly GCA_964019185.1 of Maratus speculifer. NCBI lineage: Eukaryota > Metazoa > Arthropoda > Arachnida > Araneae > Salticidae > Maratus > Maratus speculifer. Next base: position 178,167,197 of record OZ025299.1, read on the forward strand.
GGGACTGAAGAGGTTAAAAAAATTACAAATTAAAAAATATATGGAATTGATATAAAACTAAAAAAGTCAAATTTTGCACCTACATTTGAACTGAATGTTTCATTGTTTACATCCGTAAAATATGTGCGGATTTTAGAGAGTGGCGAATTTTAGGAGTGCGGATTTGAGGGAGTCTACTGTATATTATAATAATTTTTTTTTGCCTATCCCAAGTTAATTATTTCCAAATTCTTTTAATATTAAACTTTTTACTTTCTTTTTATAATATCTTAACATAACATTTTTAATTCCTTGCCTTTAATGGACCCTTTCTTATTTTATTTTATTAAAAAAAAAAAAAAAAACAATCTTTCAAAACAATTCTTTTCTTTAAAAAATCCCTTTACTTAGATTCATTCTGTATCTGTTGCATAATATCTATTTATTTCTTCTCTGAAAATTGTTTGATTTCCCAGAATTCCTCTTCAAAGATTTTGTTTAAATGCAGATCCCATTTGACTTATTTGTGGTCGTGAAAGAGAACTAACTATCTTTCTGTTTGAGTTATTGAGTAAAATTTCATTGATTAAAAATAAATTCTCATAATTTAATTGGTAAATTAGGAGTTTGTTGTGAAATCCCTTTTTCCTGCACTGATAACTTATATAAAGGATTATATTGGCTTCTGAGTCAGTTTTTAGTTAAGTGTTTGCATGTGTCTTGATGTTTTAATTGCCATTTGGTGAAATATGATGTTTAATGGATTGATCTCTGTTGTGATAACATCATTCTGTTATTATGTCGGTATCTTATTGTGGTACCAAGTTTAAACTGGGGTCATTAGTGAAATTCTGATGATACTTTGGAACACCAAATAAAGGTGTTTTTTATTATTTTTATTTATTTATTTTTCAAGAAAGGACTTTGTTTGATGTCTTATGTCTAGATCTGCTATGTATTTAAGTGGGAAATACAAAAGATTTCCATTCAGTGCCTTTATATCTTAATCTACACGACTGCACGAGATCAAATGTTCCTTGTAATTCAATACTTTAAAGCAGAGTTTTATATATATATACACTTATAATAGTTAAAGACAACATTGTTGGAGCTGTTAAGTGCACCATTCCAAACCTGGATTTTTGCAGTTTTATATGAATTACAGCATAGATACTGAGATTAAGCTTAAGAATTTTATAATGTACAAGTGAACAAGTAAGAGACATGATATTAATAAAAATGTAAGGAGTGGGGGTTGATTGCAGCTCCATAATGTCTACAATGGAATTCACTATAATTATACCTGGCATTTAATTCTTCTGCATTTTTTTCTTTTTATAGAAATGTTTGACTTTTTTTTAGAGTTCCACAAAATCATTATTTTAGAATTAGTTTGTAGAACAAAAAATAAAACAATGTTAGTATTCCTCAAAAATGGTCATGAAACTTGTGAATGTCTTTAAAAAGATTGTTATTTTCCTTAAGGGAGACCTGAACCCCATTTTCGGCCAAAAATCATCAAAAGTTCAAAAACAATTTTACCTCAGAAAACAATAAAATACATATTTGCGAATATCCATGCAAAATTTCAGAACTTTGGGACACTGGAACAAGTAGCAAATGAGCTTTTTTAATTGTAGTCACTATAGAGTTTAAAGGACTAGCGGCCATTTAAAATGTGTTTTCCTGAAAATGATTTTTTTTTCATATTTTGCCTAAGTTCAAAGTACTAAGGCTCAGTGGTAAAATTATTTAGAAACCAAGTGTTTATGTTTTTAGAATCTTAAAAAAAATTTGCAACAAAAGTAAGGAGAGATATTTTTTTTAACTATTTCTGAAAATTTTAAATAAATTGGTAAACATGAAAATCATAACGAATTTAAGGAAATTTACTATGCATATTTTTATTTATTTATTTATTTATTTATTTTTTGCTGATTAAAATAGAAAATTAAAAATATCTCTCCCTAGGTCTTTTCCATATACTATAACACTATTTAAGAAATTTTAGTAATACCAAAATATTGAAAATTGAATGAGGAGTAATAATTTTAAAAAGTGTATTTTTCGACCAAATAAAATCATAAAAATCCCTATAAAAAATATACTTTTTAATAAAAAGTGAATTTTTTTGCTAATTACTCCTTACAAAAAGATTCTTAAATAGTACACCAAAATTCATTACTTTAAAATCAATAATAAAAATTTTGGGTTTTTTCTTACAGGTCTCCCTTAATAGTTCACAAACGTCATGTTTTGTTTTTTTTCCTCAATAGGGACAAATATATACATATATATATATATATATATATATATATATATATATATATATATATAGAACTTTTAAAGACGTATGTCATAAATACATTGCATATTGGGTGCATACAATTTTTATCTTTGAGTTGCAGAATTTTTTAATTGTAATATTTACCTTATATAATCATAGAATTCCTGAATTAAAGATATTAGACTGTAGCATGATTAAAGATTGTATCCTGCACTGGCTTTCTGCATTAATCTTAGATTTTGAGTGTTTTTCTTTTAGTGCTTTTAAGCACTTTTATACATAAGAAGAGACACTATGGCTAGGCATTATACCAGGCATTTCATTCTTTCAGGCAGTCATGGAATTTTTTTTTTTTAATGTTTTTGTAACTGTGTGTTCTTCAAATATATGCAATTATAGATTTTATGTTTCCCAATTTAATTTTTTTTTCTATAATAATATAAATGTATTTGTAAAGTTAGAGTAAAAAATGATTACATGTAATTTTTTTTTTTTAATTCTAGATTACAATGGCCATATATGGAGGAATGTTTTTATTTGAAAATTTCCCAGCTTCCATGTTAATATGTGGTATCATCAGTCAAATTATGCATTTATTAGTTTTGAAAACTTTTCCATTCTTTGATTTGACATCTTTTCCTTTTATTGGCTCTGTAGGTAAGTTATCTGTTATATATTCCTAACTTATTAATTAGGGTTGGCAAATTTTTGCCGAAGTGAAAAAAACCACCCCGGCAAAAATAATTTTTGCCACTGTCAAAAATTGGTATTTTAAAAATTTTATTTTAATTACATGAGGCAAGAACTAAGATATACTGATAAACTTATAACATATGGATACTTTGGTCATTGATTAAATCTTCTAAATGAAGATATATCTCCACAAACAATTACAAAACATGTCACTGAAATGCAAAATTTCTTTTATGATCACCATGCTCCACATACTTACAAGGAAGGTCTCCATATTGGGCGTACTTGGAATATTTTGAAAAAAAAAATGCTAATTAATCTACTCATGTACGTAATAAAGAATCAGTCAAATTTAGCGGCAGAATTACAGTAAAAAGTCTGAGAAAAAATTAAATATTTTTGAATATTTGGTGTGGAAAAACAGATGCATCAAGGGATTTAGTGAGCAGTACTTTTCTTCGTCAAAGGCAAATGATTTTCAATGTAACTGAAAATTGTTTGCTAATGAATTTTTATACTGTGTGTAAATGGTATTTAATGAATTTAAACTTAAACAATGAGATATTTCAATTCATATATTGTATTAAATATATATATTGCTTATTGCTCAAGTTGTTTAATTTATCGCTAAAAAAAAATCAGGGTAGATAAGTTTTTGCCATAGGTGGAAAAAACCTGGTAAAAATTGTCTTGGCAGAAATAAGTTTTTGCCAAAATGGTGACAAAAATATTCTGTCCATTTAAATTTTTCCCTCAAAAAAACAATTTTTTTTAAATCATGAACCGAAAAAAAAAAACTTAATGCTTAGTTAAAAAATCAATGTTCTAAATTTATTTTTGAACCCTTATGTAAAATATAATAATGCATTTTATGAAATATAATGAATCTGTTCTTGGTGTGTAAGAGGGAGGGAGAAAAAATCTAATTTCTGAACAAGACATAACAGAGAATTTTTTCAGTATATAATTTTCCATTTAATTTAATTATATTTTTAATCTGTAACAGATTAGTTTCATCAGATAAATAATCATGAATTAGTATCAGTCTTAAATATTTACATATTTTTAAGACTCATTACATAAAATAAAAGTAGCAAAGTTATATAAAACATTTTGATAATTAAAAAAATATATTAATGTCTGACAAAATAATTTACTAAAGAAAAAAAAATTAGACATCAGATTTTTAATTTGGTTCTTAAATTCCTAAGTATTGGACTGAATCCCACCTATTTTATAAGATTTAATTTTTTTAAAATTATTTAATTATATTTATTAATTATTGAATTAAATAAAAATATTAAATGATATGTTATTAAATTTAATTGTTTATACCATTATTATCAAAGGGCTTGAATTTCAGGGCGGGATGGCGGGATTCACGCCCAAAATTTTTAAATCCCGCCCAAAAGAAAAACGTGGGCGGAAGGCTCCCGCCCAAATAATTTCACCATTTTCCAAAATATTTTGCATTTTGCACCTACGATCAACTCCCACAACCGTTTTGTGATATTTTTGTGGAACTGACTGACATATTTTGTGAGATTTTTACCGCGAAAGATCATTGAAATTCACGATTTTTTTTTCACGGCAGATTGACAAATTTCGCAATTTTTTCATAAAATCAATTTTGTCAATTGTCCGTAGAAATTGGCTAATTTTGTCAAAGGATCACGAAAAAAAACTGTCGATTTTGTCAAAGGAACGCGAAAAAACGCAAATTTGGTCAAAGGATCGAGAAAGTAACGCAAATTTCTTTAAAGGATCGCAGGTAAAACGACAAAGGGCTATTCCAGTAAAGAAACTAAACTTTATAGCAATTTTCTGTAAAGATTCAGCAGAGTGTATGTGTGGAGGACAATCGTGTTTAGACACTATGTGTTTTTTCTGCGGCCATTTGATGAAATTTCAAATATTTTTTTTAGATCTTTTGGGGAAATTTGCAGATTTTTCACAATTTTCTGGCAAAATTTCAGGATTTTTAGCGATTCTTTGACTATTTTTTTTTAACTTTTGGTCGCGATTTTTGACGAAATTTACAGTTTATCGTAATCATTTGCGAAATTAGTGGGTTTTTTTTGCGATTGTTTGCGTTTTTTCCCGATTCTTTAAAGATTTTTGTGTTTTTTCTGTGATCCCTGAACAAAATTCGCATTTTTTCTCGAACCTTTGATGAAATTTGCGATTTTTTTTTACAGTTTGATGAAATTTGTTTTTTTTTTTTTTTTTTTTCCTTGATCGTCTGACAAAATTTGTGTTTTACCGCGATTTTCAGAAGAAATTTGCATTTTTTTCACAATAATCCGATGAAATTTCATTTTTTCACAAACTTCTGACAAAATTTGCATTTTTTCTGCCATCTTTAATCGAAATTTGCATTTTTTCCGCGATCTTCAGATGAAATTTGCGGTTTTCCAGCAAACCTTTGACAAAACTTGAGATTTTTCTGCGAGCAATTTACAAAATTGATTTTTTTTGGCAACCATTTGTGTGAAATTTGCATTTTTTTTCCAAAATCAGAGTTTAATAGGCCTGTAACAAAAGTAATTTGCACCGGGAGAGAATTTACCACCTGTAAAAACTAAACAATATAAAAGTTTGACCTTAAAAGAAAAAAAAATCATTTTGCAAAACTATTCTGAGTTGTTGATAAAAGTTGCTTCAGCTGTATTTTGTCGTGTCTGTATTCTTGTAATTCTTTAAATAGCACATAAAATAATAGCAAGTTTTAAAGATTTTTTCCTTCCTCCCAAACAGCTAAACTCCCCTCCATTTATAAATTTTGGTAGGGAGACTCCCCTCCTTTGAAAAATTGAATTTCAAGCCCTGTTATCCTTACTAGCTTATAAATTTTATTACACATTAGCGACAAAAAAGAATTTGTCATTTTTCCCGTTTTTTTCTATTTTCCCCCTGTTTTTTTCCAGTTTTTGCCACTGTACTGTAAAAATACCTTTTTGCCGGCAAAAATGCCAACCCTGTTATTAATTAATTTAAGTTTTTATTACTGCTACTTCTACTATATATATACAGACGAGGAAAAAAAAAATAAGCACTCTTTATTAATTCTGAAACAAATAATCATAAAAAAGTACGAAACAATTGGAAATTAATTTTGCTTTTAAAGGATGTCTATGTTACCGTTAAAGCATATCATTCAGTTATTTCATAAAATACCTAGTTATTTCATGAAATAACTAACCATTTACCGTTAAAGTGTGTAAAATTATTGGATTTTACGATTTAACTAGTTATTTTATAGAATGATTGCCTAGTCGTTAAAGTTTAAAATAAAAGTTTTAAAATAAATAGTTTGACATTAAAATAAATCGTTGTTTATGTAAATTAATTGATGATAAATATTTAAAAATTATTCAAAAAATGCATTTCCAATTATTAATTGATGATTTGATTAATAATATATAATAACAGAATATATCTTACTATTTTTACTTTCTTCTATCTTTAAAAAATAAATATGTTTGATTTGTAAAAATTTTCAAATTCCTATTTTTGACGGGTTTTCAGGTTTTAGGGGTCAGAGATTCCAAAAAACATGTTTTTACAAAATGTCTGTCTATGAGTCTGTGACTCTGTCTGTATGTAACATAAACATTGTGGGCACTCTATCTTAAAAACTAATGCACAGGATTTAATAATATATTCAGACAGTCTTTGGTATAAATTGATTATGATTAGTTTTTGGAGTAAATCGCTCAACAGGTAGCACTGCTATGCTGCATTTTTTACGATTTATGTAACAGTTTTATCTCATTAACTAATGCATGGTTTTCAATTTCATGCTCTGTAAGAATTCCACTTGGACCTGTATTTTCTTGGGATGTAAATTGAACCAGCCTCTGGTGCCAATTTTGCTTTATCAAGAGGATTAGTCTCTGAAGTCATTTTTATATCATAACGCCTGGGCATCCAATGCGATGGCTTCTACTGATGGTTTCACCATCATTCATCTTTGTACAAGTAGCAGCAATGATATGTCCCGAACAACTCATGAGACCAGTAGTTATGACGTTATTCGTTCTAAGTTTTTGGGTGACTGAATTCTGCCCTCTATCAAAGTAGCTTAGATCAGCATCCTGCACCTTCACAAGAAGACTTAAGAGCCCACAATAGTCACAGAAAAATTACTCAAAAAGACCCGGATGACCATGTAAAGTCTATGGGAGCGTTCTTTTCTAATATCTTGCTCAAATTTTAATATTTTTGCATGATTTTTTTGCACAAGATAGCTGAGGGCAATCCACAACCGGGCTAGTTTTTACTTTTTCAATTTTTGTTTCAGATTTTCTTTAAAAAATTACTTTAACTTTCGAAACCGGTTTAAACCGGTTCTGAAACTGAAACTATCGTAATATAAAAAATATATAACCAAAATCGAAAAAGCAAAAACTAGCCCAGTTGTGGATTGCCCTCAGCTATCTTGTGCGAAAAAATCATGCAAAAATATTAAAATTTGAGCGAGATATTAGAAAAGAACGCTCCCATAGACTTTACATGGTCATCCGGGTCTTTTTGTGTGCTTTTTCTGTGACTATTGTGGGCTCTTAAGCACAAAATTGATTCCTGAAACTCCCTAGCAACATTTAAATACCACTCGCACCAGATTATGTGCCTTCCATGTCATCAAAATGAGTTCAATGCAAAACGTAGGGGTGGTCATAATGTTTTGGCTCTTGGTTGTATTTTAAAAATAATTATGTATATTTTATGCAGTGTTGCCGTCTGTTATAAATTACAAAAAATGTAATTGTAGGAGTTTTTGAAAATTACAATTTTGGGTTTATAAATACTCAATAAATAATACAAATCATAATAACAGACATATAAAAAATATTGAAAAAAATTCTGAAACGAAAAAAGTTTTATATATACAGACGAACCTTGATTTAACAAATTGATTGGGACCCACAATTCTGTCTGTTAAATCAAAGCAATTCGTTAAATCGAATATCAATTTTTGTGAAGAGTATGGTATGAAAATATCAAAACAAAATACCCTTAGATATTGAGATTTTTAAAAAAAAGAATGATTATTGTTTACTACGAGCTTAAAAATTATATGTTAGGATATCAATGTTTAAATTATCTAAATTACATTCATACTTACTGGCAATTGAGAAAGAAATCCTTTATAGTGCTTTGTTTTGACTTTCCAAAGTTCTTTGTCGATATTTTCTAACTCCGTAAAAATAACATCATCAGCCTTGTGAGACAAAAAATAATTTTTTAAAGTGTTCATGCTGCAAATTGATTCTTATAATGTCAAATTTTTTTATTTGAATTTCCGTTCTTCATCATCTTGACAGCTTTCAAAATTTTCATTCTCTCTCTGTTAACTATCGTAGGTACTTAACTCTAAATCTTTGAATACATCTTTCATCTTTGTCATGTTTCTAGTTGAAAATGGGAAAAGACTGTCTTTTGAATCCACCAGAAATGAGAAAAAAAAAATGGGAAAAAAAAATGTAACACTTGGATTAGGATGAGAAAGATTCAAAATTTGTGAAAAAAAATCAAAATTTTAGTTTTATCTGCAAATGCAAAAATTTTTTCAGTGATTGTTGTTCGTTAAATCAAAGCTAAAAATTCGTTAAATCAGAGCATTTTAACATCCTTTTTGTCGGGACAGAAAAAATATTCGTTAAATCGGAGAATTCGTTAAATCAAAGTACGTTAAATCGAGGTTTGACTGTATATACAGGGTGTTTCTAAATTCATGGTACAAACTTTAAGGGGTGATAGTATACATCAAGACAAACAATATTAAACAGGATACTAAGGGTCCCAAACGTCTTCCAAAGGAGATAGGCACCATTAAAGTTTAGGGTCCAAAAATTCAAATGATTATAAAAAACAGAAAAATTGGTCGATTCGTTTGCGGTTTTCACTAAAACTATTCTTTATGTCAGTATTGTCTTAAAAATAAATTAAAAAGATAAATTTCAAAAAATGCCGATAGAGGGTGCTTTAGACTTTGGAGTAACGAACAATTATTTTTTACTGCTATTTTTTGCATTGCATTAAATATTTTTAGAAGCTTAGACATAGAATTAAATTTTGAGCTCAAAATCTAAATCGTTGGGAGTGGTTAAATAGCACAAACTGACCTGTGGGGAGGAGGTTCAAATTTCAAATAATTATAAAAAATGGAAAAATTGGTCAATTGATTTGCAATTTTCACTAAAATTATTCTTTATGTCAGTATTATCTTGAAAATAAATTATAAAGATAAAATTCAAAAAATGTCGATAGAAGGCGCTTTAGACTTTGGAGTAATGTACAACTATTTTTTACCGTTATTTTTGCATCTCATAAAATTTTTTTGGAAGCTTAGACATAAACTTAAATTTTTAGATGAAAATCTGAATCATTCGAAGTAGTTAAGTAGCGCAAACTGAACTGTGTTCAATGGAGGTGTGGAGGTTCAAATTTCAAATGAATATAAAAACCAGAAAAATTGGTTGGTTCGTTTGCGGTTTTCTCTAAAACTATTCTTTATGTCAATATATCCTTGAAAATAAATTTTAAAGATAAATTTCAAAATATTCCGTTAGAGGGCACCTGTTACTCTAAAGTTTAAGGCGCCCTCTTTCGGCATTTTTTGAATTTTATCTTTATAATTTATTTTCTAGATAATACTGACATAAAGAATAATTTTAGTGAAAATCGCAAATCAATTGATCAATTTTTCCGGTTTTTATAATCATTTGAAATTTGAACCTCCACCCACAGTTCAGTTTGCGATACTTAACCACTCCCAACGATTCAGATATTCATCTCAAAATTTAATTTATGTCTGAGCTTTTAAAAAAATTTTATGAGATGTAAAAAATAATTGTACGCTACTCCCAAGTCTAAAGCGCCCTCTATCGGCATTTTTAAAATTTTATCTTTATAATTTATTTTGAAAGTAATACTAATATAAAGAATAATTTTAGTGAAAATTGCAAATCAATCGACCAATTTTTTCGTTTTTTATAATCATTTGAAATTTGAACCTCCACCCACAGTTCAGTTTGCTCTACTTAACCATTCAAAACAATTTAGATTTTGAGTTCAAAATTTAAGTTTATGTCTAAGCTTCTCAAAAAATTTAATGAGATGCAAAAAACAACGATAAAAAATAATTGTTTGCTACTCCAAAGTCTAAAGCGCCCTCTATCGGCATTTTTTGAAATGTATCTTTGTAATTTATTTTCAAGACAATACTGACATAAAGAATAGTTTTTGTTGAAACCGCAAACGAATCGACCAATTGTACTGTTTTTATAATCATTTGAATTTTTGGACCCTAAACTTTAATGACGCCTATCTCCTTCGGAAGACGTTTGGGACCCATAGTACCGTATTTAATAATGTTTGTCTTGATGTATACTATCACCCCTTAAAGTTTGTACCATGAATTTAGAAACACCCTGTATATACTGTAAAATACCATTAATCCGTCCTTCCTGATCAAACGCCCCCTTCCCACTTTATAAAAAAATTGAAATTTTCAAAAAATTCCGAGAAAGCGCCCTTCCCCCCCCCCCCCAAAAAAAAATCGCTAAAAATTGGAAATTTTGTCAAAAAATCGTGAAAAAGAAAGGAAAATTTATCTAATGATCGCTAAAAAAAACCTCTAATTTCGCCAAAGAATCACGAAAAATAACTGCAAATTTCTTGAAAGGATCGCGAAAAAATCATGAATTTCACCGAAGTATTGCCAAAAAAAAAACCACATTTCGACAAAAGATTGCAGTAAAAAAGCGAATTATGTCAAAAAATCTCTAAAAACACACAAATTATGTCAAAAGATCGCGGAAAAATCGTCAATTTCTGAAAGTATCGCCAAAAAAGAATGCCCATTTTGTCAGAAAAATAGTTAGAAAAAGGCAAATATGTCGTATCTATAAATAAATGGTCAAAAAAGATGTAAATTCTGTCGAAAAAATGCTAAAAAAGGGAGAAATTTGTAAAGAAAAAAAAGCCAAAAAAGCACGAATTCTATTAAAAAAAACTCGAAAAAATGCACATTTCTTCAAAGAATCATGGAAGAAATGCTGATCCCCATAAAAAAAAAAAAAAAAAAAAAAAAAAAAACCACATTTTTTCAAATATCACGAAAAAACTGCAAATTCGTCAAATATCGCTATAAAATCCTGCAAAATTCATCAAATATCGCGATAAACCCTGCAAATTCGTCAAATATCGTGAAAAAATCTTGCAGATATCCCACAAAAAATGTACATTTTGTGAAACGATCACAGAAAAATCCCGTGAAAGTGCCCCCCAGTAATTATTTTATGATTTTTCGTCATGTTTTGGGGGGGCGGATTAACGGTATTTTACGGTATGTATGTATATATATATATATATATATATGCTTACTAAGAAATTTAAATAAGACTTACAGTTAATTTAAGAAATAGCTTTATAGTTATGTTAACACATGTAAAATAGTGATATAAGGCTAATGTCATAAAAAATATATATATATAGCACCTACAAATGTTGAAGTCACTAATTAAATATCGAAAAGAAATAACAATAAGAAAATCAGATGTTGTTATGGTTGACACCATCATTTTATCACTAGAGGAAGAAAACAGTAAAATTATCATTAATTCTGAATTTTTGCAACTTAATATTAAAAAAGACACTGACATTAATTACATATTTAATTAAAAAAGTTCTTACAATTTTAAAATTGATAAAAGAATAGTAAATCAGATAGTCTTTTCATTTTTCTTTATCATTTTCTGAAATTTATTCATATATGTCCTACAGAGCAATCTATTTACCTTTAATTGAAAATAAAAATCAATAAACATACTGAAATATCTGGATTACAGAAATTTCCGCATTAGAGATGTGCAGGTTAAAGATGTTATACTGTACTAAAATTTTCAAATATTATCCAAACGTATGAAAATTAATAATCGACCTAGTTTTAACCCAGGACTGGGCAGGAATGAAGCTTTCCCCCAAATTAAAAGAAATATATGTTATATATATATATATATATATATGCTTACTAAGAAATTTAAATAAGACTTACAGTTAATTTAAGAAATAGCTTTATAGTTATGTTAACACATGTAAAATAGTGATATAAGGCTAATGTCATAAAAAATATATATATATAGCACCTACAAATGTTGAAGTCACTAATTAAATATCGAAAAGAAATAACAATAAGAAAATCAGATGTTGTTATGGTTGACACCATCATTTTATCACTAGAGGAAGAAAACAGTAAAATTATCATTAATTCTGAATTTTTGCAACTTAATATTAAAAAAGACACTGACATTAATTACATATTTAATTAAAAAAGTTCTTACAATTTTAAAATTGATAAAAGAATAGTAAATCAGATAGTCTTTTCATTTTTCTTTATCATTTTCTGAAATTTATTCATATATGTCCTACAGAGCAATCTATTTACCTTTAATTGAAAATAAAAATCAATAAACATACTGAAATATCTGGATTACAGAAATTTCCGCATTAGAGATGTGCAGGTTAAAGATGTTATACTGTACTAAAATTTTCAAATATTATCCAAACGTATGAAAATTAATAATCGACCTAGTTTTAACCCAGGACTGGGCAGGAATGAAGCTTTCCCCCAAATTAAAAGAAATATATGTTTAAGGGTGTACTCGAAAACATGCTTTTCTACCTTCAACACCTCGAAATTTTCTGATAGAATTTCAGACTCATTTTTAAAAATAGAAAAATGAAACTTGCTGGAGTGATTTTTGAAGAGATGTACAAGGTGCTGTATGATCTTATTTTTCGCTCCATTTATTAGAATTTAATTGATAAACAATCATTGCTTCAGCATGGTTCTTTTTTTCGTCTCCAGGTCTTCCGCTTCGGAAATTTCGGTTCACAACGCTCACTTTGACAGCATTTTTCACACTATTTTCTGCCTTTATCTAAATATCGAGATTTACGGCACCTTGTATAGTTTCTGAATAATAGAATCTGTCAGTCTGATGAATTTGAGAGCAAAAATGAATTCAAAATTAAATGCGAAAATAAGCAGTTTGGATCGGAATACACCATTACTTACAAATGTTTTTCGAAAAAGCAATCGAACATAGTAAGATAATAAGACCAAACAAATATTCAGTTTTGCATGATTTTTTATTATTAATATTATTTAGGTTTTTGTATCCACATATTGCATTTTCACAGATTTTATTTTATAAAACACTGTATTTAAAATTGTAACATTATAGTTAAAAATGCATTGTTTATGATCAAGTGGTACTGATTTCATTCTTGCAAGGGTTACTAATCATGTGGTAAAAAAAAATGTTTTTCAAAAAAATTTTCAACTGAGCAATTTCTTTTTTTTTTTTTTTTTTTGGCTCTATTTTTGTTTTATAATACGATTCCTAAATATAATTTTGTTATGTTTTATCAATTGTGCATATACATTTCAAGTTATTGTCACTCTTCTGATGTGTCTTTTTTCTGCCTTGCGGTGGACATTACAGCTTAAGGGTATATTTCGATTCAAACTGCTTATTTTCCGATTTATGTTTTAATTCATTTTTGCTGTCAAATACACCAAACTTTCCAAATCTCTTATTTGGAAAGTACACAAGGTGCCGTGATTGCCGATTCTTTGATAAATGTAGAAAATATTCCAAAAAAAAGCAATCGAAAATGGCATTTCGAACTGATTTTTCTGAAGCGGGAGATCTGAGAACGAAAAAAAGGGTCATACTGATAAGGTTTGTTTATAACTCAAATTCTAATGAATTGAGTGTAAAAAGACATCACACGGCACCTCATACGTCTCTTCAAGAATCCCCTCAGCAAGTTTCATGTTTCTACTTTTAAAAATGTGTCTGAAATTGTATCGGAAAATTTCGAGCTGTTGAAGGTGGAAAAGCGTTTTTTCGAATACGCCCTTAAATTTGATTTAACTGAAAAATAACAGATTCAATTAACTCTATAAACATCACGATGTACCGACGTGCAAAGTGAACTCTTCTATCTGAAATTCCAAAATATATGTGTATATGTCTTTATTTTAAATCGAGATTGAAATGTTCTATGCATCTGAGTTTTTTGCGTCGCTAATTGCAATTGTGATAAATTACTTTTGACGAAATTTAATGATATCCGGTATTCAGCATACTATTGCTAAATTGAACATGTTACTTAAGGGGTTAAAAATGTTTTTGTTCAAGTGATTGGATAAAGGGATTTGGAAATAATTGATTTTTGCTTTTAAAGTAGCCATTGTCAAAAGAAAGAATTAAATTTATTTTGAACGACTGTCTTTTAATGTTAAAAAGTGACAGGAAAAAAGTATTCGTTAATGTACTGTATGTTTAATAGAATAATCGTGCAACCGATTTAAAAAATGCACATTAGAAAAAAATAACTACTTTAAAGTTTTGTGTTACAATTGCAGTACAATGCAGGTTATTTTTTACTTATCAGTATTTACTGGGGAACTAAGATTATAAAAGGGAAAACATATTATTTCATTTTACAGAAACTGGAATATTCAGTATATTTGGTATATAGACCACCGTTACTTCCTTGAAAAAGGGTCGAATGTTCATCCAGAGATTTAACATTCCTTTTTTACATAGTTCCTTTTTTACTACTATCACTACTGCTATCACTATTACTACTATCACTACTATCACTTCCACCACATTGGTGGGAGTGATAGTAGTGGGTCCGATCTCGGAGGATGTCACCAGAAAAAATTGAAGGCTAAATTCAATTATATTGACCAGTAAGTTTCGGGTGGAAACTGCAGCTTTGAAACCACTATAACTCTATTGTAATTAACTTTGTGTTCTGTATTTTTATTTTTCTTCCAAATACAATTGTTCTTATCATATCAGGAAAACGAATTTAAGGATCCAGGATTCGGATTCTCTTCAAACATTCCACATTGCCTTTTTAGACCTTGAAAAAATAAGAGCTGGGAGAGATATTTTATCAGCACATGTGCATGCACACTGGAAATGGAAGTTTAATCATGGCTGCATCACTTATATCACCTAAATAATAGATGCCATTGCCATGAATAATTAACTAAACATAAAAAGTAGCATAATTACTTCCCCCCTCTCTCCTAAAAAGTGTGCAAATAATTCAAGGGCACCAAAACATTAAAAGGCGCCAAATTTTGGTTCTCCCCCCCCCCCCAATAAAAATTTCATGCTACGCCCCTGCATAAGTGCTTAATCAATTTTTGGAAAATATTATTATTCAATGAATGAACAAAGTCCAAAATTTACTTTCTAAATGAATTGAATGTTTAACCTTCCAGATTTAGCTAAATCTGCTAATGCTATTTCAAATTCTAATTATTATGTAGCATTTGCATTAAATTGGATCCTGATGAACTGATTATGTTACATCAATCTAACTTCAGATTGTTACTCAAGGAATATAAGTATGGTAAGAGGAATGTTGAAGTTGAAAATAATATTGCTTCAAAAATCTTAAGCTCAAAGTCTGAGCAGAAAATTTTGCAAACATATGGTCCACTTTTACATGATTCATCATATTGGGCTGTCTGTTTTAAATTGACATGGTGAGTAAGATTATCTGGTTAACTCTTAAATTGGTGAGATTGGCTAGACAGCATTTAAAACACATTCCATATTAAATCAGATTCTGCTTGTGAATGAATAGATCAGAGTATGCTAAAATTAGATTGTAGGCAAACCTCAATAAGTTTGGCTGAATCTGATTTAGTGCACTGATTTAAATTTGAATCGTCACTCATGTTGTAGATACATGAGTGTAGATTGAAATTCCAGATTTTTGCCAAAGATTAAATAGATAAATCAGATTGCCAGTGTTAACTGCCTTAGTTCTAGCAAGTACTATAAAAAATGTTATTCCCCTATTGTCAAAACTCTTCAACTTATGATTCTTAGAATTTTATATATTTTCAGTGTTTTATGTTACTAAAATGGAAAAACATGTTTTTACTGTCGGAAAACACTGAAAATTCTTGAAATTCAATGTATCATAGCTAGAAAAGTTTTTGTCTTGAAAAATTGAATTTTTGCCATGTGAACAAATTTTAATGGTGCAGATTTGACTCAACAGAAAACAAAGTCTATACTTACTTTCCAAAACTATTTGAAACTTTTAATGAAAACATTTATTAGCAGCATATTTAGCAATTGATTATATTGCAGGCAAAAATTGCAATTTATTTGCACCTGTTACCAATGCTACTGCGGAATGATGTAACCTGTTAATCAGACCTAACAAATAGCATAAAATCCAGCATATAATGCACACTTTAAATATCGCAAATAAGGTTGAAATTTATAAGTACATGTTATGTATGAAATATAAAAAAGAGAGACTTAAAAATAAAGAAAAGATGAGCATAAAACAGTTAGCTTTAATATTTAAAAAACTTTTATAAATAACAGCTTTAATAATTTTAGATGTTTGAGTTGATTCAATTAAGATTTAGTAGATAAGTAGAAAATATTTATATAAAATATTTTTTTCATATTAGGAATAAAAATGGCTTGTGTTTGAAAATGGTTTTCCTCTTGTTTCTTGTCACTTCAGTATACCATTTTTCGAAAGTAGGAAAATTCTTGGATGGCTTCTAAAAATAAAAGCATCACATATATATACATACATTCCAGGCTCTTTTGTGAATAAAAGTGTGTGTATTATGTGGTGAATATACCAAAAAATATAAAAATACAGTCTAATATCGGAGGTGCATGTTATACCCTAGGTTTTTGAAGTATTTCCCATTTCTAAAGTTAACTGATCATGACTTCTGATTTCACAGTAAGCAAGATTGATTATATTTCTAGTATGTTCATAATTATTAAAATTTACACTAATATTTTTTATTTCTGTCTTTATTTTTTATTTTATCTATTATTTCCTTATTACAGTGAACCCTCCTGCAATAGTCACTTCGAACAACAGTAACTTTGGAATACCAGTCATGTTTTAGTATTACTGAATCTCTTTAATAGAAATAGCATTACACTAAAGCTCCGAAGAATGAATTCCCAACAATGACCTCTATACAGCATTTTTCTTTCTTTTTTACTGTATGTTTTAACTGCAACTTAGGTAGCATCAAATGTGGAGATAGATTTTTTTTATTCGACATCCATACAATTTCTCTACTTATAGGTTGTTTTGCAAAACTCCATTCATAAATAGTTGTGGCGAGAGGGAGATAGGGTGGGGGTTATGAAATTTAAGTATGAGCTAACAGTAGTAATTTGTACTCATTATGAATCATACGATGATATTTCTTCTCTATGTGTAGCACGTGTTTTTCACTAAAAGAATGGGTTCAGAGTCAAAATTTATAACTTTAAATATTAAGTTGAAATTTTTACAGGGTAGCAAAAAAGGTGTAAGTGCACAAAAATTACATGAAATGTACAATGGCAGAAAGATCCAAATGGATAATATTCTGAAAAAAAGGGACTTGTATTTAGAAAAGATGTTTCAAAATGTAAATTTGGAATTAAAAATTAAGCATTGACGAATTTATTATGATGATATTGATAAGTTGTTTTTGGAATGGCTTTTGAACTGCTAAGAGAAAAATTTCCCAATATCTGAACCAATGTTGCTAGTAAATGTCCCAGAAATTCAGATAAACTGTGAAATTAAAAAATTTTCCACTCACAGAAAATGATTCAACAACAAATCTGTGTACATGATTTTGCATTTAGATAAAAAGACATGCTTAATAATAAAACAAAACAAACTAACAATGTAAGGAATTTTTCTAGTTTAAAATAGTAACATGTATAATACTATGCATTATTTAGCTAGAAAAATAAAATAATTATAGTCAGTATTTTTAATTTTTATGTAATGTAATTTAGGTTTTTAAAATGTGAAACCTCTGAATCATGGCAACCTCCAAAGTATGATCAATTTATCATTCTCCTAGTGGTGGCCGCTATTCAGAGAGGTTTTACTGTACATTCATTCATCAAAATTCATGCTAAGAAAAGTAAAATGAGGAATTCTTAGGTACTGATCAAAACTTTAAATGAGAATTCATAAAGTATAGTTGTTAAGTAAGGTTATCAAAAAATTTGTGCTATCCATGTGATCTCTTTATCTAGTTTCAACATTGAAAACTTGGTATATCAGACACAGTTTGATTTGATGCATTATATTTGTTACCTGTGTGATGTTTTTTATTTTACATATCTTATTTTTAGAAATATTTGTATTCATTGTTTTTCAGCATTTGTCATCATAAACCATTATTTGGCCTTCAAATATTTCTCTTCTGTTTATTATCCATTTTCTGAGGTAAGTTGAAAAACACATTTCTTGTTTTTATTATTATTACACTAGTATATTAAATAAGAGATTATTGTCTATTGCAGCCTTTTGAAATGAAGTATTTAAGTTTTACTATAGAAAACATAACTGGTCATTGGTTTAGAACTGATGAAGTGGAAAATTTATTCACCACTTCATTTATCTATTTCCCATGGATAACCCACAGCTCAAACATTTCTGTTTTGACCCAGAAATTTTCAAAAATAAAATGTAACATTTTGTATCACGGTATATATTTATCTTAAATTACTGAATGTGAATTTTCTGGGTCAAAACAGAATTGTTTGACCTGTGGGTTATCTAATAGAAATTATGGTAATTCACCTATCTAAAAATCTTAAACTCTAAATATGTTTCATTCAATATAATCTAGTAGCCCCCACCCCTATCAAAGACATTATATTATCTAAAAGGGAGAATAACCATCACATCACTTAAAACCTAACCAACCAAGGCAAAATTTTTAAAAACTTTATTTTTACATTTAACATTTTATACCTATTATATTTTTAAACTTAACTATTGTAAACATCAAAAACTAAAAATTATCAAAACTGAAAAGCTAATTTATATTCAATGCTTATCCATTTAAATATTTTTTAATTTTTGAACTGTATAGAACTGTTAAAGATTAGGGAAACTAAAATCTCATAACCCACTTGTTAGGTTTACTTACCGTAATTTCTGGAAGAAACGCCGCATTGCGAAAAATCACTCAAAAAATTTTAGAGAATGGTCGTAAACACCGCAGTTGAAATTTCCGCAGTGATCGCGATTGACGTGCTAACAGAAACACATTAATAATTAGTATTAAGAATGCATAAAAATGAAATTATTTATCAGAAATTACTTAAATAAAACATTAGAAATTAATAATATTATTTTAATACTGTATTTTCGGGAATAAGCGCCGTGGGTGCATACGAGTTTAAAGGTTAAAAATATTGTTCTTGGACCTGGGTCCGGTCTAAAATTAAATTAAATTGAGCAGAGTGTGGAAGTTAAATATGTGTCGGCTTGGGTGACGTAAGTGTAGAAATTGAAAAATAAAGATGCATAAAATTTTCGGTTTTCCTTAAAAACTAACGTTTATTGTAACTAAAGCATAAATAAATAAATTAAATAAATAACTAATGTAAATAGAAATATAAATTCAATAATGGTAATAAAGTATGACATGTATGAGCAATGTATGAACAATGTATGAACAATGGCCAGTGACAGGCATACACAACACTAATATTCTCAAAAAAACATTTCATTAAGCCAGCTATATAGAAGTACTCACATATTTGAAGAGTGTCAACAGCATGAATGACCATCATTCCTTCAATAAAAGTTCCATTGCATGAAGCCACAACATAATGAAATTCAGCAGTGGCGCAGCCAGAATTCGGCTCTGGGGGAGGGGGGGGTAGAGTTGCTTCAGGGGTGATTCTGGTTGAAATTTTTTTTCGAAAATTGGCGGGGGGGGGGGGGTTCCGCGAGTTACCCCCCCCCCCACGAAAGGGGTTTATCCGCGATCTTCAGACGAAATGGGCGTTTTCCTGCGACCTTCAGACGAAATCAGCGATTTATTTGCGATATTTTAGCAAAATTGGCGGTTTTTCCGCGATCTTTTGACGAAATCGACGTTTTTCCGCGATCTTTTGACGAAATCGGCATTTTTCCGCTACTTCTAAACGAAATCAGCAATTTATCTGCGATATTTTAGCAAAATCGGTGATTTATTGCGATCTTTTGTCGAAATCGGCGTTTTTTCGACGATCTTTAGACAAATTTTGCAATTTTATGCGATCTTTTCTTGAAAACGGAGCTTTATGCCCGCGATTTTGCGGTTTTGCTGCGGTTTGCGGTTTTGCGAAATCGGCGTTTTTTCCATCATCTTTCGATGAAAGCGGCCTTTTCTTTCAATGATCTATTGACAAAATATTTTTAAGCAATCTTCTACCGAAAACGGCGTTTTTTTCTCGATTTTTTAACGAAATCGGCATTATATCAGAAATCTTTAGACGAAATCAGCGTTTTATCTGCGATATTTGGTGAAATTGCCGTTTTCTCCGCGATCCGCACAGGAAATTCGCGTTTTTTGGCGATCTTTTGACAAAGTTCGTTGACAAAAACATTGACGAAATTGTCTTTTCACGAAACATTGATGAAATGTGTGCTTTTTCGGCGATCCTTTCATGAAATTTTCATTTCTCCTCAATTGTTTTATCTGCGCTCAAAACCATACCAGTTGGCAACTATGCGGAACTGATAATCCAATTTCAAATTTTCGGACGAGAATCACCCCTGAGTTGCTTATAGATAAACAAAATAAATAAATTAGTTAACGAGTTATAACCGATTTTGATCGCATAGCAACCATTTTTTCTCCTTTTTGTTGCTACTACGTCATAACTTCGTTTCAAATCATCCACTGTGAGAATCGTCTTCTGAAAGATCTTATCAAAGAATGAAGAACATTTCTCAGTTACATAGCTTTTTAATCATGATATCTACTTGCCTGAATCTAGAAAAAAGTGTTATCGGAAAAAAGCGACAAACTACAAAAGCGGAAAAAAAATGACACGGAAAAAAGGGATAAGATAAACATGTTACTGGGGAAAAAGTGACAAGGAATTGATTTTGGGGATTTATTTTTGATTTTGGAGATTTATGAAAGGGGGGGGGGGGTCGGGGTCGGCTCTTAATTTAAGTGAATGATTTTTTTCATACTGAATTAACTGTTTTGGTTCAATTTTTGGATATACGTTCATACTGAAAAGATGCTTGCCTAATTAATTTTGGGAACGGACGATTACCTCCCTCCCCCCCTCCACCCTAAATAAGATGAATGGTTTTTTAAGCAGAATTATTCAACGTGTGTCAAATTTTGGATATAGGTTCTTTCTGATAAGGCTTATATATAGTATTGTGGTGTCGCGCCCTGAGTTTCTCTTTACTAAGTTGGTTTATTTGTTAAGTTCATCAATAACATATTTTTAATTCCTCAAGTTCTTTATTAGAACCATAGATCAATTATTAAATAAATAAATAAAACAACATTACAACTACATAGGAGCCACACTCAAATATTACATTTCGCTTAGCATGTCTAAACTATCTTACATCAATGTATTTTCTTGTACATTACCAGAACATGTCTGTTTTCCAACTACCTTCCTTCTCTCTCGGTGCTCAATAATCCCAGTGTCCCCCTCAGCTCATTGCCACTAGACCAGTGCAATTATTTTCTAGGTATGTCCCTTAAGGTCAATAGCACCTATTCTTTTCAGCTTTTGAATGAAGATAATTTCACCCCTGCATGCCTTTTCACAATAAGACTTCGCTATCTATCTTCTGCCACGATTAATGTTGTCAGTCGTCAGAGTATATAATGCCTCAAGAATTTTGGGAGTTTAATGGTTAAGTATAGAGGGTGCATGGAGGATAACCTCTCTTAAATTAAATAAATGGCTTTTTACGCAGAATTATTCGATTTGCTTCAAATTTTGAATGTAGGCTCATTAAGATAAGGGGTATCCCTGATTAGTTATGGGGTTCTTTTGCTAATAAAAAGGGGCCGCGATTATTCCCCCCTTAAATTAGATATATTGTTTTTTTATGCACAATTATCCGTTGTATTTCAAATTTTGGCTATAGTTTCTTTCTCATAAAGTAAAACCCTGAATAGTTTTAAGGGGTTTTTTATATATCCTCAATAGCTGTTTGAATTTAAAACTGTGAATTATGTTTCTGCATAGCATTTTTCAGTAGTCTATAAGCATCGTAACAAAGAAAAAAATATCCTGTTTTTCTTAAAATCGTTTTCTTTTATTTAAATCCGCTCATTTTTTTTAAGCGTTCAAACCTGAAAATCTATCAAGAACTAAGGTTTTTAAACAATTAACTTTCTAATTACTAACATAAGCTAGAAATAAAAAACTATTTTTATTACTACAAATTAATGAATTCACTAGTTCATTCGTTCGTGACATACAACATAGTTTGTACATTAAAATTTTCTAACATATATTTTTTAAATGTTTTATATTATATTTTGTGATGTGTAATATGGGACATTAATTAGTAAAAATCCAGTTTTAAATGATAAATATTTGGCGTAAAGTAAAATGACAATTACACCAAATAATTTAGTATATTACTTTTTTCACAAATAAAAAAAAATAAATAAATAAACCAGTTTTAAGTGCAAAATGAATGGAAATTAGTCATTATCAGAAAAAAGGTAAAATATGTTATAATGTTTTCTGACTAATAGTTTTCAATCATTAAATTAAAAAATAAAGAAAAATTGTTTTTATTTGTTATTTGCATTCAGTTGCGTTCAACTCGTTTTTTTATGTTACTTGAGTATTTTTGCGGCAAATCTTTACCGGGAAAATCTCCTGATCGACAAATTTCCTAAGAGACTAGCCGCCCGTGATATCTACCGAACATCCCCCTCCTTCGAATGGGGAAAGCAAGCTTCTCTCCCCGAAAAGGTTTCCTGAATGGACTGCTGCATCCCTCCCTATTTTAACTATATTCATTAGCATATACGCCTTAGCATAATGAAACTACATCTAAAATTTGAAGCAAATCGGATAATTCTGCGTGAAAAGCCATTTATATAATTTAAGTGGGGTTATCCCCAGTTCCCCCCTCTATACTTAGCCATTAAGCCCTTAAAATTATTGAGGGATCCACTTTATGAGAAAAAACCTAGATCAAAAATTTGAAATACATCGGATAATTATGCATAAACAATTTATCTAATTTAAGGGGGGGATAATCTTCAGTTTCCCTATTTATACTTAGCAGAAGAACCTCATAACTAATCCGGGATACACCTTATCATAAAGAACCTACATCCAAAATTTGAATAGTAATTCTTTAAATCGGATAATTCTGCATAAAAAGCTATTTATTTAATTTAAAGGGAGGGAGGGAGGGTTATCCTCTGTTTTTGCCTTTATACTTAGCCATTAAACTCTTAAAACTATTCAGGGATTCACCTTTTCAGATAGAACCTATATTTAAAATTTGAAATACATCAGATAATTTTGCATAAAAACCGATTTATCTAATTTGAGAGGGAAATAATTGCTTGCCCCCCCCCCTTTATAATAAGGAAAAGAACCCCATAACTAATCAGAGATATGTTTTATCATAATGAACCTATGTCCAGAATTCGAAGCAAATCAGATAATTCTGCGTAAAAAGCCATTTATTTAATTTAAGAGGGATTATCCCCGCATCCCCCTCCCCTTTATACTTAGTCATTAAACTCTTAAAACTATTCAGGGATTCCCCTTATCAGAAAAAAATCTATATCTTAAATTTGAAATACATCGGATAATTTTGATCCGATCTTAAAAACAGATCTATCTAATTTGTGGGGGGGGGGGGAGTAATTGACCATCATCCCTTTATAATAAGCAAAAGAACTCTATAACTAATCAGAGATACATCTTATCATAATGATCTTATGTCCGAAATTACAACCGAATCGGATAAATCTGCATAAAAAAACTATTAATTTCATTTGAGAAGTTATGGATGGGGGGGGGGGGGTATCATATGTCCAAAAACTGAACCGAAACAGTTAATTCAGCACGAAAAACCCATTTACTTAAATTAAGATCCTCCCCCTGATACCCCCTAAATACTTAACCAATGAATCCTGAAAATCAATAATGAATTCCCAAAATAAATTCCAAGTCCTTTTTTTTCGGTAACTTCTTTTCTGCTTTTGTAGTTTATGTCACTTTTTTTCCGATAACTGTTTTTCCGGTAACTTTTTTCCCGTTTACCCACTTGCCTATTTCGGGCGTTTTTTAAATAAGAATTAATATTAATTAAAAAAATTGTTTGAAAGTAGTCCCTTTAAAATAGTAGTAAGTAGAAGGTAGTTAGAAATTTGGCGTTCCCAAAATCTCTGTGCCCGGGGGGGACCGCCTTCTCCCCCCCCCTCTTTTCGCACGGCGCTGTTAATATCTTTCCAGAGACATAAATATAAATGAATTATATACTTTCCAAACATACCTGGATTTTAAGAATGCTTGAAGGAATTCGAAAGATTTTAAAAAATGATCTCTTATATCCATCTTTTTCATAATTTTTTCTCTGAATAGGATTTAATATCCATAGCGAAACGCACAATAAAGGAAACCTTAGCATTACAGCAACTAACAACTGAATGTTTGTGAAATTAAGCCTGTCCTTCAAAGCATGCGATTTTGTGTTTTTCCTGGAATTGGGGTGTCCAGTCCCATTTCCAAAAAAAGAGCAAGAAACAGATGTAACTAATTAACACCCCCCCCTCCCCAATGGTGCAGTATTGAAAAACCCGAGATGGCATTGGCAGTGACAGGAAATGACCATTCCTTTTAGCCTTCGGCTGATTTCCAATAGTATAAATGGATGCCAGCCTTTTCCGAAATGAGTGACCAGTTTTCGATACTGATACCGTTACCACGTACTTTCCCCATTTAAAAAAGAAAATACATTACTGCCGCTCAAACGAGTCAAATTTTTAAATAAAATTTGATTCAATAAAGCGGCAGATTTCGAGAACAAAACAAATAAAATTCTAATTTTAGTTTTGTTTTTTATGATTTGGTTCATAAAAATGGAAATTTCTGTATTTTTGTCATGGCTCTGGGGGGGGGGGTTAACCCCCAACCCCCCCCCCTCGCTGCGCCACTGAATTCAGTCAAAGAATATTTATGATCATCAGGTAACTATTGCAAACTATTAAAAAAACCATAGTTCCTTGTTAAAGAGGCTCTATTGAAAGATTATTTTACTTTAATAAAAACATCAGAGCTCAGCTTGAGCTCTGGCACTTTAAAAGAAACAAACATCGTTTCAAAAAAACCGCGCTTCGGATCGATCGAATGTCCTTTAAATACATCGTGACCTTGGCACGTGAAAGCCTGAGACGTTGAGTTGAGAGGTATACCTCCTGCCTCACGGCAAAAAAGAAAAATCGCGATTCACGGAGAAGCGATCTGCGATGGCGTACTGGATTGCGTTCGCTCGCGTCGCGTACGAACGTAACCTTGAAAACGATGACCGTGAAAGACGATCGTTACGAGATATGACCTTGAAAAACGATTAATCGATGGAAACGTGAAACGAATCAAAACAGAGGGCATGTGAATTGGAAATGGACTAAAAATATGGATGCTCTTCAAGTATTGGAAAAACGAACGAAATAAATAACCAAAAAAACGAAATAAAAAGGGAAACAATGGAAAGCAAATGAATAAAGGTGAGTAACAGCTTAATTTGTATAAGTATCAAGGAAAATGGGTATGACAATCCCCCCTCCCCTTGACACTTATACTCAAAAATTCCTAGGAAATTCAATAATATACAATATATAACAATAAAATATATGATGTGTTAATTCAAGAAACAAATATCGTAATATTCATTAAACTTTAAAATACATAACAATTTTTCAACATTTGCTACACAAATTTACTTAATCATTTAATGTAGCAATACAAAAAAACACAAAAAACCTCGTAACTTTAAGGAACACAAATTGGTTATGCATCATAACACTTTGATTTAAATATTCAATATTTAAAAAGTTTTGGTTTTTTCAATTACAAAATGTTCATACTTTAAAAAAAGTTCATTTGTAGAAAAAGTCCATTTTGTAGGAAAAGTCCATTTTGTAGGAAAAGTCCATTTTGTGGAAAAAGTCCATTTACATAGTTACCTCATCACGATAAACATGACTACTTTACCGATACCTCATCACGCAAAGACGTGACTACGTTACCTATATTCGTTCCTGAAAATTTAAACGATGTACCTTTATGACATTTGAAAAACACTTGAAAATAGTTTTGCATATGGAAAAAATTCAGAGAAAATTAAACACTATAAACATTTTTACAATAAAAATACACTTGTTTGATTTGTTTGTTTGAAGTTGACTTATTTGACTTATATTTGATTGGAAACAATTTAAATACACATATATATGTATATGTTTAATATTTAAAATTAGTGAGAAATGCATTTATATACTTAATTGAAAACACTTTAAATATACAAATATATATACTTACTGTAAAATACCATTAATCCGCCCCCCCCCCCAAACGAAACGAAAAATCGTACAATAGTTAGAGGGGGGCGCTTACACGGGATTTTTTTCACGATCCTCCAACAAAATTTACAGGAATGAATCATCATGAAATGAATGAATCGTTGAATGAATCATGAATTTTGATACTCGAAAAAATTTGTTTTTTTTTTTAAACATAAATTCTGTCGAAAAAACGCAGAAAAAGGGAGAAATTAGTAAAAAAAGCCAAAACAAGCATGAAATCAATTAAAAAATCTTGAAAAAATGCACATTTCATCAAAGATAAATGATTCATTCATTTCAAAATGATTCATCCCACTCTCAATCGCCTTTGAGAATGAAAAGGGAGGGCGCTTTATCGGGATTTTTTGAAAATTTCAAATTCCTTATAAAGTGGGGAGGGGGAGTTTGATCAGGAAGGGCGGATTAAGGGGATTTTATGGTAATATATAAAATTAGTGAGTTCACTATTCTATAAATGTATTGGGTTGGGGAAAAAGTAATTTCGCTTTTTTTTCGTATTTTTCAAACTGAATTTATTTATATAAATTAAAAAAGCTGATCAGTAATATATGTGGTGTTTTGTTCGGTGACCTTTTGTCCTTTTTCTGGTAAAATCATAATTCCGTCACTGTAGAATTTCTGCGAGTTCTGGGCAAAAAACTGAACAATGTGATTTTCACAAGCCTTTTTTGAAGCTAGCTTAACACCATTAAGAGAGTTCCGCAGAGGGTGGAACAAATGATAATTGGTTGGATCTAGTCCAGACTATACGGTGGGTGCATCAAAACCTCCCAACCAAGCTCTCTCAGTTTTTGCCGAGAGACTAAACATGTGTGTCGTTTAGCGATGTCGTGATGAAAGACAACGCTTTTCCTATTGATCAATTTCAGACAGGTTTTTTTAATCACCTGCTTCAATTGCATTATTTGTTCACAGTAGATAGTTGAATTAATGGTTTTGCCAGGTTAGAGCAGCTCATGATGGACAATTCCTTTCCACTCGCACCAAACAATCAGCATCACCTTCCTTGGCGTCAATCCGGGCTTTACCATCGTTTGTGAAGCTTCGACCACGATCTTTTTTGCACATTGTTGTCGTACGTGATTCTCTTTTCATCACTCATAATCATTTGTTTCAAAAATGGCTTGATTTTGTTCCGTATCAGTAGCAATTCCCAATAGAAACTCTGTCCATTAAACTTTTTCACTGCAAACTCATGGGGAACCCAAGTATCGAGTTTCTTTTGGTATTAAATTTTTTGTAAATGGTTCAAAAGTGTTTTATGGTCGATGATTAGTTCCGTAGCAATATCGCAGGAAAAAATACGTCAGTCTACTTAGATTTTTTTTAAAATTGCATCGACTTTTTCAACGATAGGCTGGCCAGGGAAATGTTCATCTTTAACATCGAAATTTTCGGAACGAAAACGAGCCAACCAAATTCTGACTTTGGCATTTACTTAAGCATCGATCACCATAAACGCCACACAATTTTCGATGAACCTGAGCCGCATTTTTCTCTTTTTAGAAATAAAAAACTAAAATGTGACGAAAATGATCTTCTGGAATCTCTCTTTTTAAAACGTAATAACTTTTGACTGATTAAACAGATGATGATAACTTTACATTTAAAATGTGCTAGGGACTGTTACCTTTCAAATGCTGTATAGTATGGCTTAATTGAGTAAGTAGTACTCGAGATATACGACTTTAAAACTATCTATTGGCAAAAAGCGAAATTACTTTTTCCCCAACCCAATATAAACACAGTACTTCAATCATAAAAACATGCGTATAAACATATTCACATTCTGAAAAACATTTTTACCAAACTTAGTTTCAGCATTCAAAAAAACGTTAAACCAAACAGTTTAACCATCAAAAATTTATATAAGCATTTCAATAATACTTATTTACAAAATTTATACAAGTATGTGAATAATACTTGGCTTAAATTCAAAGGAGGATTTATATATATATTTTTTTAATTCAAGAAACGATGTATCAAAATTTAAGATTGAAAAACTACCGTAATTTCGGGTGTATAAGCCGCGGGTCAAACAATTCTTTTTCGACCCAGATTTTTTTAAGAAATAAATATAACTACTTATATCGCCATAAATATTTGTCTTCAATCACAAAATAAGATTTCTGGGTCCAAAAAGAATTGTTTGATCCGCGGCTTATACACCCAAAATTACGGTACTTCAATGAATTTATTTAAATCATGTTTAGTCATAGGTTTAGTAAAAATGTCTGAAAGGTTAGATTTACTAGCAACATATTTTACCTGAAATAATTTCTGACTTAAAAGATCGCGGACAAAGAATAACTTGACGTCAATATGTTTCGTACGATAATTTTCTATTGGGGATTTAATGAAGTCAATTGCGGCCATATTGTCTACCAAAAGAGTGGGTTTAACGGGCTGATTAGTAAAAATATGTTTGTCGTGACATTCTGTTATAATTCTGTTAAACCATATAAGCTCTTTAGTGGCTTCAGTTAACGCAACAAATTCGGACTCCATTGTAGACAAGCTGATAGATTTCTGTTTAAAGGTTCTCCACATGATAGGAGCTCTATCCAGCATTAGCAATTGGTCGCCCATTGACGTCCTGTCGTCTCGGTTGGCAGCAAAATCTGCGTCGGTGTATGTGATTAAATTAATTCTTTGACAGGGTAATCAGAGTTTATAATTTTTGGTGTATTGGACATAACCCAGCAGTTTTAAAAGGCCAGTCCAGTGGATAATACCGGGATTGCTCTGAAACTGACTAAAAATGTTGGTCGCGTATGCAATATCGGGACGCGTCCTGCTGGCAAGAAAAGAAAGACAGCCCAACACTTCTATAAGGATACCCAAGCATTTCTTGAATTTCGGGATTGGTTTGGGGACACTGTAATTTAGAGTATACCATGCCTTTACTTATTGGGAGTGAGGAAATTGGGATGTTGAAATCTTTAAAACGTGCACATATATATCTCATCGATGTATGTCATCTGATGGATTGAAACAACCCCCTCCTTGTCTTCCTCGAACTCAACCCCAAGTAATTTACGGGTCTTTCCCAAAACCTTTATATCAAAATGTTGGCCCAATAAGCTTAAAACTTTGTTAATATTTGCTTGCGGATTACTTAAGATTACAAAATCATCAACATACAACAGTAAAATAATGTGATCGTTTAAAGTGTAAACACAATTACACCAGTCTAATTTTTTGAAACCGAGAGATATTAAAATTCTATGGAGTTCATAGAACCAAACCCGGCCGCTTTGATGCAGCCCGTACAAAGCCCTCTTAAGCTTACAAACAAGGTGTTCTTTGCCCTTAATTTCGAACCCTGGAGGTTGTTTCATATAAATATTATCTGTAAGAGGTGCATATAAATATGCCCCCTTAACATCACACTGTGTGTGAACCCAGCCTTGACAAGTTACCAGAACTGCGAAAAAAAACCTGATTGGGCTAAAATTAACCACTGGTGAGAAGGTCTCGTCGTAGGTTTCCCCCCTAATCTGCTTGTAGCCCTGGGCTACTAACCATGCTTTATACCTCGCAACCTGGCCCTTGTCATTACGCTTAAGGGTAAAGACCCACCTACACCCCAATGGTTCTATATTAGGTGGTAAGGAAGTTAATTCCTACACATTTCTGTCTTTAATGACATCTAACTCTTCCTTCATGGCTTGTTTCCAAAAATTCCAATGAGGTGACTTGAGGGCCTGTTTGTAGGTGTTTGGAACCAAGTCTAGTCATATTTCTGTGTTGTCAGCTTTAAATTCGGGAGATTTAGATTGTGGTTCGAACATGGAGGATATTGAGGCGTATGGTGGTGTTTGGCTTGGACTGTAATTTAAATGTACTAACCCTTCATACGTGTCTTTACCTCTAAAACTGAACCAATTTGGATTATATTTAATTCCATGTTTCTGACAATATTCACGGACTTCTCGTTGAGATCTTAACCTTTCAGTTGCCCCTACTTCATAGTAATAGA
Source organism: Maratus speculifer (assembly GCA_964019185.1). Lineage (NCBI taxonomy): Eukaryota > Metazoa > Arthropoda > Arachnida > Araneae > Salticidae > Maratus > Maratus speculifer. Next base: position 178,197,620 of record OZ025299.1, read on the forward strand.
TATCATTGCGTGATTTGTCACTTCTTGGTACGACTTTTCTGAACCATGTCGCATCTCTTAAATTACGTGTAAGTTCCTCACCCATTTCATCACTATCATCCTGAGATGTGCGATTTGAGGCGGGATCTTTAAAATGAGATGTGCTGGGTTTAGAAATGGAAGTAGGTGGTCTGTCTGGTTGGATTTTTGTAAAGGGATCGATTTTGGGAAGTTGTGATCCTATAATATACGTGGGTCCCAGATCGCTTCTGTTGTGCTGATCTTCGACTTCAAAAGGGTTCATTCCTATTGTATGGGTTGGGCCTTGTTCACTGTAAGTTTGCTTGTCCCCGGGAAAAGTGGTCTCGTTACTGAACCTGACATTGATTGTTTATATAATTTTGTTCCCTTCAGGGAGCCATACTCTATAACCCTTCATGGACATAGCATAACCTATTAAAATTCCCTTTTTGGCTTTCGGCACAAATTTAGAAAGTCTGAGTTGCCTGGGTGTACCCACATATACTTTTGAACCAAAAGGACGCATGTGACGAATTGAGGGCTTGTGACCACAATAATATTCAAATGGGGTTTTAGTTTGAGATTTGTGACACACACGGTTCAACGTGTAGGCGTAGTAAAGAATAGCTTTGGGCCAAAACTTAAGATCCATCTTACTTTCATTCAGAATAGATCTGGCTCCGTCTACTAAAGTTTGATTTAGCCTTTCTGAAATGCCATTTTGTTCAGGGGAATATATATTTGTGTACTCGTGGTGTATTCCATTTGATTCAAAATAATTTTCAAAGGCCTCATTTGAAAATTCACTCCCATTGTCACTGCGGGGTGAATACCACACTTTTGAGTTTGGTATTTAAAAATCGCTCTGCTATTTTGACATGGTTTGCGAAAACTTTAAAAACCTGTGTTTTACTGCATAATGGATAAACATTAACTTTTCTTGAAAAATCGTCTGTAATGGTCAGAAAATATTTTTCACCGTTCCTTCCAGTAATTTTAGTTGGCCCCCACAGATCTGTGTGCAAAAGCTCAAGTGGTTTCTTTGATCTAATTTGGTCTAAGGGCTTAAAAGTAGTACGTCTGTGTTGTTTAACTTACAGACTTCACAATCAAAATCCCGACTTTTAATATGTGGAAGGCCTCTAACTCCTTTACATTTGTCAGTATGTTCAATTAGGGAAGGACTGATATGTCCCAAACGTTTATGCCATAATTTAAGATTATCTTTTTGTATTGTGGGTGCCTCAAAACGAACATGTTTAGATTTATTTTTCCTTTTGAATTTTGAGGTACGATTAGAGTTAGATTCAGGGTAAATATAATATATTCCGTTTTTCAAAAAAGCACGAAAAAGAGTATTATCATCGCGATAAGCTTTTATTCTACCCTCTCCTCCTTTGAATTTTGTACCTCTTGGGTCAAGACGAGATCCAGAGATCAAATTACGTCTAAGTTTAGGACAATACATTACGTTTCCGAAACGTACTAGTTTCCCATTTAACATTAAACCTACAGTTCCAGTTCCTTGAATTGGAAAGGTTGCCCCAACCACGGCTACAGCCAACTCTTGATTATGCAGCGGTTTAAAATTTATGTACAGCTCCCGATCTTTACAAAAGTGATGTGACGCACCCGTGTCAAAGACCCAGGCGTCGCCATCATCCTTTATGTTGCAAAGATTAGATTGAACCAAGAAATTTACCTGGTTGTCTGGAGTACGCTTAGAAGTAGACCTGGAAGTGGCTCTACTGACTCTGCTCCGTGGGCGATCAGGATTATCTCTTCGGAAGGGCTCTCTGGATATTGATGAATTACGGGAACTGTGAACGGCATCTCTCCTCTTTGAGTGGAAAATCTCTCTAGAACAGGACGAATCACGGGAACTGGCTGATGAATCATGGGAACTGGGAACGGCATCTCTCCTGTTTGAGTGGAAAGTCTCTCTAGAACATGACGAATCATGGGAACTGGCTCCGACTGATGATCCAGGACCAGAAGTGTCAGTATCATAGTAGCTACAGTTCCGCTTGATGTGACCCGACCGGCCGCATCTGTGACACTTGCCTTTAAACTTTTGTCTATAGCTGGATTTACGAGGAGGTACTCTGGAAAAACTTGCTTGGGCAGTCTCACCTCGGTCCTCCGCTCGAAGCTTTAGTCGAGACTCTTCAGCTATCAATTCAGTAAGGATACTTTGGAATTTGAAATTGTCATCTGACCAATGGAGAATGTTTTGCACCAAGTTGTTGTACTTTCTCGGAAGCCATCTCAAAAGTTGAAAAGAAAGGTAAGTCTCTTTGACAGGCTTGTTCATTCTGGCTAACCGGTCTGCAATTCTTCGAAGGCGTGCAGCATACATATCAATAGGTTCATCAGGACCAATTCGGCAAGCTAACAGTTCGGAAAATAGCATCATATGTCGAGAATGGTTATCTGGCTGGAAATGACTTTTAAGCTTTTGCCAAACTTCTGCTGGGTCATCAATGTTCTCGATGATCCTCCTGAAGTCTGGTTCCACATTAAGGTAAATTATTGAAAGGGCTGATCTTACACATGATTGATAGTCCTTGGTTCTGGCTACATCAGTGGTTTCCGGTGCTTCCTCTTTTCCGGTGACGATACTCCAGGCATTTTTGTCAAGCAGCAAATGTTTGACGTCAGCGGCCCAGTTGCCGTAGTTATGAGAATTTAGTTTAGTGATGCTTACCTGGATACTCGCCATTGTCATACAGTAAAATTAAGACTAGATAAGATTTTTTTATTATTATGTTTGTCAAAAGCTTATTATAACTTTTCATTTGTCAAAAAAAAAATTCCCAAAAACAAACATTCAAAAAAAATTTTGAAGTTTTTTTTCTAAATTTTTAATAAGTTTTTGTCTAAGTTTTATATATATATAAAATTTCAAGAGATAGACAACTAATGCTACAGTAAATAGAAGGTGTGCCCCCCCCTCCCACTAAAATTCATTAGGAGGTCATATGGCCACTATTTAATAACACTCGTCACCTGTTATTAAAGGGTTAACAAAGACCCTGGGGCCCATAACTGTGTTCTCGGACCTGGGTTCAGTCTAAAATTAAATTAAATTGAGCAGAGTGTGGAAGTTAAATATGTGTCGGCTTGGGTGATGTAAGTGTAGAAATTGAAAAATAAAGATGCATAAAATTTTAGGTTTTCCTTAAAAACTAACGTTTATTGTAACTAAAGCATAAATAAATAAATCAAATAAATAACTAATGTAAATAGAAATATAAATTCAATAATGGTAATAAAGCATGACATGTATGAGCAATGTATGAACAATGGCCAGTCACAGGCATACACAACACTAATATTCTCAAAAAAACATTTCATTAAGTCAGCTATTGGGAACTAAAACAGCCTATAGAGGCGCTGCTCGCAGCCTTCGATACAGGATAACTGTCTCTTTAATTTCCCTTTAACTAATGTTAAAGTCCCATTGAAATAATTCTTTCTTATAAATGTATTTAAAAGTTTTAGATATTCAAATTCGTATAATATTTACTTCGTCATATAAGACAGAAAAACAAATGTCATAGAAAATCTGAAATTGTGCAAAAGAATAATTATTCTGAACAAATTTAAAACACATGCAATGCAATGAGCTTACACGGCGTTATCCTGAATGGAGAAGTTACATCTTTTCTCCACCAGATGGCGTATTCGAGCGCTTGAATCGCCAATATAGAAGTACTCACATATTTGAAGAGCGTCAACAGCATGAATGACCATCATTCCTTCAATAAAAGTTCCATTGCATGAAGCCACAACATAATGAAATTCAGTCAAAGAATATTTATGATCATCAGGTAACTATTGCAAACTGTTAAAAAAACCATAGTTCCTTGTTAAAGAGGCTGTATTGAAAGACTATTTTACTTTAATAAAAACATCAGAGCTCAGCTTGAGTTCTGGCACTTTAAAAGAAACAAACATCGTTTAAAAAAAAACCGCGCTTCGGATCGATCGAATGTCCTTTAAATACATCGTGACCTTGGCACGTGAAAGCCTGAGACGCTGAGTTGAGAGGTATACCTCCTGCCTCACGGCAAAAATGAAAAACCGCGATTCACGGAGAAGCGATCTGCGATGGCGTACTGGATTGCGTTCGCTCGCGTCGCGTACGAACGTAACCTTGAAAACGATGACCTTGAAAGACGATCGTGAAGAGATATGACCTTGAAAAACGATTAATCGATGGAAACGTGAAACGAATCAAAACAGAGGGCATGTGAACTGGAAATGGACTAAAAATATGGATGCTCTTCAAGTATTGGAAAAACGAACGAAATAAATAACCAGAAAAACGAAATAAAAAGGGAAACAATGGAAAGCAAATGAATAAAGGTGAGTAACAGCTTAATTTGTATAAGTATCAAGGAAAATGGGTATGACAAATATGCTCAGTGCGGCGCAGCGAATATGGTGATATTTTTTCCTTACAGCAATATGTATTAAAGAGGTGATTATGTTCCGAAAATTGTGAAAAGGCAGTCATTAATACAAAAATTTGAAATGTAAAAAAACATCGCGAAAATCAACAAATGGTTCAAAAGAAAAAAAAATCAAAAATCAAAAAAAAAGTTTATTCGCAGAAAAAATAGCTAGCTTCATGAAAGATCGCAGCAAAAGCAAGTAACTGTTTCTCATTTGCAGAGCAAAATGAATCACTTATCGGATTTTAACGATGTCACCGCAGTAGGGATTACAATCCCGGGATCCCGCATCCCGGGATTCCGGGATCCCGGTGTATTTTTAATCCCGAATATCCCGGGATTTGTCAGAAAAAATTCCCGGGATTTACGGGATTGTCTGTTTTTTAAGTGGAATAATATTCAATTGAATTTAAAAAAGATATTTATAAACTTTCGCTTTTGGTTGGAAAAAAATCAATGTTCATGAAGTTTATACATGATTGAAAATGAATATATACCTCAAATATTTTTTACATATATTTCTAAGCGAGTAAATCTTTTACAGTAGAAATCTTTTGACTTGCAAACAGATGTAACACATACAGCTTTTAGACAGGAAAAATGAAATCATTTGTTTATTTCGATTTTACTGCGTTTGTCGAAATTTTCTTCACTTCGTAGATCATTTTTTGAATTAGCTTTTACTGATAAGCGTCGCATTTGTGTATGATAGTCATTATGGGCTAACTTTTTTGCTTTTCGTGAATTCAGACTTACTTTGTTTTAAGGATGTCGAATGAAAAGGATTCCGTGGCTCATCGGAAAGACAATGATACATCTTCAATATGGTACTACTATTTAACGCCAAAAGATGGGAAAAGCGCTAAATGTAAAAAGTGTAGCGCAGTGCTTAAAACGTTAGGTGGACCGATTAAGGGATTGCAGAATTTATTACATATAAAAAGTTGAAAATAGAGGACTATTTTAGTAGTGATAAGAAATCACTGGATTTGATTCTATCGAGAATGACGGCTAAAGATGGTTTTTTCATTTAACGTTTTCATCACTTCAATTGATTTAAGAAATTTATTGATAGCTAAAGGCTATAATGATTTGCCAAAATCTTCAATATCAGTTCGAAATCGTGTAATGAACTATAGTTTCATAATAAAGATGTTAATTACAAGAGAAATACAAACTTTTAAAACTTCGGGGAAAAAAATTACTTTGATTTTGACGAATGGACATCTACTGCAAACAAGCGATTTGTAAATATTAATGCCTCTTCAAGAAATATAAATTTAAACAAATTCTTTAATTTATGGCTTGTGCCTATACATAGATCTTTCATTAAAAAAAAGTGTATCGAAATGCTAACTCTGCGCCTAACTCTGTGTATGATATTTCAATGAAAAAATACGTTGTTGAAACCGTAACTGATGGACAAAATGTAATGCTGAAAGTCGTAAAAGAAATTGAAGCTGATGAACAGCTTTGCTTCTCTCATGGCATTCTTTTAGCAGTTTGTGATGATTTATATTGTAATCAACGAAATACAGAACCAGAAACTTCCTCCAGTAAAACAATAGCTGAAGCATGCTGCGGAAGTGAAAATTTAGCCCTAGAAGAAGATGATAAAGATGAAGATATTGAATCTTCCGAAAGTTTAGAATCGGGGTTTATTTTAATTTTTGAAGATGAAAACGGCTTTTCATACTCTGATGAATATATCAATGAACTTATTAAAAGAGTTCGAAAATTAGTAATTTATTTTAAACGATCTGCAACAAGGAATGAAGTTCTTCAAAAGTATGTTAAATCTGAAAAAAAGGAAAAACTTTCCCTTCTTTTAGATTGATAGACTAGATGGAATAGCTGGTAACTACTTGAACGATTTCATTTCTTGAAAAATTGCATACAGAAAGCTTTAATCTATTTAGAGCATGAGATCTGAATCGACGATTCCGATTTTCTACTTATAAACAAAATTGTTGAAGGCCTCAAACCGATACAAATCACAGTAGAAGCAATATGTTGCAGGGATTCTAATTTGTTAGTTACAGACGCAGCCTTAAAAATTCTTTAAACGAATTGTTGGAAAAAAAATCAAAATTTGCTTATAAAATGACAGACGTGTTAAAACTATGCATTAGAGAACGACGACGTATGGAATTATCGGGTGTTTTAAATTATTTGCATAATCCAAAACGAGATGATCTGAGTGCAAACTATCAGTATGTTTTCTATTCCTAACAAAACTGCTGTGAAGAAGCAAGTAAAAGCAATAATTGGAAGTGTGAATAACAGTGTTGACAATAGCAAGTCTGAGAATATAGAAATAATGCATATTGAGTCCACTGCGAAACGTCAAACGTATAACCAAGCATTTAAGGAAAAATTACAACAAGAAATCGAAAAAAGCATGCGAACTGTTGAACCTGAAACACACACACAAAAAAAAAAAAGATTTATCAATACAAATTACAAATGTGATGTCTCTTTTTGAAAATGGAGGAATACGCAGTCATCATTTAAAATTAGTTTATCAATATTTGCTGACAATTCCTCCAGCGAGTGTCGAAGCAGATCGAGCAGCTTCGGCAGCAGGATATATTGCAAACAAAATTAGAAGTCGACTTGGAGGTAATACTTTAGATGCTTTGATATTTCTTAGATCATATTTTCAAAGGAAAACCGATTAGTTAAGAGACACTGAGCAATTCAAATTAATGTTCTTTTTTTTACTTGATATGCAATAAATTTTTATTTTATGCAATGTTTTCAAATTTTAACAACTATCATTAATTAGAAATTTAAATAATACATTTATTTAAATTTTTATTGTTAAGTATTTGTTAAGTAGTAAGTGTTAAGTATTTTTATTTCAAGAAAAAAAAAGCATTATGTAGAGGAAAATCTTGTGCTTTTGATATCCTAAATTTGTAATCCTTAGTTATTTGGTAAAGACAATAATTCAAAATTTAATTAGTGATATTAATTTATTAGTTATCTTTCCATATTGTAAATATTTACCCATTCAAAGACGTTTTCAACACCAAATGAAAAAAAAAATTATATGGAAGATAGACTTACAGAATAGTAATTATAAAAAACATAGACTTTTTTGTTGTTTTTGTTACATTGTCGTACATCAACATCATATTTGTTTTAATTTCCAATTGTTGTAATTTATCCTATACTTTATTATTATTAATTAATTAATTTTGATCTTGGTATAATTTTTTAAGTTAGGTTGTATTTTTGTTTTAATTATTTTTTTAAATATTGTGAAATTTAGCTATTGTAAGAATTGGTAATATTGGAGAAATTTTAATTTTCGTAATCCCGGGATCCCGGGATTGAATCTAAACAATCCCGAAATCCCGGGACCGGAAATTAGTCTCGGGATTGTAATCCCTACACCGCAGCTAAACAAACAAAGATGTCATGATAATGGACATTTTTTATCCTGTGAATCAAACAGTGTGCTTTTTGAGGGGTATCTATAATAGCCTTAAAACTTAATATATTTTAATAAAAATTTGATATTCAGCCTAACTTCTTATTATTGCCAATTGCTGAAAATTTGAACAAAATCGGTTAATTAATAACCAAAATATTTTTTTTCGTTTTTTATAGAGGAAAAAGAGTTTTGCTTTAGTTTCATATTTTCAGTTCATTATTTCTTTTTGCTACTCGAACATTTCTTTTTCAACAACGCAAAACTTTCTGACTTATTCATGGGATCTTTTTTTTAAATTTTTTAAAGGAGTACAATTCGCACGAGAAACTCTATGACAAATGCGTCTATGAATTCTATGAAAAATGGAGTCTGGTTACGCCGGGCCCGGACTTGATTTCATTGAGTTTTCTTGGCTGGATGGGGCAAACTTTTAGCAATTTAGGCAGGGTTAATATATTTTGTTCGGCTGGATCTGAAAATTTCGGCTCATCCACATTATTTTAAATTAGATGTCTGAATCTTTGGAACAGGAGAAAAAAAAATATTTTCAGAATTTTTTTTTTTTTTTTTTTTTTTTTTTTTTTGAAAGATTATAAAAGATGAGCAGGGGAGAAGAGGGAAATCCACTTCCTGCATTAACTATGCATTTTTCTGGCCCTTTTGATACAATTTGCGTTTTTTCACAATCTTATGCAAAATTTGCGTGATTTTTTTTTTGCTATCTTTTAATGAAATTTACCATTTTTTCCGCGATATTTTGACAAAATTTGCCGTTTTTTGCGATCTTTTGGCGAAATTGGCGATTTTCCTTTGAACGATTAACGAAATCGAAATTAATTTGTTTTCGCGACTATTTGTCGGAATTCACGATACGTTTTATGTCCGAAATTTTGGATTTATGACCGATTTTTTTTTTCTAAATTTTCGTAAAAATTCTGAAAAAATATCACGCTTGTTTAGGAAAAAAATGCGCATAAACGCCACATCGGTACAAACGCCACATCGCTTGAAATTTTATTTTAAAACACGTAAATGCCGTGGCGTTTCTTCCGAAAATTACGGTAACATAATCTCTGCCAAAAATCAAGCAGAACAGCATTAACAGCTGAATGCATTGATCACTGGTAGAATCCCTAAACCTCATTAAATAAGAAAGAGGTTTAAACATTTAATTAACTAAACTGCTGAAAAAGAAGTATATATGTGATGATTAATGAAAATAAACAAAGTTTACCAATAAAAGACTAATGTTTATTTTAAACTTAAGTCATACAGATTAACATACTAAGTAAAATATTTATATTGTAGATCTTAACATTTTATCTTAAAAGTATAACATACCAATATTGGGAAAACTTCATGACACACACAGCTTCAGGGGTGCCCAGAGAGGGGTTTGGTGACATAAGATGCCTCATACAATTTAATTTTGGGGAGAATTTGAAAAAAAGTACATATTTTTGGGGGGGGGGATTTTTAAATTCTTAATATTTCCTTTTTTTACTGTTAAAAAAATCTCGATTTTTTTAAATATCACTTCTAAATTTTTTCATCATTTAATTTTCAGAAATGTTCCCTTGTTTTCTTTCTTTAAATTCTGGATAAGAGCAATAAGAACTCATTCCGCTTATGCTCAACTCGCTATCCTTTGAATGTGCAGTAGATTATAAATAGAATGTATTTTAAAATTGATATTCTGCTTAGAAGGGGGTCAATATTAAAGTTTGAGGGGTTTTTTTTGGGGGGGGGGATATTTGCATCATTGGGTTTGGCGGGGATGGTCACCACTGCACAGCTTCAAGAGAACCAGAGCTCTTTCACATTAATGTACTCGAAAACCACCATCTTGAAATATCTCCAATACCTCCATTAAAGAAAAATAAACTTGTATATTTATATATTGATGTAGAAGGTGTAACAAATAATACTATTGAAATAACTTAATAATATATTTCAAACATACGTATATGATAATTCCTGAACAGAGATCCTGTTCCCGTTTACTTCTGAAAATCAGTGTTGCAATACAAAATCTCAGCACAAAAGTGAAAGCCACAATTCAATGTCTAAAGGTAAACCACTTCTTTATTCCAAAAAGCAGATCTGAAAATCACCATGACAACTTTCTTCATAATGGCAATCTCAGAAACACCCACAAGTTTAAGTGAAGTACGAGAAACTTTCAACAGAATTACGTACAGTAATTAAACCTTAAATAAGAAAGTTATTGATATTTCATTTAATATTATCGACAAGCCTTTTTAGAATGCAACTCGCCTCTAAACACTAAACATATGGATTGAAGAGCTGAAAGATTTAAGCTGTCTTAGCTCAGCAAAAAGGGATACATTTATACCTTCCAAGCATGCGAGAAAGTAACCGCTGCACAGTCCGGAAGTCACGTCTACTGATCTCTGGAGTGCTAGTGAAAGAGAGGATGAAGCATCATATGCAAATAAGAAAGGATGACCAGAAGACTAACACCACCTCATGTTGGTTCATAGCAGCTCCCATTGTTAATTTAATTCTCGGATAGATTGCGTCTTGGATTTAAAGCATGTGATTGGAGACCGGCACATACAATAGAAAAGTGAAAAGTAAACAATCTTGTACAGTATATAATTTATGTGCTAATTATCTATGTTAAAGGATGATACTTAAAAATATGTAGGGTTGTGTATGTACAATGAAAGTTCTCTGGAAGAAGGTGGAAAAATAAAATTCAGTAAAGAGTTCATATTCACTTGAACAACTGATACTTTATTTCATAATAACTTCTCAATAGTAGATAAACAGGATTTGAAAATATATTATTGACATTAACACTGATGAATTAAAAACAAACTAAAAATAATAATCTTACTGCATCCAGGATATTGGACCTGCAATATCCAGTATCTCGAGTATTTCAGAAGATAAATATGCGACTTAATGGCGGGAGCCGTTAATATCTACAGTTGGCAAAAAAATTATTTGTACACTTCATTTTTTTTTTAATTATAATGAAATTAAATAAAAGATTTAAGCAAAAAATCCTGTAATACATTAATTTAATGCATTATAATAATATAAAAGCAAAAATAAAAGAAAACGATTTGATTTCTTGCATTATAATAAACAAATATACAAAAAGATAATGCAAAAAAAGTATTTGTACACTACATTAATGTACTATAATTAAGGAAAATTTAGTTAAATGATACAAATTAATATTTTGTGTGAATTCCATTATCGTTTATGACTACTTCTAGATGGTGTGACATAGATTCCAACTTTTTTGTAGCGGTCTGGTTTATGTTATTCCATGACTCAATAAGAGCTTCTTTAAAACTGTTTTTTCCTGATACATATTTTTTTTTCGGATTTTTGCATCCAATAGCATCCACAAATTTTCTGTTGGATTCAAGTCTAGATATTGTAGAGGAGTTACCAGTCGCCTACAAGCATTGTAGAGTGATCATATTATGCTGATGATCACAGCAGTATGCTTTGGTTGTTATCCTGCTTAATGTGAAAAGCTTCCTCTATGCGTAATTTCTTAGCACTGTTTAATAAATTATGCTGCGACACATCAATGTATGTTAAAGCTATCATTCCAGTATCAATAAATTCCAAATGTCCTGCTCCATTAGAAGCTATACACCTCAAAACCATAATATTCTCCCCACCATGCTTGAAAGTTTGAAGTATACTTTCTGGAACTAGAACAGTTTTATTTTTACGCCAAATTTTTCAAATGCTTAGTGGTAAGAAAATTCTGAATTTTCGCTCATCAGAAAAAATTACTGTTTTCCAAAAATCCAATGATTTACTTTTGTATGCGTTTTCGCCTTTCCTTGGGGTTCTTCCTTTTAAATCTGCATTGAGAAGAATATTTCTTATTATTTGAGGTATTACTCTGATGTTAGAAGATGTTGCAAGGTCTCCAGTAAATTTTTGAACTGAACCCATCGGAGTTTTTGAAGCTTTTTTAACAACACTCCTTTTTTCACTCATTGTTAATTTGCTGAAAAGTCCTGTTTTTCGTTGAGTTTTGGTGCATCCAATTTCTTCATACTTTCTCACTATGCATCTAACAGTTGGAAATGGTAATTTAATAGCTTTTCGAAATTTTTGTTGCAAGTTTCAATTTTTATGATGCTCAATGCTAGGATTTCATATATCTAGAGGTACCTCTCCAGTTTTAGATGCCATTTTCAATTACTTCAAGAGCAAATTAGATTAAATGTCAGACAATTATAATATGAAGTTAAAACTTATTAACAGCTTCTGTATAAGTAGTCCTTTGAACGATAAACACTATAAAACACAAGTGTATATCAGGATGGGGAAATGTACAAATACTTTTTTTGCAGTAAATTGTTAAACTTTTCCTATTAGAAAATTATTTTACATCTTTATCAAAATTTTCTGTTGTTTAATTTAAAATGCATGGTAAAAATACTGTATTAAAACTATTTTTGACAAAAAATCTGCTTTTATTTACTTAAAAATTAAACATTTTAGAGTGTACAAATAATTTTTTTGCCAACTGTATCTAAAATGGCGTGGATTGAAAACAACATTTGGGGTGACGCCAACCAAATGAGCCAATCTCAAACTGACTATCATATCGATGCAAAGGAAGATTCGATCAAATCGAACTACTGCTATGCACTGTTGCCATCTGGTGGGGAAAATATCGTTACAAGAATTAAATTCAGTTTATTACGGGATTTCATGTGTGTAGACGAAGTTATGTTGATAGATAGAAACAAAATGGTGGAATTCAAACAGACTTTTTAAAGAAATATTGCACTATTTAAATAAAGTAACATAAATAGATAAGTTTAAATTATATTTAAATGTACTTTTGAATTTATAATGAAATAAATAAAAGAATAAATGGGAATGATAGGTTAATGAATGTAATAAATATGGAATAAAATGGTGAATTAATGGGGATATGGAGATGGTGAGAAACACTATTTTGATGGGTTTCCATTAAATAAAGACTGTGAACTTGTGAAATAAATTAAAAAGTAAAAATATCATTGGAATAAATGTAAATAAAGTTAAGTAGAATATATTTAAATAAAGATAAATATTAAAATAAGAGTAAAAGTAAGTTGTACTGGCAAAGATATGTACATTATGGAAGACTGGGTCTACCATAGTTAACAACCTAAGCTAAAGTTTGCTGTCACAGACACCATAAGCTGAGTCTTAGAAGTTAAAGTTTTTTCAATTATTTGTGAACATCTGTTGTTTGTCTTCAATCAACAATATCTAAATCATGATTTTTTTTCCTGTATAAAATTTAATGTTTGTATATAGAAGCTTATATATCCTGTTACATATATCATATAGCAGCCTCTGCCAGAATGAAGCGGCAGTACCACCTTCTTTGCATATTATTGTTGATTGAATTAAAGATCAGATAGAATTAAAGATTAAACCATTAAGTGGTGCATATAAAAAATTGTATATCATGTATATACATAGCTATACAAAAGTATTTAACCCGTGAGAACTCTCACCCATTTTCGAACACGAGAACTCGTGCCGGATATGTTATACCCTAGTTCATTTCTGTTATTGAAATATCAATTAACACAGTTTATAAGCCAATTTTACATACTTAAATATTTCAAAATAATACATTAAAGAATTTTAATGAATTTAAAATTAGAAACTTACATGTTTAAAGACAATTTTGACAAATTATATACTGGTTTTTAACACAGACACTTTTTTCACATTTTTGGCACATAAATCTTGATTTTCTGTCCTTAATACATGGACAAAATGCACATCGTTTATAATTCGCCTTGAGTTTTTTAGAAGGTGGTTCACTATTCGAGATTTCCAGTTCCTTAGACGTGCTTGGACAAGTTTTTTTTTTTTTCAGGTTTATGGTTTCTGTATTGTTCTGAAAGAATAAGACCCAGTGTTTTCAGAAAGAAACGTCTGTTTCTGAACTGTGAGGGTGGATTTTTTGTGGACATCAAAAGAATCCTGGTATTAATAGCAGCCACATTCAACATTGAAAATAAAATAGCCATTGGCCAACGATTTGATATTTTTGCTGTAGTGTATGCAGCAGCCATTTCATCGACGACGTCCACAGCTCTTTTCGTGAGATTATAAAATGTGATGATATCTGGTTTTTTCAGTTCCATGGTAGTTTCATCTATCTTATCATCAGTATGCATTATAGAATACATAACTACATTTTTGTTCTTTTTTTGCTGAGTATGAAACAATTGTTGTTTCTTTTTGGAATCCAAAGACTGAAGAGTACAATTCTTTTTTCACTAAAAATTCAGGTGGTATTTCTCTTTTATTTTGTCTAAGTGTTCCAACAATAGTAATTTTCTTTTTTAAAAGTTCTTGAGCAAGCTCATATCCCGTATACCAGTTGTCAGTTGTTAAGTTTCGTCCAGAATTGAACAGTGGTGTCATCAACCGCATCACAATGGTCGAACTACAGTCTATTTTGAAGGGTATGTCGGGTTGCTGACCAGCATAAATCTCCATATTCCAGGTATCAAATACTCTCGAATCTACAAGTGCAAATATCTTTATGTCATATTTAGCAGGCTTTTTAGGCATATACTGCCTAAAGCTGCACTGTCCCCAAAAAGGTTCCAATTTTTCATCAATTGTGACGAATTCTCCGACAGTATATGCATTTTTGCAATTGTCAACAAATGTTTCAAAAAAATCTCTAATTGGAGCCAATTTATCTATTTTTCTCCTACTTTGTCGATCATTAATATTGTCAAAGCGTAGGCATCTCATCAAAAAAAGAATGCCACTCATGGTTTTAGGAAATATGTCAATCCCGGTTCCATCCGTGGCATACAAATCCTTCAAATTAGTGTGGGACAATTTATGAGTTCTACATAGATATAAAAGTCCGAGAAATGCTTTTATTTCGATTTCATCTGTCTTCTTTGCATCTCTCTCTCGAGTAAAATGCTCTTGAATTGATTCGATATAAATGTTTGTGCATTGCACCATCATATCTAACATGTTGTTATCGAACAGAATATTCCACACATCTAGGGGTGAAGTAACATCTTTAGAATAAGCTGTATTACCTGGAAGCTTGCTAATTACATTTCTTGAAGGCTTCCTAACATTTTGCCGGTAATTTTTCTTCTACCATTTTGTAATTTTATCTTTAGCGATATAAAAATCGGTTGTTGATTGTGAATTTTCATCTTCTGTTTCTGTTTCGATTTCAATAGAAGAATCATGATGGCTATAATATTCTTCATCACCAGAGGCAACACTCTCGTCAGATATATGCTCAGAGGTGTAGCTACAGATATTTTTTTTTTTTGGGGGGGGGGGAATTTAAAAATTTCCCAACGTGAAAAATATTGTTCTAATTTCCAATTAAAATTATACAATGCAATGTGCATATAATGATAACAATACTTATGCCATAAAAAATAATTCCTTTTCAAAAAAAAAAAAACTAGATTTATTGCTATTTTTTCATCATGAAAATAAAGATCAGAAGAAAAAGAGATAACGATTATACTTTTACCCCAAAGGTTAAAGAAACAATTTCAAATAATGCAATGAATGTAAGATTCAAAGTTAGAGACATTGCATACATTTAAAGAAAATTATGTAAATACTAGCTGTCCTGCCCGGCATTGCCCGGGCCCGTGATGTTATTCAGTTTTCAAATGTATTATTTGCTTTCTAAATGACCCTTAAATTAAACTCAAATTTCTATGATTTTATATCTTTAAGTCCATTTTGTCAAAATTTATATTTTTAAGCGGAAAAATCACAAAAAGATATTGAATTGAAAGCACATGCTGTTTGGTATTTTGTTTTCTATGTAATTTGATTTTTTGGAAACTATGCTAACCGAAAGGGAACGAAACTGCGACAGAACACTCAGGTTTTTACTGAATTCATAAAAATTTTCACACATTTTATTTTGTAAAAAAAAAATTCTATCCATACGAAAGTTCCAAAATTTTAGTAATGTAAATCTGGTTTATTGAAAGGCTCTAAAAAGATTATCTAGTTACTTTTAGCCAGGATGTAATTCATGTTTTTCGGTGTATTCGAATGGGTTAAATCTCATATTTTTTTTAAACAAATTGAAACTAAATTATGAGAATGTTTTAGCTTTAAGAAAATATTTTCGGTTTGTCTGGACATATATAGAATTGCGCCCTGCAAAGGCAAAACCGCAATGAAACGATCTGGTTTTTATTGATTTCCTAAAATTTTTCACACTTTTTATTTTGTAAAAATTATTCCTACTCATCCGAACATTTTAAAATTTTTTAAGAAGGTGTAAATTTGATCTATTGAAATGCTTTTAAAAGTTTGGGCTGAAATATGTACGATAAAAATGTTTTTAAGCTTAAAGAATATGTTTTTTGTTTACTGCTACCTATAGGATTGCGTTTTGCTAAGTCAAAACCGCAATGAAAACGATCGTTTTTTTATTGATTTCATAAAATTTTTCGCACATTTTATTTTGTAAAAAATATTTCTATCCGTCCGAACGTGTCGAATTTTTTGTAGGGAGTATAAATTTGGTCTATTGAGAAGATTTTAAAAGATTGAGTTGAAATATGCACACTAAGATAATTTTAGCATGGAAAAAATATCCTCTCTGCAAATCGCAAAATGACCTTCTTTTGCCAGTATATTTGAAAGGGTTAAAATCGAAATATTTTAAAACCAATTACTCCATCAGTTAGAAGAAAGTTTCAACTTTAAGATCCTATTTTTGGTTTGTTTATATCTTAAAAATTACGACCTGGAGGGGTATTGACAAAAGAGAGAAAAATAGTTTTGGAAAAAACGACCATTTTTGAATATTTGTTTTCAAAGGGTTAACTGCAACATTTTTTCCAATTGGTTATTGCATTTGAGACCTAAAAATATGATCTTTCGAAATATGTCTCGTAAGTTTAACTACGTCGAGCAGTTTGGTTGATTTGGATTTAAACAAAATGATCCAAAAACAAAAATAAACGGGGGAAAAAGTTCTTCCTTCTTTTGGATGCGTAATTGAGTTTCTGTGCATGTGCAAACGTTTTCTTTCCCAGAACATTAAAAAAATGATTTTTTGAAGAGATTGAGTTCTGTTTCATAATTAATATCTATGAAACTAATCAAAAAATTAAAATTCTGAGCTTCAGGTGCATCAGGAGAGATATTGAGATACTCTCAAAAAAAATTTTGAGCTTCGTATGTGCTGTAGATTTTGCTAGCCATCGCAGACACACACACAGACAGATAGAGCGTTTTGTTCTTTTATTAGTATAGATATGAAATAGGGACCAAAAAATATTACATAAAGAAAAATTGTAACGATTGCTAATGCACACTTACATTGTATTTTTTTTCATTTAACATTGATCCTTCTGTTCTTTAAAGAAGCCGACCTAATGATCACATCGTCCAGTTTAACTAAGTCCGCTATTTCATTTTGACATTTCAAAAGCATTAAGCTCTTCAGTCTGTCATCGCTCATGGTAGTTCGTAACTCATTTTTTATAATTTTTAGCTCACTAAATGTCCTTTCATTTGACGCTACACCATAAGCTGCTGTGAATGTTAAAATGCACAGTTTAAAGGCTTGACCTAAATAATTTTTGAATTTTTTGGCATGAACGAAAAATTTGTTAAGAGATTCAACATTATTGTTTGAACACAAGTCAAAAAGTATTTCCTTTTGACTCTGCAAGTCGTGTATGTCAGGTTTATCAGATTCAGGAGGATAACTTTTTCTAGATTACCGTATATACTCGCGTATAAGTCGAGAAATTTTAGACAAAAAAGAATTTCAAAGTGGGGGGGTCGACTTATATGCGAGACCTAAAAAAAATCTATAAAAAAATATCGGAAAATAGTTTGCTAGCACCTAAAAAAAGAGATGGGCAAAATCGCCCAATATAAGGAATCGTTCCAGTCAGAATCGTTCACCAAAAGGAATGAGTCATTCGAAGTTGTTCCGAAAAAAGAAACCAATCCGAGAAAAATGGAACGAAAAAAGAAACGAGTCCAAGAAAAAACGGAATGAATCAGATTTTTCTTCGTCATTCCCCGATTCCGATTTATGACATCAAGCATAATTTTTCGGACGATACATTTCGGAACGAGTCTGATAGATTGATCCTTTTCAAAGTTATTTCATTTTGGAACGAGTCTGAGGATTCGTTCTTTTCGGAATGATTCAGAGGAGTCCGTCTTTTTCGGAAGGTTTACGAGGAATCGATTCTTTTCAGAGTCGTTTCATTTCGAAACGAGTCTGAGGAATTGGTCCTTTACGGAGTCCCAGTGGAATCATCACTAATTGCTTGTAAGCTTTGGACAGTACTTTTTACTATCGCAATGCAGTCAATGACGTTAAAATCAGGTGTCTCCATAATTTCAGTTAAAATTTTTATTTTACTTAAGATGTTTTTTATGAAAAAAAAATGATGCAATAAAATCAAAAGTTTTCATTTTCTTACAAATTCCAAATGCTTTTGTTCTAGTAGAGGAATCAAAAGTCTTTTCATTGAAAATATTTTCTAATAGTTCTATTACCATTTTAAATGATTGAGTTAAAGCTTTGACCGATTCAGCTCTTGCAGTCCATCTGGTTTTTGATAGATTTTTAAGTTGAATTACTTTATCAATGTTCTCTACATTTGACTGATAATGCTTAAATCTTTTTGTACTTGAAGTGAAAAGACATAGAGCTTTTCAAGGATATTAAACAAATCTTGAATTAATATGCTAACGTTGCAAGCATGTTCTAGAGCAGTATTAGTGTGGTGATCTTGACAAGGTATGTAAGGAACACTATGATCGACAATCTCAAATATATGTTTTTGTACACCATTGAACCTCCCTGACATATTTTGAGCAAAATCATAAGACTGGAATGCAAGCTTCAAATAATCAATTTCTATTTCATTTAAGCACTGTAAAATTAAATCTGCCATTCCCTTTCCAGTTTTGTCACTACATTCGATCGTTTTGAACAATCTTCCCCTAATTTCACCTTCATTACTTACACTTCGGATAACAATAGACATTATATCTTTGTGTGACAGATCTGGAGTTGTGTGGGCCAAAACTGCAAAACATAAACTATTTTTTATTTCAGAAGTGATTATGAATTTCTGATGCTATTAAATTTATCATTTCATTTTGAGATTCTGGACCCATATATGTAACATGATATGGTCTCAATTTTTTATCTTCAAACCAACATTTCATTGTAGTATTGTGCCTTGAGATAAGCTGTATCACTTCACAAAAATTTCCTTTATTAATATCATCGGTGTTTGACTCTCGAAATGCTAATCCTTGCTTTCCAAATATTTTACAAGTATCCATTAAAATTTTGATAACTTCTCTGTTGTGCATTCGAACTTTTTCTTCCTGAATCAAAACTTGTCTTTTTGAATTTTCAATTAAGAGATCAATATGTTTTTTCTTTACAAGAAAATTACAAAAATTAGAGCAGACTTATGAGCTTGAGATGAGAAATGTTGTTGGAGCTTCCCTAATTTATCTTTTCTGCAATTTTTCATTTTACCCCATACTTTTACTCAGGTTGAAGTCCAAGCATCTTCTCTTTTTTCACGACCTATACCAACAGGAAAAAAGGCAACTTACAAAGCAAAAAGCAGCATGATTTGCTGTACTGTATTCTAAATATTCAAATTCTGTATACCAGTGGGGATTAAACCGGTTTTTTCCATCAGAAGGAAAATATGCTAATTTATGTTGATGTGGACCTAATTGAATTAAATAATTTTTCTGATTTTCATTTAAACTATCTGGACGTAGACCAGGATCGTGATTAACTATTTCAGAGGTACTTCCACTGTCTTCAATTGAAAATTCTAACTCATTATTCAATTTATTCAATACTCTGCATCCCTCTTCAAGAACTATATCACAGGTTTCTTTAATTGAAGAGATAAAGTTAATAATCTCAGTTATTGCCAATTTCTCGTTAACTATGTCAGATTCATTATATTGAGAAAAAATAGTTTTGCTCTGAGTTAATTTTTCGAGAATAAAAGAAAATTTTCCCATAAAAGACACCCGGTCTGACTTATTTTCATTTTCTTCTTTAGTTTGGTTTTCACTTGTGAAGCTTGCAATCTCATTTTGAAATTCATTATCCATTTCAGATTGGCTTTGAGTTTTGGAATTCATAGCCTCATGTAGAAATTCACTTTCTTTTGAAGAATCCAAATTATACTGTTGAAGAAGTTGATCTTCACTCTCGGTCTTGTCTATAGGGAAAGAAAAATCTTTTATTTCTTCAGACTTTTTATTTAAGTTCAACATGTCAGTATTACAGCTTATGCTGATTATTTCTTCATTCGACGGACTGCTTTCATATCCATATATTTGTTCTGATTTCACATAGTGCACTTTTTTCCTTTTACGTACTGAAGCATCGAATGGATTTTTAGGGGCTCCAATTTCCTGCACAGAAACTCTATTCCCATTATGATTGTTTTTTTCATGCTGAGGTTTATAGTCATTATTAAATACTGCTTTACAAATACAACATTGAACTTTATATCGCTTTGGTTTCATATTTTATAAACAGGTAAAAATATAAGTTTTTTATCCGCACACAAACAAAGTAAAAAGGAACACATTTATCAGAATAAATAATTTTTTGAAATCACATTTGCTTTTATAATAATTTTTTCTTGACGATATAGGGTTACCAGTATTTTTTCTGGCACAAACTCATTAGATATTGTTGCCCAGTTACGTAACATAGCAGGTGTAGCTACTATTATAGAAATTAGGACTCCAGCTTTTTTTTTTTCATAAACTTTATTGGTGCCTGAATAAATAAGTATTTTTTTTTTTTTTTTTCAAAATTACTTATTCCAAGTTCTTTTAATACTATTTGAGATTAGCATAAAATGGAAATACAAATCGCATTTTTCTTTTACAATATTAGAATAGAATGCTATTTTGAAATAAAATTTGCAGATTTAAGCTTAGATTGACTCGACGACAGGTTGAATATGAAAAAATATGAATATTTTGTTGTTTTATTTTCATTTTGACAATAGAATATGTTATAATTGGAATGATTATTTTTATTTTTAAAGATCTATTGCGATTTCTTTTCTTTTGTCAACCATCATTAGTTTAAAAATTGCCCTTTTTTGTTTACTGTCCTTGCTATCAGGGTTGGCAAGTTTCTTCCGCAGTGGAAAAAAGCAGCCAGAAGAAATAGGTTTCTTCCAAGTGGAAGAAATGAAAGAAACTATTTTTCTTTAAGAATTTACCATATATTTTCAATTTTGTAACATATAATAAATATCTTCTTCCTATAATCTAATATAAATAAATTTCACTGGACCAAAACAAATTTAAGCATATATGCTAAATTAATAATTGCATCAGCTTTTCAAGATCACACACAACACTTATCTCGAGACCTTCCTTCAACCATTGGCTAAATGAAAAGAAATTTTATCCAAAATACACAAAATCAGTTAAATGTTATCCATTTCAATTTAACCAACATATTTTTTTATTATTTAAATTTCTGAAATTAGTCGTAAATAGTGGAGATTCTTTACTAATGGTAGAATGAAACCCATTTAAATAAAAGCTTTTAATTTACATCAATTTTATTAATGTAAATAATGTATAATAATTACTACATTAAATAGAGATCAATCAAAAATATGGTTTTGTTTTTGGCCCAAAATCTGAGTTTTGCCAAAAATGAGGGCGAAAATTCGGCCAATCGAAACAAATAGTATTCCAAAAATCTTGTTTTTTCCTTCGGAAATTTTCAATTTTATTTATTGATTTGAACTGTGTTGGCTCAAATGAATGTATTGCAATGAACTTCTTTGTTTATAATTATCAATCATCTCATAGAAAATTTTTAGTTTAAACTGCATTATATTTCAAATATTCTTTGAGAAAGTTCTAGAATAAAAAATGATCATTTACAAAAATCGGTACTACTCTGTTGTCCCGTCAACCAATTTTGCCAAATTATACATATTGGCATAATTCTTATTTTAAATAACGAAAAAACAAATAATTAGTAGAATATTAATAAAAATATTCATAAAAAGTTGAAATAAAAGTCACTTAATGGCATTTAAGCACATGAATCGTATTTAATGTCATTGAATATGACATTCATAATCATCTATTATTGGCGTTTAATCTTATAGTTTGGTGATAATTTTTTGGTCGATGGGATAACCTAGTAGTACTCAAAAATCATTATAGAAGAAAAATCAAGATGTATATATACCTAAAATTAAAATTTTTTTTAAGTGAAATTTGTATGATTAGAAAATCTTTCTGTGTCATGGAGGAATTAATTACGTATTATTGTATATGAAAATAAAGTTTTGGGATTATTAACAGTTTTACATAATTAATAAATACTATACATATAATTAATTTCAATTATGTATATTTATGTATTTATTAATTACTTTAAAAGATACCATTTAACTACTAAAAATTTTTTGGGTGTTACCATTTTGGCCAAAAAGTAGGAAGGTCATTTAAATTAGGTTTTGGCTTTAAAAACCTGTCTTGATCTATCCTCAGTATTAAAAAAAGGTCATTAAAATCTTTATTTTTCTTAGTATAATGCAACATAGTATAGCAAAAAAGGTTTTTAGCAGTAGGATGCAATCAATTTCTCAACTTAAATTAGACGAAAGCAAAAAATGAAGATTTTTTTTCCCCCCCCCCCAAGTCCTACACTTCAGGATAGTTTAAAAGCATTTTGACATATCCAGATATTTTTAGAACACTAATTTTTTTAAATCAGCATTAAAATATTCATGCTATATGGAAAATATAAAAAATTACAAAATTTATTTTCTGTGTTTCACAGTTTAAAATAATGCACATTTATATGAAAATATATTTTTATGTGAAAAATAAACAATTTGTGGGTAGTTTCTTTTTCTTTATAAATGGAGCAATTAATAAAAAAATCCATTCCATTATTAAAAAACCCAATCTTTACAGTAGTAAAAATCCATCAACTGAAAACGTCTGCTGAACCTAAAGTTTGTTATTAAAAAAAATAGCTTATCTTTGCAAAAATAATATTTATAGTAATAATTAAATTTTTCAATTTAGATTTCATGTAATTAACTTTAATTCTTTTACATAGTTCATATACTTTGAGCATTTATTACGGTTTCTAGTCATTTCTTCCAGTTTTTTTTTCATTTCTTCCGGTTTTTTCCAGTTTCTTCCACTGTCCTGGAAGAAATAGGTTTCTTCCAGAAGAAACCCAACCCTGCTTGCTATACATGTCTTTTCCGGCTGGAATTTCCAGATCAGAGCACGGCCTCGGCCACATATAAGCTATCTTGGCCCAGCGTGGCCCGATTTTAAAATTAAAACTTTGGCTCGTGCTGGACCTACCGAATCTATATTTTCACAGTTCAGGGGCCGGCCTGAACAAAAATCTTTGAAAACAGGCCCAGCTTGTGTAAAAAACAATTAAACCAGGCCCTATCCAGCCCAATTTGATATCTACAAAAAATACCGATTTTTCTTAGTGTACAATTAAGATTCTTTCTTCTAAAGAATGCTGATAAAAAGAATTTAAAATAATTATTTTCTTGCGCATTTCTGAATTCACTTTTATTCGGAAAAGCATAAAATTGGCAGATGTTCTTATCTAGAAAAAAATGTTATCGAATGGCGCATTCCTTTTTTTTTTTTTTTTTTTTTGGAATGAAAGCAAAAGATATTTCAGAAAATGCTGTCAGATATTGGTTTTTGATTCGATTTTCAAAACATTATAGCAAATAAAGAAGAAAAACCTGTCGTTATGTGACAATAATCGCCTGTAATTGGATAAGTAATTTATTTATCGAAAAATGGAAAACGCTATTCAATTTCAAATCATTTCAATCCAATCGCTTCAGGCCTGTCAATGTTAATGTAAATGCCTTTGTTTATGCCTTTTCTTTTAAAAATGAGTCAGAAAATGTTTCAGAAAGTTTTGTGTTATTCAACAGGGAATTTGAGAACCACCTCAAGGTACATTTCCAATGATTCCCCTTACCAGAAGTTCGTTATCATTATTACTTTTTTGCAAAGCAAAACTGTCTGCCCGACACATGCCTATAACAACCAAGTCCAGTTTTGGCCCAACTCAACTATGCAGAAAAAAATAATCCTTACCTCGGCCTAGCCTGAGTCCAGGGGTGCCATTTGGGGGGAGGGCAGGGGGGACATACCCCCCTCCCCCGAGAAAACAGACATTTTTGATCGCAGCCTCTATTACAAGAAAAAACTTCTGGGTGAAAACGTGTGAGATTAATGATGTTATTATATGACTATGAACAAGGTAATAAACAATCTGGAAAGCCATTTTGGGGGGACCTGGCGATGTGAGGGGAATCCCCCACCCCCCGTAGGGTATTTGATGTTGCACAGTGTTCTCCTTTCATACTCCTGACATAAAAATAGCTTGAAAATTTCCCTCCAAAGATAAAAAACTGTCTAAAGTGAAAGTTTTCATCAGTCCTTTGAGACTTCATATTCGAAATTTTTACTGTTTTTGCATCTATGATTCGATAATTTTTCTGGTTTGAGGATTAAAAGGGGGGGGGGGGGTAATAAACTGATGGTGCTCCTGCCTGAGTCTGCAAAAAAAGCTAAGCTCAGGTTCAAACATGATTAACTATCTGATGACGTTCTCTACATATTGGACATAATATATTCCTGTATTAATGTTGTCAAAATAAAATCGGCTCATGCAGCACATTTATACGTATTCTTGTGAAACTCATATTTATTGAAAACAATTCAAATTTTATGAGCTTCTTTTAAATTTTTATATCAGACTGGTGGATGCACTCTGTTTGAAAGTTTGCCTTTCATTTTGCCTGCTTGGTCCATGGGCCATGCCAGTACCTTGGACCAAGCCCAGGCCCAGACAGACTTCTAGTATATGAGCCATTATGGCTTTTCATACGAAAGTAACATAAAGTTACGGAGTATAATTTGAAATTTTTCAGAAATGAACAAAGTGTTGGAGGAAACAAAGGAGCGGAGAAGGCTGTTTAGAGTCAGATATTGATACACAGGAGCAGAAACATTTAGGTCTAATAAGTGTATGATGTTTTCGTAGAACAGAGAAATACAATGACAAATTGAGTCTGGTTGATTTCTTTTGATAATTTAAATTGTTTGCTAAAACATAGTCACCGAAAGAATAAAAAGTTCATATATTTCTTACAATTATTTAAAAAAAAAAAAGTTTTCAAAAATCTAGATTTTCTCAACTCTAAGCTCAAATTTCCCAACTTCACACATATTGGGGGGGAGACTCCCTCCCCCATACCCCCTTATAGCGATGCCCCTGTATATGCTCATCATCACTAGAAACAGTCTCTATAAGATGTCAAAATATTCATTTTTTTCATCGTAATTCATATAGCGCGTCATAATTCACTAAACAGAGAGGAGAAAAAAGAACATTCTGACTGACGTGAGAACTAGCATGGGTATGACATACCCGCGACACCTGTTTCTCTAAATCTATTTTTAGAACAGAATTAGTTTTCCCCCTCATGAAAGAATGTGACCTTGGAAACAGCTACACGGAGTTCTGGTATAATCCGACAAGAAGAAAGTAAAAGAAAACTTTGAATGAAAATAGATCAGGCATCTCATACCCGTGCGAGTTCTCATGGGTTAAATACTGTATTACTGCTGAAAATGTGCTTTAACTGTGTTATCAGCTCAGATTTAGAGATAATTTGTTACATATGTGTATTAAATGTTATTAGTTAATTTTAATTTTTCTGATGCCAAAATTACACACTATAGCATATTTTAGATTAGTTATTAAAAATTTGCTTGTATAATTTAGTGAAACTTGATGCAGTAATTTTAGACAAGTGGTTCTTTTTATACCTTTGTTTAAATATAAATGCCCTCCCCCCCCCCCTTCAAGTCTCCTTTTTAGAATAAATGGCCCCTTTCTCCACTCTTATGAGATTAAAATTTGTTGGGAGACTTGGTAATATAGATATGAATTCACTGAAACATTGTGAATGGAAATTTCACAATGATTTTTTGAAACAATGTTCAAAGACATAAAGATATATGCTCCAAAACTTCAATTTGGATACCTGCAAAAAGAAAAAAGTTGAAGGTTGTTTTTTAATATCATATGTAGTCTCATTGAACAGCTAAGACTGTTCTACACTTGTTTTCTCTGGATGCAATAAAGCTTGTTGATAAGAATTTAAGTAATTTTGTTCAGTCTCCTAGGAGTCTCCAGTACTCAGTTAAACAATAGAGGCATTGGTCTTGCTACAATAAATCATCAATGTGCCTCCCAGACAGGCTCAACAAGTTAACGAGAGCATGCTGGCTACTCTGTATGCTGTATTGTTTCTGTTTTAAACATGTTTTTCACAATTCATGCTGTATAAGATCATTATCATGCATTAAAAGAAAGGAATTTTCATTGGTTGCAGAATAAGGTATGACATGATCTGAGTATCTTGTCTATATATCATCTTGCCATTAAATTCTCATTCTGGTATTTCTGCATAATATGTAGGGAATGTGTATTTAACTATCCTGATTTTGGCTTGTACCATTAATCTATCTCTGTACTGTTATATTTCTTGTAAAAACATGGTCTATTTTGAATATCCTTTCTCTCCATACTAGAATACATTAGGTGGCACACTTCAAGCTCAGAACTTATTAAATGGAAAGTACTCCAATCATGTTTCATCAAACTGTGATGTTTAGCAAACTAACTTCTTCAGACTGTATAGTATTTTCAAGTCAAAGACATGCATACTTGACCTGCATTCATAGAGACTGGCCACCCAGATGAAACCTCTTTCAGACTATTTGGCTTAACCCTTTCGTGGTTATAAGCGCGTATACGCGCCCAGAATACCACTTAATTTGAATTGCGAAATGCCATTTTGACACCGGAATTTTTAAATGAAAATTTTAATTTTACAAAGAACGTAAAAAAAATATTTATATATTATGA
Source organism: Maratus speculifer (assembly GCA_964019185.1). NCBI lineage: Eukaryota > Metazoa > Arthropoda > Arachnida > Araneae > Salticidae > Maratus > Maratus speculifer. The sequence continues at coordinate 178,224,558 of OZ025299.1, forward strand.
AATAAATTTGTTTTTAAATTCCAGTGTCATTCAAACATTTTAGTATTTTATGAATAGAAGTGCTTTAACCGTCAAAGGGTTAATGTCCTCCACCAGTGTTCAAAAGAAATTGTCTTTAAAACTCAGTAGCATTGTTTGTTCTGTTTTGTGATCTGTTAATGTTAGGTATTGGTCATCACTTGCTGTGGTAGCACATGAATAGCTTTCCTAGTTAATGTCCTAGTTTAACATTCCTTGTCTCTTGGAATTAATTCCACACCCTTTAAATGATATTCCTTGCCATTTTGGCAGTTTTTGCTATATGTGCATGTGCACATGAATTAAGATTTCGATCAAGCTCATTGATTTGTTTTATCCATCATGTTTTTTTTTAAAGAGCACACACTTCATGATATCATGGAATTTGGTGACCTTATAAATCGCTTAAAATAAAACCAGCTTGAATAAAAGATGACTAATTTCTAAAAATTCCCATTAATATCAGTATTGACAAAAACTAGTATTCAATCTTATATAATCGGGTTCCACTAATTTGAGCTTTATATGTTTGAATAATATAACTTTTAAAATAAATAAATAAGGTATATGAAAGCTACCTCTTCCTCCCAGTACTGCCAGAAGGACTTCATTCATCTGAGATTGTGACAAGCAAAGCAATAAAAGAAGGAGAAAATAAGTAAAGGCAGATTATGAATGTGCTTGTGAATCCTCTCTTTTAGTACACATGAGTCACATGGTTATGACCTTTTATCTCTCTGTGAAGTGAAGAGAAATATTTGTAATAAAAATTAGATCATGAGGTTTCTAGATTGATGGGAACTAGTTTTGTTTTTATTTTTAGCAATTAATTTTGAAAGATAATTAAAAGCAGAGTGCAAAAAAAAATATTAAAATATTTTTTAATGCTTAAGTAATATAAAGTTCACCCAAATGAAAGTAGCATTGCTGTAATAACTCTGCCATTTGAACAGAAAGATGACTGTGCATGGTCTTATAGAGGGTACAAAGTATTGAGAATACATGCAGTATCATCAGATCCCACCAGATGCATGTGCGAGAGAATGTTAAAAGGCATTGTTTGCATCATGAATGCCTCCAAACAGTGCAGTTTTTAACAGCAGAAAATGTAAATGCTAGTGAAATTTATCATTAAATACAAAATGTGTATGGCATCGAGTGTATGTCAACCACATCTTTGGTACACTCAAGAACGCTCTGAAGGACTGTGATATGACAACTTGGACCTCATTATTCATCAGTAAATCACCGTCCCATCAGAGCTTTCTTGAGTAGACCAAAGCTGTGGTTTCATACATTCTATGCCATATACATTTTGTATTCAATGATGGATTTCATTAGCACTCACATTTCTGCTGTTAAAAACTGCACAACCACATGTTGATACTGTTTAGAAGCATCCATGATGCAAACAATGCCTTTTAACATGCACTATCACACACGCATCTGGCAAAATCTGGTGATATTGTTAGCATTGCTAACGTTAATGCCAACAGGGTAGAAATGTAGTGCAGAGTTAACTTTAACAGATAAAAATTTTTTGACTCATTTTTAATCTCAAGTAAAATGAAAATTTACACTAGATAAATTTATTCAAATAAATATCCAGGAAATCTTGAACTAAAAGAACCTCACATAAATCTTTATATATATAAATCTTCTGTGCATGTGTATGTTGTTGGGGGAGGAGAAATGAATGCATCATTTTGCCAGCTGTAGTTAAGATAAATAGATGTAGATGTTTTGTAGAATTTCAAGAACAACTAGTAAAGTAAACCAAACTCATTTATTTAAACTCATAATAAAAACATAATCAGTTAAAAACATAACTAGAGAGTTATTGATGTCTTCAATTTACTTAGCCTAAATGGCTTGAAAATTTAACTACTGTTGTTTGTTATTTGGGCTTTGAGGTAGGTGCTACAGCTATCTGCCGGCATAACCTCAAATGATCACTAGAAAACTACAACGAACAACACACACCCGCACAAAACCAAAGATAAACCTCAACTCACCAAAAAAGCAAGGTAGCCAGCAAAAAACACATCTCCGACCCGAACCAGGCCAAAACCAGACACATCACAATAAATAAAAACCAAACACAGAACTAACCAGGACCTGTGCAACTCAACAGCACCAAAACTAGGCAGAACAAGAAATAAACAGCAGCCATGACACGAAAGTTGAAAAGTAAAAAGTGACTAGAATCTACCGCTCCTGAGGAAGAGATTAACGAAAAGCCAAAAGCATCGAGGGTTAGAATTTAAGCAGAGCCACAAGTCGTTCCAACTATCAAGATAAGCGTTCTCAGAAAGCATAGCATCTTGAAGAATAGACCGTTCAGCATCAAAAACACGACATTTGAAAATATAGTGGGCCTCCGTCCCATCCTCCTCAGAACACAGCGAACACGTGGGGGAGTTCTTAAACTTGAAAATATGTAAACGAGCATCCGTGACAACAGTTTGGGTTCTGAAACGTGCAGTAAAAACATCTTCTCTTCTGTTTTTAGTCCATTTCTAAATATTAAGGCAAAGGTATTGAGAATCAATGGCATATTTACTCTCATTCCACCAATGCTGGAAATTAGCGGAGAGCTGATCTTATAAACGCTTCTTAAGATCGTCGGTGGCCACACCAACGTAGGGGTGAATCTCATAAGGACCATTAGCAGCCAGATAATCCGCCCTTTCATTCGGCAAAATACCAACATGGCCGGGGACCCATAGAAGGGTAATTTTTTTCACTTTGGTCCGAACGCTAACCAGAGTATGAAAAAGATGTAAAATCACCGCAAGAGATTTGTAAGTGAGATGCTGAAGGGCCACTAAAGCAGACTTGCTATCTGTTAAGATGACATAATTTTCCAAGCGACTAAGAAAAAGCTGGAGGGCCAGATTAATGGCTAAGACCTCGGCCATGAAGACAGAATTCATATGATGGACGAGATGAGCTCTGGAATAGCTGGCCGTTATATTTACTGCCGCAATAGACGTCTGGGAATCAGTTTTCGAGGCATCAGTAGCAATGATGCAGCAGAGGCAACCCTGCTGGAGCTCACTTATGTATAAATTGAAGCAGTGACTGATAGTAGTGGCGGGAAGGTTTTTCGTTTGAAATGGAAGTTTATCCACAGTGATGTCACAATAATCTGTAATGTTCCCCCACGGCCAATAGGCACTGAGCAACATATCCGGAGTCACAACAGCATAGCCGCAAGGCCATGAAAAGCTATCGGGAAGATAAGCAGGGCCAGGTCAATTGAAATTAACAGCAGACGTGCAACGGAGGTAAAAAGAATGAGAGAGATAGGTGCGACAGAACTTGAAAGGCGCTTGATTAGTCTCCCGGTAAAGCTTGAAAAGGGGGGTCCATTTCGGTAAACCTGTGACAAAATGGAGACTTGCATTGTAAACCACGTCAAGCTTACCCAGAACCAAGGGAGCAGCATTTCCATAAATCGGGCAAGCGTTGTCAATAGCTCCACAAATTAGGGAATTGGCAAGTGGAATGAGATCAGTCGTTTTCGTGCCCCAGTGAGGACTGCCAATAGTTTTCAAAAGGTTCAGATGCTTCAGACATTTTTGTCTAATATATTCAATATGTTCATTAAAAGGTAAGTTTTGAGAAAAAATAATGCCCAATATTTTAACACAATTCAACCACGGAATGTCCGACCCATGAAGTCTGAGGGTTTGAGGAAGAGAATCTTTGCTTTTAGAAAAGTTAATGGCAGCATATTTGTCTACTAAGCCTGCTTAAAATATCCTGAAGTTTGGCGAGGGCTTTATCCAGGAAGAGATCCGACACATAGAGGACGATGTCGTCCGCATAAACAATGATCTGTACCCCAGAATCAATAACGTCGAACAGGTCCCACAAAAAGATCTATACATATAATAAAACAGTAGGACCCGGTGTGTCTGTACATTGAAGATAATTGACAAAAATGGAGTCAGGGCGATAAAAGAAAACCAATGAAACACAAAAAAAAATTTTTTGAATTTTTTGTCTGTCTGTCTGTCTGTCTGTCTGTCTGTCTGTTTGTTCGAGGTTATCTTCGTAACTACTGAATGGATTTTTATGCGGTTTTCACTAATGAAGAATGCACACTCCCGGGCAGTGTATAGGCTTTGTTTCATCAAAATCGGACAACAGACAAAAAAGTAACAAAAAGAAACAAAAGAAACTATTAGGTGCGCTGCTCACGTTTTTTAGTACATAACGTTTTTTAGTACATATAAAATCCAATAGATGTCACTGTGCGATTTTAAAACGCGCTATCGTTATGTTTTCGCCAGTCTACTTAAGTATGAGAAAGTTTCAAGCTGGCTGTCGTTCCATGTGGTTTAGTCAGTAGAACGTCAGTGCGCCATACTGATGGCCCGGGTTCGATTCCCAGCATGGAATTTTTTTTCACTATGTTGGCATTAACGCCTATAAGCAATTAAAAGAATTTGAAATATTGTATTCAAGGCGAATTTTCTCTCTGGGAAAATTTCCTTGCATTAATATGTCAGTGTAATTTTTTTTTCGATTTAATTTTTTTTTTCGAAACTTTGTTTTTCTTAAAAAATTACAGTAAATATTTGATATTTCCCAACGTTTTTTGAATGATCGACTTGCTTTTTTTTTTTTTTTTTAATGTATGTCTGAACCTTATCTAACTACTTCTTCAAGATTTCTTTAGATAAACCGACCAGCGTAGCGGGCGAAGGCCGCTAGTCATAAATAAAATCGGAGAAAGGACACTGCCTTGTGGGACACCGCAGTAGGACCGCGTCGGGCAGGAAAAAGCACCTCTCCACTTGACTTTTTATATTTCTAATACCAATCCACTTCGAAATCCACAGGGCGGTTCTCCCAGCAACACCGATCATCGCCATCTTATAAGTAAGCCCCTCCCTCCAAATGGAATCGTATGCAGCATGAATGTCTAACTTAACAGCAAAGACAAACTTTTTCTCTGCTCTGGCCTGCTTGACATCAGTGTAAAATAGTTGAAGAGCTTAGGAACAATCACTGTTAGGAATAAAGCCAAAATGACATTCATGGAAAATCTGACGAGGCATAATCCAATCAAGGATATGCTTCAGAAGGATGCGCTCCATAATTTTGCAGCTCAGTGAAGTGAGGGCAATGGGACAGTAGCTACTAAGAGACCATCTGGGTTTTCCCACTTTCCAAATTGGCAAAATAATCGCAGACTTCCAGCTGTTCGGGACATTACCCGATAAGAAACTTTCATTGAGGAGGTTAACAATTTATCGACATTCTTATTAGAAAGGGCTTTAAAAACACGTGCCGGTATGCCATCTTCACCAGGAGTAGAGTTTTTTGTGAACTGTATAGCCCGGAGTGACTCGTCAATAGTAATCCGCTTATCCCAGAGATCATCGGTAGGACTCAAATCATAGGGGATACTATGGAAGCTATCGGCATTGCCAAACTGATCAACAAAAGCATATGAGGAAGCCTGATCATTCTTATCCAAGATTTTGCCGGCCTCATCAGTCAGTAGATAATTGGATTTCAGGCTACTTCTTTTCCCCAGAGCCTTAATTATGTGGTAAACAGAACCCTTGGCAGCCTTTCCACAGATACCACCCCAATACTCCAGGGCCTGGAGTTTCATATACTGCCTGAGCCAAGCAGCGAAAGCCTTGTAGGAGATCCAATGGTCTCTGGACAAAGTATTTCTAGCAAGCCAAAGGAACTAACTCTTCTGGCCAAGAAGCCAAGCACATTGAAAGTCCCACCAGGGAGGATTGTCCCGCCGCTGAACCTTGTACTTGAAAGAGTTGCTCGTGATCACGTCCCTCACATTATTATGAAAGAGCTCAATCGAGGAAAAATCACTGGAATCCAGATTTTGATTGATATTGGCCTCGACGGCCCCCCCAATTGGTAAAGGAGTAAAAATGGTTTGTGGTACCATAAATTATTTTGTAGATAATAGGCCAGTGATCAGACTCATATAAATCGGGAAGGACATAGGTGTTCGTGATACGAAATAGGTCAGGACTAGCAATGGACAGATCAATCAAGGAAGGCATTCCAGCGGGAACAGCATGAGTAGGCTGATTAGTGTTTAAGATACAGACATCATTATTAAGCAGCCAGGAAAGAATTTCGGCATCGCCAGAAGAATTAGAGAAGCAACCTCAAACATAATGTTTCTGATTAAAGTCCCCGAGAATGAGGAAGGGGGGATGGATACTATTAGTAAGCTTCTGAAGCCAAGATTCGCTAACTCTTCCCTCAGGAGCGTATACATTGACAATAGTCACCCAATGTCTAGCCAACCAAATACGAACCCCAAGGGCCTCAACTCCTTGGGAATTAGAAACATTCAAGTCAAGCAAAGCAGAAGTAAGGTGATTACTCACCGCAGTGAGCAAACCACCACCTCGGCGGTCTCAATCTAGCCAATAGACAACCATACCCGGGTAGGCAAAAGAGTCTCCCCCCTTTAGAAATGTCTCATGGAACACAAAAACATCCGCCTTAGAAAAGGGGGAGCACTTTAACCATTGGGATTTGTTTCTAATGCCCCTGGCCTTCCACTGAATCAACGCAAACGGTTCTGCATACGTAAGCATGATAATAAGAAATACTGGAGAAGCTACTAGAAATCCAATAACATAATAAACATAAACATAAACACAAGCACCTGGGGAAAAACAACAAACATAAATAGAAGCACAAAATAAAACAGGAGAAAAATCAGTCCATACCTGCATTGCCGGGATCATCCACAAAGTTCTGGGATGAAGCAAACATGTTCCCGCACAGCTGGATACTTTCCTGGACATAGCCTACGTTAGTGCTGTCAAAGGACAACTGGGTGGTAACTTTTTTTTTTTTTTTTTTTTTCTGAGGTACTTTGGAGGGGGAGGTAACAGGAGTCTCTTTGGAACTGGTAGGTTTCTGAGATTTGACCACACAGGCCGCCATCAAAGTAGGTACCAAACCTTCAATAGCTTTTAGAAATATGTTAGTTTGTTGTTGTAGCACCTGCAAAATACACTCTTGGGTGCGCTGTAGATACAGTTCCATTGATTTTTGAAAATCATCTTTCGTGATGTAAGTAGAGGTTGGGCCTGGTTCGGCGTCTTTAACCACTTCTGCGTAATTTTTTGGTTTAGAAGATTTGGTATATCGTCTCCTGGCTTCGGTAATTGAAAGATGATTATCGGTCTTGTATTTAAGAAAATCCATCTCTTTAGAACGGGCTGGGCAGTTTTGATCATAAGTTATTTTGTGGATAATAGGCCAGTGATCAGATTCATACAAATCGGAAAGGACATAGGTGTCCGTGATACGAAATAGGTCAGGACTAGCAAAGGACAGATCAATCAAGGAGGGCATTCCAGAGGGAACAGCAAGATCAGATGCTAGATGGGGAGCGTGACAGTTGCTGCACTTAAGTTCAGTGGTACTACAGGTGGCAGAAGCAGATTTGGCACCGCATTTCCGACACTTGGTTTCATTCTTACAGTGTACAGTGGCATGGTCAAATTGCCAACAGTTCAAACATTGGCGGGGTCTATCATAGAATGGTCGAATTTTCCCAATCATATAAAAATCTTAATTCTACTGGGGAGTGACATCCCATAGATTGTTACCAGGACAGTCTCAGTAGGGTGAGTTAAAGAATTTTCTTTTTTTGTAAAGCGGCGCAGCTCTTTAACTTTAACTTGATTTTCAGCTTGAATCTCTTTACCTAAGTCCTCCAATCGAACGCTAGTATCTATATTATGTAGCACGAATCTCAAAATGATAGTTTCTTGTTTAATGGAGGCTTTGACTGGAACATTAAGTACTTTATTAATTTCAGCAATAGCTTGGGCACATGCCCTTTCTGACGTTTCCAATAAAAGTTTCCCAGACCTAGCAAATCGAATATTGACTGGCGCATTAAGGCCCAAAATGCTATCTATTTCCGCTTTTAACGCTGGTGGTTTATTCCTTGGAATATTACCATCTAGCGGTTCCAGGAATATACATACTTTAGAAACTCCATTAGCAAAAGCGAACGCAACCTGTTGAGAGGGGGTTAGAATTTCTTGAACAAAACACCCAGAATCGTTTGCACTTGCATCTGTTATAGTAAAGGACGAAGGCATAATTAACAAAAATAAAACAAAACACCCATTGCAACACTATGCAGAGGATAAAATACACTGTGAGACAAAAATTAACAATATATGAAAAACAGCAATATATATAACCGCAAAGGGAGCACACACTCTGTAAGCAAAAATAAAGGCCACGCGGACACAAGAAACAAACAGCTGCAACCTGCAGCAACAACAAGTAAATGGGGTCACAAAACCTAGACACACGGAGATGGATAGCTAAGCACTCTACCTCTGCCACGTCTCAGAGGCAAAAAAAACTTTAACTACTCCAAAACATAAACAGTGGAGATACTGCTGGCCAGGCAAGTACATCCCAACTAAACAGTGGCGTAGGACCTTTGAAAAAACAGGGGGAGCTGGAACATCAGCGCCATGCGAAAGTAGGGGGGCTAATGGGGCGGTCGCCCGGGCGTTGAATTTTAAAAGCCCCAAATTTATACTGCCAACGCCAATTTTTGGCCTGTCAGAAGAAAAAGTTGGGGGAAAGCAGCTCCAAATTGAAACTTTGCCCTAATCGTAGTTTTCTCTTCGCACGCCCCTGCGGAGCATATTGATAAAAGCTAGTGGCAAGGATCATTTCATTCATAATTTCCTTCATTTCGGAGAGTTTCTTGTGTTGCACTTTTCACATATAGGAGTATAAAATAGAAGCATATCAAAAGATCACCGACTTTTTAATCCAGTTTACATAATTTACATTCGATATACTTGATGACACTTAATTTATGGACGATACCGAATAAAATATTCAAATTTCAGGCTTCTCCCACTCCCATTTACCAAAAGTTAAAGTTTTATTTCTTTTGCTTGGCATACAAATTCTTTACAATCTCTTCCAAATCCATTTTAAAGGCTTCTTCTGTATAAATATGCAATAGCATCAAGTGATTGAGTCTATAATGATACATTGTTGTTCGGCGGTGTGTCTGTCTGAAGAAGAGCATTGAAAGCTTTCAGCTGTCACTAATGATATCGGAATAACAAAATAAATTCTGCCAAAAGGTAAACTTTAGAAAATAATTTGTTTACTAATTCCTGTGATGACATCATTTTAATTGTGATCGACAACGTATTTCTGTCAGTTCCGTTCGGGACTAATGTTTGTAGAAGTGTCAGCTTTACAGAAAGATTTGTCAAATCAAAATCATCAGCATGTATTCTAAGCTTTTGTTTGAGATCTTCTGGCGTAGTTGAAGCTGTATTCGTGAATATGGATTCGATCTGTATGTAAGAATCAAAAGTTTTTTGATTAAAACGTTATTTTATGCATCAGTAAGGTCAAGTGCTTCGCTAAAAACTCAATTTTTCTTATTTTGCTGGAGCGGAAGGATAGCTTGTCTGTTCTTATCTTATTAAAACTATCATTTGTTTGGAGATACTCGTCCTTTACCCGTGAATTTTCTAGAAAAAGTAAACTTTATTTTTCAACTTCTCTCGAGGGAGCTGAGCCCGTCTGAAAAATCCCAGGGGGGAGCCAGAGCTCCCCCAGCTCCCCCGGTTCCTACGCATATGCAACTAAATCTGCTGCATCACTATTTATACAGGCAAAAACATTACAATCACAGTTAATACAAAACACTAGCATAGTTTAAGAAAAGGTTATGGTCACAAATAAATAAAACAACAGTTTAATAAAGAAGTTGAACAAGGAAACATTAACTCTGGTATTTGGTTACCAACCAACCTACCATAACTCAAACCTGTTGACATGGCATTCAGTTTACAAGCTAGGAATGTGAAGTTACTTCATTCACAAATAAACCATCTAGTAAATATTTCTGCATTAATTATAAAATAAAAAGTCCTTTATATTTAAGAAAGGTAATATATGTATATATATATGATTAATTAATATTTAACTTTGAAAAATATGTGAGTAAAAGTTTGTTTACATTTTTTCAATTACTAACCAGCCATGTCGTAACTTTTAAATATTTTCTTCAAACATTAATAAACTTTAAATATAACAAATAAACTTTCAAATAACTTGTTAAACATCATGAGGATGAGTGAAAGAGAGGGGGGAAAACTTATTGGAATTTTATCAAACTTAAACCTTGAACTTAAAAGTTTTATTAGAAAAATGTCAACATATGTCACTGAACTCCTCTTAAACGACTGGACCGATTTTAATGAAATTGTTAGTGTGTGTTCCAGTGGATTCGAGAATGGTTTAGGTTCACATTTCATCAAAATTGATTCAGTACTTTTTTAGTAACTAGGCAAAAATTAATAAAGTTAGTGATTTTTCACTAATTAAAAGTGTTGAATATGTTCAATGAGTAGAGTGCGGACGAAATGGCCGAGCGGTTTAAGGCACCAGATATAACCTCTTCAGACCTGAGATACACAAATGTGTACCTCCACTCTTTACCTCATAAAAATTAAACTGTTCGAATTTTTTACATTTTTACTTTACTTATATACAACTGAATGTTTTTTCTTTAAAACAAAATCAATAAATGTTAGCACTAATGAATATTACCTCATAAAATAAATAATTTTTTTTATTTGAGTTTCGAAAATTCCTTCAAGACATTGTGGCCAAGAAAGTAAGAAATATTCATGATTATTTAACTTAAATGCTTTACAATAAAAAAATTTGAGGATTTGCTGATCATTTACTTGTTTAAAGATCTTAATTTTGTTATTGCGTAAATTTATATTAGTGATAGTTAAACTGATGTTTTAAGGGGATTAGTACTTTTATACCCATATTTGTAAACCTAAATTACCAGTCCCCTAAATTACTGATTTAAAAAAAATGACTATTTCTGTGATCTATGGCTCATTTCGATTATGCAAAAGCAATAAATATCTATTTGTAGAGTTATTTTATGCTCAGGTCTGAAGAGGTTAAGCTCTAGTTTTCGAAGAAAGAGACTGTGAGTTTGAACCCCACTGCTGACATATGTGTATGAGTTGCAATAATTTTTTCTATATTATAATTTTAATTAACCGACTTCAGAGAATCGTTAACTTTTAACTAAAAAGAGAAAAATAAACTTTTCTATCAAAAACTGAACCGACTTCAAAAACTACTGCAAAGTGAAAAATAACTTCCTTACATAATTGTAATAAGAATTTAAATTAAGAGAGCAGTATTTATCATGCGTATTATTATATTTATGTACATTTATTTGATTTTTTGGAGTCGGTGCCAGGACAACATCTGTCGGGTCCGCTAATTCATGAGTAAATTTGATTGATCGTGTGGTAGATTAAAGACATACAGAATTAAAAATCAAAGTAGTATTTATTAGTTCAGTAATTAGAAACATAAAATAAATATATATTGATAAAAAACAAAAATAAATAAATAATACTAAGATTCAAACTTTTAACAATACATATAAATTCTATTAAACAAAAAGATAAAAATTAACCTATTTAAATATCAGGAATTTCATGGCACAATAATATTTTCAAATAACTATTTTGATATTTTTCATAAACCAGAGCACGACTGATTATAGCTTTATATCTGGATTCAAATTAAACCTAAAAAAGTAAATATATCCAAAATGAAAATCAGTTTCATAATTAATGTTAAAGGTCCACTCTTGTTAAGTCCATCCTGTAATAACTGCCACAACAAAAGTTCACTTGGAAAAGCGACATATCTTTTTAGAGGACATGCAAACTGCAAACTCAATGAGTAGCTGTCCAGAATCCTCAACATAAAATAGATGTTCACAATAAGACAGGAAATGAAGAAAAACAGCACTAGCCTTGACACAAGCAATCCCGGTGAGAAAACAAAACAATGTTTGATAAAATCCACTTTCCATTAGAACACATCAGTCAGTAGATCAATTCTTTTCACAAGCAAAAAATGTTATCGAAACATGATCTAACTCTATAGATAAAACAATTAATGCTTGTAGTTTTCATCATTGAAACATATCTCACAGCATAATATTCTAGTCAAAAAGGCTTATGTGAGATCTCAGAATTGGAGACCAACTCATATCCAATGCATAGATAAAGAAATGTTGAAAATATTATGTGTTGAAAAGTATGAATTAAAGTATAACAGTAAACCATAATTTCATCTGCAGCCAGGAACACACCTGTATTATTTATAATAAACAATCACCTTCCAGTTAATACTATTACGACTTGCAGTGTGCACTAGGGCTCGAAATAGAAAACTTCACAAACCGGAACGCTATTTCAAAATTATTGTTACCAATTTTTTTAAGAAATTATAGCTAAATTTATTTTTAACCCTACAAAAAACATTTAAAAATTACATTTAAGATTATAAATAATTTAAAAAATCTTACAAAGAACACAATAAGCAATATATTTATTCTAATAAAAGAACAATTTACTCTATCTGCTTATGTTTGTGTGTCAATCTGTCTTTGATAGATTGCGAAATCTACTGCATGTACAATTCTGAAAACTTGGATGAGGATAATCCAGTAAAAGTCCTGCAACTCTTTTTAAGACCCAGGAAAAGCCCATTTAAGTTTTTATGCCTTAAATTGTTAATAGCATGTCCCTTCTTATCTGGTCGGCAGAATTATATTACTTTAAGTATTGCTTATATTGCAGTGAAACCTGGAGCTTAGTGAATGTATTAACACAGGCTTATCAGTAAGAAGTTTAAGGGTATAAAAATAGTATAAAACTTTGGGATTATGTTAAAGTATCTGATTTTTCAGAAAATTATTCATTTTTATCTAAGTCAAAGCTCAGGAATTTCACTGAAATAGTGCACAGGCAACAATTCATCCATTCATTATATATTATAATAAAAAGAATAGCACCAAAAATGTTGATTTTGTTGTTATTTCTGACTGCTTTTCCCACGATACCTGCACTTGACTATGCTTTTCCATGTGTATGTATGGAAAAGCCTTGTCAAATTTTATTAAAAGGAAAGTTTGATAAGACTGTACTAAAGTTGACTTATTTTTCTGATGGTGCAGCTGCTCATTATTAAAAACTGCAAGAACTTTTTTAATTTATGCTGTCACAAAAAAAAACTTTCACACCCCTGCTGAGTAGCACCTCTTTGGCTATTCCCATGGGAAAGGAGTGCCAGATGGCATAGGTGATTCAGTAAAAGTTTAATTAAGACTTCAATAGCACTATACGAATGGACTTCAAGTCATATTTCAAGTATGGAATTTTATTATGTGACTTCTCAGCATTATGAAAAGAGAACAATTTTTTACAGGTAAGATTTTCTCCTACCTGTGCAATAACAGGCACACAAAAGTTGCATGCATTTATACTCCAGTACAATAACACTGTTTTATGCAAAATTTACTCAAATTCTGATACAGACAAAAAAGTAAAAGTAACAAAAGAAGGAAGAAAAAGTAAACTGGAGAAATAAATAGTTATGTAGCTTGTATTTGTGATAAAGAATGGTGGTTAGGCTGTGTAATCCGTGTAAATTAAAAATTATGATGCAGATCAAGTTAAAATCAACTTCCTCCATCCACATAGTCCATCATCAACAGTTTATTACCCAGAACACGCCAATATTTTACATGTAACTGCAAATAGAATACTGACTGAAGTTGATCCTCCTAGAACTGTCACTGATAAAACATACAAACTATCTGAAGATGAAATGTATTCTGCATTTGTCAAATTAAGCAAAAAAATTGGGATACAGTTTACTTATATTTTTTGTTCTAAATATTATTAAAGTAATCTGCAATTTGTAAGCCATATATTTTAATTCTTGGATTTCAAATATGTATATTTATCTATAAACTCAAAGTAAGTATTTCTTCAACAGCATTAGTTAAATATTTAAATGGTTGATTAAATCTCTTTTTTATATCCTGTCAAAATCTATTTCATATGTGTATTAGCTTTCCTAAAACACTTGAAAAATAAAAATAGATATGTTTCTAAATACACAAATTGGGATAAAATATTATGGTATTATTTAAACATTGTCTTTTGATGATTAAAATCTTATTTTTGTATATTCAGTATGAAATTTTAGTTTAAAAGGCTAAATTTTTTGCTTGCATTGAGCAAATTAGAATTCAAGTAGTTTTCTTAAAATTTTTTGTTGAACATTTTTAAAATTACAACTTTAAAATTTTTAATTATGAACTTTATGACCTTCAAATTATTTTTTTTTTTAATATAGGCATGCAGTATGCCATGTTAAAAAAACAACTTTATGTGCTTTCCAAAGACACCAAAATCAAAACTGTAATTTAATTAGGAAAGATGCGAGAGCCTATTTTGTAATGTAAGAATTGCTAAAATTTGACCAACTTTAAATATTTTAAAAACTAATAGCTATATGGACTAAAAAATCTGGATTTATTCATTTTTCTATTAGGGCAACTAAATATCATCCAATTCTGAAATGGTCAGGTTGTGAGCTGTGTCGATTTGACATGGAGTGACCCAAATGCAATTTTTGAAATAGGGTTCCTCTGTAGCTGTGGTTCCCAAAATTTTGGGCTTGCGGAGCCCTTTTTGGAAAGAATTTCTAAGACTTAGCCCCTTAACCTCACTTTACTGTATGGTTTACAAATTAATGTTTTTTTTTCTATACTAATGAAACAGAGAAAAATCTCCTGTTAAGAGACTGAACCAGTAATTTCCAACATAAGGTCAAGGTTTTCAGTTTGGCCCTTTTAGAAATTTTGAATCAAATTTTCCCTTTTTTAACCTGTAACAGTTTTATTTAATATTACTATTATTGGACACAATAAATAAAAAAAGCACTTTTTGTATTTCAATATATTCTTTGCATAGTTGAGATGTTCACCAAATACAGAAAAATATAGTTAAAAATTTGTGGTTTGTGAAAGCTTTTAGTAACGAAGAAAAGATTCATCTTACCCTAGCAACGTTCGAGTAATACTGTTATGAGGTTAATGATATCCATTTTCAAAATAAAAAATATTCTTTTGGAATTTCAAGTATGAACTCGGAATTAAAGATCAAAATAGTAGCCCTGTCTAAGTCATGCATTGCATTGGCGCTTACATGAAACTATTATTACTTATAACAAAAACCACACACACCCACAGAGAAAAAAGAGCAGTTGTACTGTCTTCATTTACAAAGACCTCTGTTTAATCCCAAAACTACTCACGAAAAGAAAGAAAATGCATTGGTCCAGTATCCCATGATTAATTATGTAGCATGTTTTTGCTAGTTCTCCCCCCCCCCCCCCCCCCCCGTAATAGTAATGCAACTAGATTCTTTTTTCGTTCTTTTTCACTTTTCTAGTACATCTAAATATGCAACAAAACTGAATAACAAAGGGTAAATTGTGTAGCCTAATTGCAATTTACTATCATAAAATAATATCTTCATATATTTGCACAAGCATTGTTATGCTACTTGAGGTAAAATTTCTGGCTGCTACAGGGAAGAAATTTAGCTAGAAAAATAATGCATGAGTGCGTAACTTGTAGTAAAAGCAACCCCATAACTATACAACAAATCATGGGTTCCTTACCCACAGAGAGAGTATATCCTAGCACACCATTTAATTATGTTGGAACAGATTTTGGTAGCCCCTTTTTCATAAAATATAAGGAACAGAGAAAGGGAATTCTTAATAAGGTGTATTTGGCAATCTTTGTTTGCTTTATAACTAAAGCAGTGCATCTCAAACTAGTGTCAGAATTGACTACAGATGCATTCATTGCCACCTTAAAAAGGTTCATTGCTAGACACGGAAGATGAGCAGTAATCTTTTCAGATAATGCAAAAAATTTTGTTGCCGCTAACGCCGAGTTACAGAGACTCCATAATTTACTAAAACATCTTGAGAAGAAGTTAGCGAATTATTTGTCCGAAGCGAATATTATTTGGAAATTTATTCCACCCAGATCACCTAATTTTGGCAGGTTGTGGGAGGCAGGAATAAAATCGGTAAAATATCATCTAAAGCGAAACGGTACGTAATGCAAGGCTAACAT
This sequence comes from Maratus speculifer, assembly GCA_964019185.1. NCBI lineage: Eukaryota > Metazoa > Arthropoda > Arachnida > Araneae > Salticidae > Maratus > Maratus speculifer. The sequence goes on from OZ025299.1 coordinate 178,240,645, forward strand.
TCGAAGAGTTATTAACTGCAATTGCTCAAATAGAGTCTATATTAAATTTATGGCTAATCACTCTGTCGGACGTTCCTCTCAGTCCACACAACTTTGAAGAATGTCCGTGGTAGATATAGCTGCCACCACCGATATTACTAGGTGATATCGGTCACCCACTGTGAGGTTTCTGTAAATGAAGACTTACGCTGTCAAGTAACTGAATTATCAGTTTATTAAGAATATATGTACACACTAAATACACTATTTACAAATATATACAATTACAACTCGGATATAGGTGATCCGGTTCAACATTAAATTAGATACAGTAAAGATTGGCTGTGTACTATTCCAATTACACTTTCCACCTCACACTCAATACACGTTAAATTCACTTTATCGGAGCTCAACCTTGAGTCTCCCAACACAAGTATACTAGGCCTGCGCTTCTTAGCCCAGAGCACTAAACACCAGGATGTCTGTGTCCTATGCTCACCAGAAAACGCACTGCTTATGCTGTACAACACAGAGCACACTTTACCAGAACCTCTGGCATACACCTTCTAGGTACGAGACCCAGGAACGGAATGACTTCTCTGAGACAAACTTGCCCTTCTCAACTCACTGGGTCACCCAAATGTCAACCCCCTCTGGAGCTTCCTTATTGGGCACATTCCCCCACTCTTTCTTGCCTAGTGACATGTTGCTAATCTGCTCATCATTCACATACTTCACTGACAGATGGACATGCCTCTGAGCAATCTTCTCTTTCTCTTGTTCACCACCTGCAAAGGATTAGCTGGCAATTCCCCTTTCCATGAAGAAGGAATGTCACCTTGGAAATTCTGTACACAACCATACAATACGAAATATTCAAATAGAGAAATAGTAGAAATTCTATTCTTTAGCACAGGTGCTATCAGAACCTGACACCCCCCACCTTAGCGGAAAATATGCCTTTTAGGGGCTAAATTTCCCCAAACATATAGTAATATCGCAGAAGAGTTCAATAGTCTCTTTACAGATTTCTTCATTATGCTTATTACATAGGTATTTCCAGGTGTCTGAACACTATCTACTGACATCTCTACTGAACCTTGTACCAATATTAATATTACAAAAACAATACACGTATTAATACACTATTATAAACACAAAATTCAAAAATATTTACACATACAAAAAAAAATTAAATGTGTGACGACATCCCTTTAAGGTTGTCCACTACTGAGTCGTTGATGTTGACGGGCTAACAACTGGTTGTTTTTCCCAGCTCTTTCTATGTAGCCTGGATATTGCGTCAGCACTTAAATGTTGAGCTCCTGGACGATGAGAAATACTCAGGTTCCAGCGTTGCAAGGCAAGAGCCCATCTAGTGAGTTTGGGTGATCTTGGGGTTGTTTCAGTGAGAAATTTTAATGGATTATGATCCGTAATGATCTCAGTTTGAGATCCATAGGTCTATTTTTCAAACTTTCGCAACCCAAAGAGAACACTCCAAGCCTCTTTCTCTATACTTGGCCAAGCACGCTGAGCCCCTGACAATTTCTGACTGGCAAAAGCTATCGGTTTATACTGACCCTTTTCATCTTTTTGAGTAAGGCAACATCCTACTGCCAGGTCGGAAGCATCTGCGTGGAGCTGATATTCCCGGCCTACGATAGGTGTAGCCAAACTCGTCACTTTACATAACTCATCTTTAAGACAAGGGCGGATCTGGAGAGTCTTCAAGGGGGGGGGCGATTTTAGAAATTTGGAGACTCGACTTTAATGCGTGGGTCGGGGCTAATTTTTTCACTGCCGGTCATGTTGCTTTTATTTTTTGCTGCGGGTCGGGTCTGGGTCCGGTTGACTTCTAGTTTTTGCTGCGGGTCGGGTCTGGGTCCGGTTGACTTCTAGTTTTTGCTGTGGGCCGGATCTGTGACCGGTTGACTTCTAGTTTTTGCCGTGGGTCGTGTTTGGGTCCGGTTGACTTCTTTTCTTTTGCTGCTGGTCGGGTTAACTAATGTTTATGTTGTGGATCACATTAGCAGGATTAGCAGGTGTTTTTATTCAGAAACTATGGCGTAATGCATTTTTTGATAAGCAGTTTAAGAAAATACTGTGAAAATTGCCATTTTGAATAGAATTTCTGGAAGCGAAAGCATGAGAAAGTAGAAAAATCCGCAATCATTTGACGTGCGAAGAGAAAACTGCGCTCGGGGCAAAGCAAAATGTGCCCCCCCCCCCCCCCCCCCCGCCTCCGACCCAACTTTTTCTTGTAACAGGCCAAAAATTACGCTGGTTGCATAAATTTGGCGGCCCCTAAATTTCCACGCCCGGGCCGACCGCATCTTACGCCCCCCCCCCCCCCCCTTTCGCACGGCACTGTATATTATCTGTCCTACACATCTTGAGAACAATTAAGTCTAGTTCCAGCCCGGCTCGTCTATATGTAGAAAAACAATGCAAGCCTAATCTCGGACCGGTACAAGCCTGCTAAAAAAAAAAAAAAAAAAAAAAAAAAAAAAAAAAAATTAAGCTTGGGTTACACACAATATAATTCTCCGATGCTGATCTCTACACTATAAAAGTTAGATTTCTGTATTGATGTTGCCAAACTAGTTTCGACTGATGACGCATATTTATACTTATTCTCATTAAACCCACATAACTGAAAATAGCTCATATTTTAACGTTCCTGCTTAAATCTTTACAAAGGGCCAGTGAGCCTACAATTTTTTTTATGGGCTCGGCTCATATGGCCCTTCAATTTTTTTGCCGGCTCGTCCCATTTATTTTGTTTATTGGCCCGGCCTGTTGGAAAAATTATTCTAATTTTTCTAGCACGTTAGAAAATTCGAAACCATTTCGCCGACTCGGACAGGCCCGGGCACATGCATACGTCTAGGCGGACACGGACCGAAATTTAACTTTCATTCCGAGTCGAACCCCGACCAGGGACATTTTGGTCAGTGCGGATTAGAGATAAATTTGTGCTATTATTCCACAGCCCGGTCCCGCCTGAGGCAGAAACATTTTGCGGCATCAAGAGCAAAATTTGATAATGAAATTATACAGTAGAAAAAATTGCATAATACTTATAAAAAATATTCCAAAAGTAATTATAATTTTAAAGCTATTTTTTATATATAAAAAAAGGCTGTTAAACGAAAAATTAAATTTAATATTATCAAAAGAACAGTTTGATGTAAAATAAAAATATACTTTACGCATAAAAGGATTCTCATATGTTGTCTCTGTTTTAGAAAAAAAATATTATGGACAATGGACAGGTTAATGAAGTGTGTTTCATGAATAAATGCATGGAACCTGCAGAAAATATTGTCTATTATCTGTCAAATCGAACAACATTTTTAAATTTTCTGTAAAAAATGCACATTTTTAACTATAACCATTTCATTCTTCATAACAAACCTTCGTTATAGCATGACCCAAAAAATAACCTCAAATTAAAAATTTTAAAGTTCAACACCTTTTTAAGAACAGAGGAAATACTACTCGATCGTAAGAATATGGTAAATACATTTACTTACCGCTACGGCATCAGCAGAGATCCCAAAAGAAATGATAATTACTACAGTTATTTCCATATGAAAAGCGATTACGACTTGTATACGTTGCATACACTAGAAATTTAAATTATTCGGTAACCGCAAAATAAAATCAAAAGAAAATATTCTTTTCGTGTTACATGTCTAAATATAAATAATAATAATAATAAAAGATCCAATTGCAAAATAGTCTCTGCCACAAACAAAAATCGAACTAAACACAAATTCATTATTCCCGCCTTTTTTCGTAGGCGCCAGATCGGCGGTCGTCGGCAATGCTTGAGCATAAATCTACAGATATAGATATGACTAATTGGTTTTTTTTTTTGGTTTGTTTTTTGTTTTTTTAATAGCGTTCAAATACTAAAACAAAAAAAAAATTGTGCCTCTTTTTCAATTTTATCAAAATCGCAAGACATTGATTTGAAAAGGAATAAGTACTAATTGTTAAGAGGAAAAAAGTTTTTTACATTTTTCTATTCATTGATAAATAAAATTTTCAGATTTCAGAAAAAATGAGTCCGAATCAGTAGACCAGCATAAAAACAGAGCACGATTTCGTGTCGGACACGGGCTAAGTCTAAACCTTAGTCATCTCTAATTCAGACATCTAACAAGAATGACTCCAGGCCAGACTCGATCTGGAAGAAAAATAAGTCAGACCCAATCCAAATCAGCAGAAAAATAATGATCATGATAGTATCAAATAAATGACGGCCGAGTTCTGAATGCGGTAAGCGGTAAGACCAGACACAGTCCAAGCCTCGCGAACTTAAAAAGGCGCGGCCCGGAGGGGGGGGGGGCGCTGAATTCTAGTTAGGATCTAACTCATTTCTTGCAAGGATGCATGTATTTTTGGGAAACGTTTATTGCCCAAGAAGTGAAGACGATCGCCCCCTCAGACCCGCCATTGGGCCCGACCCAAATCTGCAGAAAAATAATGATCACGATACTGCCCGATTCTGAAAGCGAGAAGACCTGACCCAGCCCGAGCCTCGCGAAATTCCGCCCCGGACTCGAGTTAGGCTTCAATTCATTTCCTGCGAGGATGCATGTCTTTTTAGGAAACTTTTATTAGCCCAAGGGGGGGGGGGGGAGGATCGTCCTTTCGCCTTCAAAAATCCCAAGGCACATTTTTCTTGAATCTGCCAATGGCGGATCTAAGGGAGGCGATCGCCTTTTCGCCCCCCCCCCCCCCCACTTAGATCCGCCATTGCTTCTCCTCCCTTATGGTCTGGTTCGATCTTAGACCGTGCGTTTACCTCAAGGAAGAATGAAATCCACGCCAGGCCCGCCCTGAAAAGAAAAGTGTGGCTCGATCTCGCTCTACAGGAAAAAGTAAGACTCGATCCGCCCCGGTTCTGAAAGTGTAAAGACCAGACCCAGTACCGTGACTTAAAAATGGCGCGGCCCGGGTCGGGCCGCGCCGGTCTCGAGTTTAAGTCCAATTTTTTTTCCGTGCGGGCATTTTTTCAGACCCTTTACTGGGCTCAAGGGGGGGCGATCGCCCCATCGCCCCCCCCTTAGATCCGCCATTGCTTTAAGAGTATTAAATGCTTTTTCTGCCCTTTCATCCCATGGTACAGTATTTTTAACCTTCCCTTTAGTCAATTCGGTTAAAGGTATAGCAATTTCAGCATAATTTGGAATATAAGATTGGTAAAATCCCATTAATCCCAAAACAGATCTAACTTCCTTTTTAGTTTTTGGTCTCTTTTGATCCCTTATTGCTTCTATTTTTTCCTCATCAGGTGCATGCGTTCCACCCCCAATTACATGACCTAAAAACTTAGTCAATTTCTCACCCAATTTACATTTATCCAGCCTAATTGTAAAATTTCTGCTTTAAAGTTCTTCAATGACAGCCCTAACATGCTCACAGTGCTCTTCCCAGGTGTCGGAGAAAATGATGACATCATCAATATGTGCTTCCGCATACCTCCGATGCCCTTGAAGAACCTCATTCATATCTTTCTGAAACGTGGCAGCCGCCCCTGATTATCCAAAAGGCATTGTACGCCACTGATAAGTTCCATTATGCATTGTAAAAGCTGTCAAATGTTTACACTCCTCAGCCATTTTAATCTGCCAATAACCTCTCAATAAATCAATCGATGATAAATATTTAGCCGCTCCTGCGGTATACATGAGTATACATGATTTCTTGAAAATTTTTCATCGGAAAGTTTGGAACCTGAGTTACCGAATTTAAAGCTCTATAGTCTATACAAAGCCTAACAGTTGCGTCTTTTTTCGCCACACAAACAATTGGATGACTAATTTCAGCATTTGACACTTCGATTAGATTTAATTCTAATAACTTCTGAATCTGCCTATCTACTTCCTCTTTATAAGCTACCGGCACACTATATAACTTTGGCTTTTTCCTTTCCACCCCCAGTTTAAGATCAATACGATGCTCCCCTACTTCAGCTGGTCGTACAGGACCCATAAACACCTCTTTATTCTCCCTCAAAATAGACTTTATATCTTTAACTTGATTGTTAGATAACCCTTTTATTTCGAACCTCTCTATATCTCGTTCTACTTCCTGATCCCGGTTCAAAATAGGAACTTCCCCAACTTCTCCAAATTCCTCATCACCCTCGAAAACAATATTAACTATATTACATTTAGCAATAAATTCTCTTTTTTTATTTTGGTGCACATGCTTCCTACTCCTGTCGGCTAACTCAACTATAAAAGAATGCTGGTTTCGCTTTTCGACTATGGTTGCCGGCCCTTGCCACCTAGAATATAACTTATTAGTTGAATCGGGGATTAACAATATTACTTTATCGCCTACTTCAAATGCTTTTTCTTTTGACCTTAAGTTATAATGATACGCCATTCTATTTTGTTGCACTTCAGACGATAATTTTGCCTCATTTGCGGCTCTTTCTAAACGTCCCTTAAGTTTATTCAGATACTCATGAATCAGCATAGTATCTAACTGCGCCTCCTTATTTCCTCCTGCCCAGGATGACTTGAGAATCGATAAAGGACCCTCCGGCGCTCTACCATATAATAATTGGAAAGGTGCGATTCCCGTCGTAGAATTTGGGACTTCCCTATACGCCCATAATACAAATGGTATTTGTTCATGCCACTTTTTTCCTTCTGCTCTAATAGTATGATGTAACATACGTTTAAGAGTCTGATTAAATCGTTCCACAAGCCCGTTAGACTGTGGATACTGTGGGGTCGAAAATCTTGGACTAGCACCTAACCTTTTCTCAAACTCTTTCGTTAAGTCGGCAGTGAAATTGGTTCCATTATCACAGGCAATTATATTTGGAATTCCTGTCCTCATAAATATTTGAAGTAACGCATCACACGCGGTTCTAGCAGTTAAACTTTTTAGAGGGATCGCATCCGCCCACCTGGTATGTTGATCAATTAAAGTTAGTATATACTGATGCCCTTGGGAACTTTTAGGATCAATAGGCCCAATTAAATCAACATTAACCACCTGAAATGGGAGTTCTGGCCGCGACACTGGGGAAATAGGAGCTCTATCATTTACTTTAACCCCTCTAGTCAATTGGCACTCTAAACATGACTCACAAAATTGTTTAGTTTCTTTTGCCATCCCCTCCCAATAAAATGAATACCTGATTCTCTGTAAAGTTTTCTTGGCTGCATGATGCCCTCCAAATACCGAACTATGCGCTAATTTTAGGATTTCTTCCCTTCTTACTTTGGGTACTACTAATTGCGCTATAATTTCGCCTAACAATTTCTCTTTATGATACAATAAACCATTTACAATATAATAATCTCCCTTATCCATTTTAGCTAATTCCCAAGCTTTCTCTAACTCTTTACATTCTAATTGGGATTCCTTAAACATATCTGAATTGCTAACAATAGCTTTATTATTTTTCTCCACTTCTGTTTTTTCTGGATTCTGACTTTGTACATTTTGCGAACTCGCTTCTATTGCGTAAACATTACAACTATCGTTATTCATACCTTCCTTTTCGTTCAAGTTATCAATAATTTCCGAATTTTCTAACTCTTGGGTCTCTAGCAATGGCTCCTCGCGGTTGATACCTGACAACTCATTAATCACTTCGGGATGTAAAATTACTTGCTCATTAATATTATCAGTCACTGCGCAAAGTACTTCCTGATGAATTATATTGGTTTGTCCGAATTGCGGAATAACTAACGGTAATTTAACCAACGGCGATTTAACTGCTTCACCGAATAACCCTTGTAAATAAATACTACCCGCTCCTTTTAATTTCTCTTCCGGTACCAAATCTTTATGAACAACACTAATTTCACATCCAGAATCAACCAATCCCTTTGCTTTTTGCCCATTCACACTAACTTCAATTTTCTCAAGTTTATTTAATTTCTCACCAATAACATTAGTTCTCTGTTCGGCCTTTGCCGATATTCTCGCCACAATAGCTCCATTAGGTAACTCTTTGTTTTCTTTTACCACAATCTTATGCACACCCGCTTTCGGATCTCGCCCTTTATTAACATTATTTCCTTCATTACCCACTTTATTACAAAAATGTTGCTAATGCCCTCTCAAACCACATTTAAAGCATTTAGGAGCTGAAGTATCACTAGGTTTTTTAAAATCTATTTTCCTATCCGAAAAAGAATTAGTCTCATTACTCTCGTTTTGCCTCCAATTATTACTAACTTTGCTATCCTCCCTCGATCTCATTTTTCCATTGTTTACATGCCTATCTTTACCTTTAAAACTTTTATACGTAGCGGCATAAGACTTATGTTTAGCGTCAAAATAATTGTCACATTCTTTAGCAATTTTAGAAGTTTCTAACCATTTACCTTGGTGAGTTAACCCAATATATGACGCAGTATCCTCATCTAACGTACTTACTAATTTATCAGTAACTATTAACTGGTTGACCTTTACATAAGAGTCAGCACCTCTAATCTTACAATAATTTTCCCACGTCGCTATTAAACGCGATACAAATAATACATGAGTTTCGTTCTGGTTTCTCTTAGCCTTCTTAAAATTTTCCAAACACGCCTTCGGTGTCGGCTCATGTTCCCTTAGGACTAACTCCTTTAATTCCTCATAATTCTCCCTTTGTTCCGTAGTGGTATAAATTAACAAATTATCCGCCTTATCTCCTAACATATTTAGTAGAATTTCGGCCTGCTGGTTTCCGGTACATTTTTAGTTTTGAATGCCCTTTCTAAGCTGTTAAAAAATAAATTCCATCCCTCAGTCCCTTCTGGTACTTTGATAGATAGAGTTTTAACACTTTTGATCAATTTTTCTACATTACTTTCATTATTAGATTCCCTAGAGACATTAGAATTATTTGCCGATCCTTGAACCCTTAATCTGTCCATTTCTAATTCATGTTCCATCCTTAATTTTTCAACCCTTTCTTCTCTTTCTAATATTTCGCGTTCTAACATTTCCTGTTTTTCTTCACGCTCTAATTTTGCCTGCTTTTCTTCGCGCTCTAATCGTTCTGCAACAATAGCGTCAGATAATTCCTTAATAACCCCCTCGTCATACTCATCACTGTCCATTATCTTTTTCTTAAGCTGAATTCTGGTATCATCTTCCGCGAATTCAACACCCAATTCTTCGGCTACCCCTTGAAGATCCATCTTTTTTAGTTTCAATAAGAAAGCCATACCTTCACCGATTGTTATTACCACCCCACAAGAATAGTTAAACCTACCAAATTAATATTTCCTAAATTTCTAACTTAGTGCAGATACATCTCCACTTATTTTACTAATTAATGCCCTTCAGATAATCAATGCATTTCATTTCTAATTAAACTACTTAATACTCTAATTTTTCCTCAACCATTGATATCATACAATTTACTTCCAATAAAACAAAAGGTAACACAACAATTCGATTTGATTACTATGCAATACAGATTTCAATTTATACACTTAGATAACAACATACAATTTACCTAATAATACTAATACGTTGAAATTGAATAGAAGTACTGATGTCAATCAAAAAATCCACATAAAGAAAAATTGTAAAACATGCATATATAAATTTCTACAATTATCCTCACTAAAATATTTCCGAACTCAATACTGGTTCTTACACTTAAAACAAATATACTGAAAATCTTCACTTTTATTTTTCCTCACTATGGCTCTCTTTTGAGCCTTTTTTTTTCTTTTCACTATGGCTCTCTTTTGAGCCTTTTTTTTTTTCTCACTACTATTGGCCAATTAAAATTCTAAGCAAATGTTATTATACACTCTTCAAACTTAAAAAATGTTGCTTCATTTAAATATTACTTTAACAATAATTTAACTTTAAGTAAATTTAATTATTCCTTCCAACTACTACTAACACAATTAGTAAAAAAAAAATTATAGACAATCAATACTAGCTCAAGTTATTATGACCTTTCCTTAAAACAATAGCCAATATGGTTATTAATACTTTATAGGTAGGAAGTATCGATAAAACACATAAATAATATAGACAATTTACTTAAATTACTATTAATCATACAACAACAAATTTTGGTTCGAGATGTCAGTAGAAGGATATGATCAGAACACCTTACCTTATACTTTATTTGCTGGGGTACTTTTCTAATCACAGGTAGTTCCACGATGTAGCGGTAAAATGGCACAACAGTTTAGTTCTTTCTAATACTGATACGGCACAGGCACAACACTTTAACACACACTCGACGATATGGCATGATACTTTAGCACACACTCGACGATCCGGCACGATACTTTAGCACACACTCGACGATATGGCATGATACTTTAGCACACATTCGACGATCCGGCATTAACAGACTGCAACACGGCTCGCTGGTCACTGGTTTTGGGCGATTCTATCCCAACGCTGCCACCAATTTGTTGGACGTTCCTCTCAGTCCACACAACTTTGAAGAATGTCCGTGGTAGATATAGCTGCCACCACCGATATTACTAGGTGATATCGGTCACCCACTGTGAGGTTTGTGTAAATGAAGACTTACGCTGTCAAGTAACTGAATTATCAGTTTATTAAGAATATATGTACACACTAAATACACTATTTACAAATATATACAATTACAACTCGGATATAGGTGATCCGGTTCAACATTAAATTAGATACAGTAAAGATTGGCTGTGTACTATTCCAATTACACTTTCCACCTCACACTCAATACACGTTAAATTCACTTTATCGGAGCTCAACCTTGAGTCTCCCAACACAAGTATACTAGGCCTGCACTTCTTAGCCCAGAGCACTAAACACCAGGATGTCTGTGTCCTTTGCTCACCAGAGAATGCACTGCTTACGCTCTACAACACAGAGCACACTTTACCAGAACCTCTGGCATACACCTTCTAGGTACGAGACCCAGGAACGGAATGACTTCTCTGAGACAAACTTGCCCTTCTCAACTCACGGGGTCACCCAAATGTCAACCCCCTCTGGAGCTTCCTCATTGGGCACATTCCCCCACTCTTTCTTGCCTAGTGTCATGTTGCTAATCTGCTCATCATCCGCATACTTCACTGACAGATGGACATGCCTCTGAGCAATCTTCTCTTTCTCTTGTTCACCACCTGCAAAGGATTAGCTGGCAATTCCCCTTTCCAGGAAGAAGGAATGTCACCTTGGAAATTCTGTACACAACCATACAATACGAAATATTCAAATAGAGAAATAGTAGAAATTCCATTCTTTAGCACTGGTGCTATCAGAACCTGACACATTCCATTGTCTTCAGACATGAATGACTTGGAAGCTTTAACACCAGGCCACTTCTTAATCAGAAGGCCTATGAGAGCCATCGTTGAACCAGAATTAATGAATGGAAATAGACTATCTAGATGGCATAGAATTTCAAAATAGGTTCAATTGATATGGAATCTTTGGAATAAGGAGTGTTTAAATACGCACCAACAATGCTCAAAATGGTGATTTGAAGAAAAAAAACGTAATCATAGGAGCCCTAGTGTTGATAAAGGAAGATGATCTTCCTACAAATAAATACTTACTAGGACGCACTATAAATTTTTTTCCAGGTGCAGATAGTAAGATTAGGGTTGTAGAAGTTAAAATCGCAAAGGGAATACTTAAAAAAAGTATTTCAAAAATTGCGTTATTGCCACAACAAGTCTCAGAGAATTAATTACAAAATGTAAAAAAAAGTTTCGTTATGTATTTTTCTTTTTGCTTTTCCTTTTGTTGTCTGTTCATAATTATATTTTTCATTGTTAAAAGAAAATTGTTGCATTGTATCATATTACTTAAGCATTTGTAATGTTAATTTTTTGTATTGTATAATTTATTGAAATTGACCCTTCAATGTCATGTTAGAGTTATTTGTAATTTATGTTTGGAATCTGGCATCATACTTGTTTGCTAATGTATGTAACTATAAAACGCAAATTGTCTGTGCTTCCTAGTTGTTTTGTTTTGCCAGAAGGGTACACAATGCTTCGCAATATGTTAAAATAAAGTACGTACAGTCCATTAAAGCATGTGCGTTTATTAATTACGTGACTACACAACGTCGCTATAAAGTTTTTCCAAGAAAATAACTTGAAGAATGAAAAGAAAAATCAAGTGAAATAATTTCTTTAAATAATATTATTTTGAGATACTTATGTTCTACTTAGTATTTTATTCACATTATTCTTTTGTCTTTATGTAGGTTTTGGCTTACTTTACACTTTGTCTGTGGCTAATACCATTTTCTTTCTTTGTCTCACTGTCAGCAAATGAGAATATTTTACCCACAGTTTCTGAAACTAGCAGATTGACCACAGGTATTTAATACATTTTTTTGTTATTTTCATTGTTATACATTTTTAGTGTATTCTGCTGAATGTTTTATCTGCAATTTCTGAAAATAGGTTTATGACCATATTTTGATACATGCCATTTCCTGACTTAACCGACTTAACTTCTATTAAATGTGCATTAATTTAAACCAAGTTAATCAGGTTTCTAACCAGAAATTATTTTAGATGTATATAGGTAGTTATTTAGTTTATTTCTGCATGGTTTAATATCATTTCTTTTTTTCATTTTTTTTATTATGGTATAAAACATGTTTAACCTGTTTTAAATGAAGATAAATCAAAAGTTGGCAAGTATGTGTGTGCTTGAGATTTTTATGTTAATTAGTTTGTTGGACATTTTCATATATTCTTTAAAATACATAAATGTTCATTTATCTACCAGGCCAATCAAGCTTTTTAAAAGGTTAGCACAGGGGTGCAAAAATCTAGACAGTCTGTCACTACTAAATTTATTTATTTATTTATTTATTTTGTTTTTTTTTTTGGGGGGGGGGAGGGTTAATATTTTGTGCAAAATTCTTGCTAGAATGCCATTAAATTTTCAGTGAAAAAAACTTTTAAATTTTAGTGGTGAGAGACTACTTGCTGGTGCCTTGATTTTTGCACCCCTGTATTAGCATTTTGTTTGCAGTTATTAAATATTCAAAACATAAAAACTCTTTATTTTCCTAGTTATCCACATTCAAATATATGACAAGCATTTTGCTTTTATCATTAACTGCAAACATTTATAAAAAAGATGATAAACATAGTATTGAATTTTTGAGAAATTATTTTTTACATTAATTATATATATATATATTTTCAAAATTATGCTTAAATGTTCCATATTTTTAATTAAATTGTCACATATTTTCTTTTTTTTTTTATGTTTTAAGCATTTTTAAATCATGAATATTTTTAAAAGAAATCATTTTAATGTCTATTTCATACTTAAACAAATAAGAAAAATCATATGTTAAGCATACATTATAAAACACTTTCTAACACTACGTTATCTAGGGATATAAAGTATTACTATCTATAGCCAAATATATATCGAAATACTTTTGAACAACCCTGTATTTCATCTGTCAGTTGATAAATATACTATATTATGGGGAAATTTAGTTTAACAAGAAAATGCATAGCTGGTTGAATTTTTTTTTTTTTTTTTTTCAGCAATTTATACTAATACATGGAAACATACTTGAATATATAATATAAAACATCACTTTAAAATATCAGATTATTTTTAAATGCTATTAGTGATCTATTAAAATAACATAATATGGCAAATAATACCTTTTAGTTTTACATGTTTCGTTGTTCTGATGGCAACTTTTTCAAAAACAATAAATGCTAAAAGAAATTTTTCGCAAAAATAACTTCAAATTAAAAATAAACAGAGAAAACATAAATCACGTGAACATGAGCATATTGAAGTGCTGCATGATGACAACTTCAATATGCTCATGTTCACATGATTTATGTTTTATCTGTTTATTTTTAATTTGAAGTTATTTTTGCAAAAAATTTCTTTTATCATTTAATGTTTTTGAAAAAGTTGTCGTCAGAGCAACGAAACATGTAAAACTAAAAGGTATTATTTGCCATATTATGTTATTATAATAACTCACTTATAGCATTTAAAAATAATTTGATACTTGAATATTTTTGATCAGCCCTGTAGTTTACCTAATACCTTTATTACTCAAAAGTATTTTGCTAAAATTTAGTTCAAACAAAAATACTCTTTAAGCTAACATCTAATAACTTTAACGTTTCCAGAAATTATTATTCATAGGCAGCCTTGAATCCAGTTCTTTGTGTGACCCTGTATATCATTTTATCTATATTCTACAAACATTTCTTATAAAACTGAATGCAGTTCAGTGTAAAAATGCTTAATCTATTTAAAAACCACCTTTTAAGTAAATTATGCTCATGTTCAGTATTTTTCTGAGCTTTTTGTATAACCCTGTATATATAAATTGTATAACTATTAGCATTTATACACACCATATAATATGAATACATTTAGTGAAACTCAACAGCGCATATCATAATTAAAAATGAATTTCATCTATCTAACAGCCATCATTTTTAGCTACCTCACTGATTAATGACTATGTTTGTTAAACAAAAACTAACAGCATACAGTACCTGTTCTAAAAAACAGAAAGCATTCCATTCCTTTAAAAGAAATGTTTCTTAGTTGTTTATGCATATTGTAATCCTAGCACATGCTGTAATCTTTACCCTTTTCCTTCTTCCTATTTTCATTTAAATTTTATTCTCCTCATTTATACAATCTTAAGTTCAGCTTAGAGCTAAGCATGAAATTTCCTATAACAAGACCATCATTGGTGACCAGAAAATTGAGGTTGGAAACAAGAATATGTTATCACTTTTGAATCTCCTTGTAATATTTTACTTACTCTTAACTCTTGCCAAAAATTTGTAATCATCATTTCCTTCATTTTCCTTTTCCTTTTACTTCACATGAAAGAACATTTTCCACCCCTTGATCTCTCAGTATACTATGATTGATTGAATATGTGAGGTTCTATCTTTTGATAAATTGGAATGAAAACGTTTCTTATTTTAGAATGAAATCCTAGTTTTAATTCAATGATATATTTCATTGACCATAAAAGAGTTAATTTGTATATTTATTTATTTATTTTAAATGCAGTGCAGCTATATCTCAGCATGTTGCTCTTGATTGCATTCATAATTTGATTGGAAGTTTTATCAGGGTTATCAAGTCTTATATACAACTTTAAAAACTTTAGTTAATGGTTTTTATAATTTATAAAAATCTATAATTACTATAGGAAAGTAAACTTTAATAAATTAATAGCAATTTAAAAAATTAAATAAATAAAAGGTCTGCTTTATGTTTTCAGATGATAATTAAAAGATTTTCAAACTGCATATATGGGTGATTCTCAAAATAGGGGACAATTTCAAAAGTGAAATCTTAAAAAAATTACTGTTAGCAAAATTTCTGAAAAAAATAGGTGTTGTTAATATAATATTAAGTATACTTTACATGTAATCAGCAAAGCTAAATATTTAAAAATTAACTTTAAAAAAAATAATTAGTATTTTTGAGCCATGCTAATGACAAAACAAATTGCATGGAATAAATATATTAAGAAATTTTTATTTTCTTCCTGTTTAAATATTTTTTCTATATTTATTAGCCTTCCTTTTCAGCAAATGGTTTCCACTTTTACATATATACATATAAGGAGAATAAAAACATTACCAAAGAGCAAACTTTGTTTACATGAGCAACATTCTGACACTAACAATGTAAGAAGCTGTCTTAGTGATTTTCTGACAGATTTAATGCATATTTTAGGGATAATAAATGTAATACCTAAATTTATATGTAAAATTAAACTTTATAAAAGATACAATATAAGCAGTGGTTACATTTATGCACATAGCAGTCTTTAACATGGACAGAAAAACCATGCTAATGACACTGACATTTGTCCATGCTAATGACAAATTTTAATTTAAATAAGATTATGAGCCTTAATATAATCACAATGCAATAGTCCTTTCTGGGGCTTTTTAAAACACAAAAGTCCTATGCAAATAAGTAAAATAAAAATTTTAATTATAAAATAAACATGAAAATTATTATCCATTCTAATGACATACAATTGATGTACGCCCCTAATATTCAACTTCTGTTCTTAAAATACAATACATGCTTCTATTTTCAGGCTGGGATAAAATGGCTACTTGTTGCCATGGAGAAACTTTATATTTTCAAACTATTGTCATATGTGAAAATGAAATTTTGATTAATAACCAGCTGTTATAGTATGACCTTGTTTTGAAAATAGAATATGGAGGACAAACTTTAATTCTTTTTTTATATACTATAATTTTATTTTTAAAAAGAAATTTATTGGATAAATCCTCTCCTTGATTAATTTAAAGAAAGAATAACATGTGTTTTATTTTATAAACATGATATTAACTCTTGAAAAAGCTAGTATATACAAGGCACAGCTGCTGTGGACATCCATGCTAATGACATTTTGAACATTTATTCTGTTATTTTAAGGTGTTTTTAACTAAAAAGTGAGTAATTCTTGAGTGCAAATAATGAATAATATTAAGACAAACATATCTAAATATAAAAACATGACAGAAAACCTCTCAATCTGTTTTGGATGCCGAAAGACATAAATTGTCCCCTATTTTGAGAATCACCCATATAGCATTGTGATGTCACAGCAATGTCACTGTAAAGTTAGTTTTGGGCTTTGTGACTGCTAATGTGACATGAATGTGAAGTCATTATGGGCATTTTAAGCCCATCTGTTCATATTAATGCAACTGCCTGCCAAATCTTTCACCTATTGCTGATAACTGCAGGTTCCATTTTGTATTGAAAATAATCCTACATACACTTTAAATGTCATAGCAAGTGAAAGGCAGTAACATGTTTCAGATTGATTGATTGATAGTACAGTATAGTGCCACAAATCCGCCAGCTTCTGAAATCCATGCAGGCTTGCAGATGTAAACATCTTTCTTCCGTGGTGCTAAAAGAACGAAGTTAAAGAAGTGATGACATCATTCCAAAACAAATGATTGATTCAGAACATTTTCATCTATGACGGAAACCAGACAAATTTTCCGCTGATTAGCGAAACGAGTTTGACAAATCAGAAATTTTTGTTTTGGGGCAATTTTTGCTGTATGCGAAAATGCATCCTTCTGATTAGTCATCTTCTTTTGCTAATGAGTGAAAAGTCTACCTGGATCCCGGCTTATTTTTACAAAGAACACAGCAAAAGTTGGGGCTAAAGTGAAGAGAAGAAGATTAGATGATGATGATGAATTGGATAATAAAAAATTCAATTTGAAGAGGGTTTGAATTTGGGGGGGAAAAATCTTAATTTCTGAGAACAACAAAATTGTGTTACTGAACAAAAATTAATAACTATTAATAATTTGGGGGAAAAAAAAAAAGAACAATCTAAAGTTTTGAAACAGACAACTATTGATCAAATGTTTTTTTTGTTTTTTTTAAAATAAGTTTTGTTTATATTGTTTTCAGTTTTTTTTCATTCATAATAAAATAATTTAATAGTCCAATATTTTATTGCTATTAATGTTTTTATTTATTTAATTTTAATCTTTATTATTATTTATTATTTCAATGGCCTAAAATCTGCAAAATCCCAAAATCCTTACAACGTACTCGCCCTAACAGTGTGGATTTCTAGCCCTGTACTGTACATCTGATAAAAATTTTATGTACAAACATTTTTTTTGTCATATATATGTATTTCTTTCTTCATAGATGAAAGTGATGTTGTCACTAACTACTTTTCTCGTCGAAGCAAGCGATATGGTCTGTTGTCTTTCTTCAACTATGCCAAAGAAAGTATTTTGCCACAAAGAGTTAAGAAAGCATTTTGAACCTGTCTGTGACATTCTATGCAGACTCAATTTTTTGTTATGTTTGACTGAAATAAAGACTATCAAGAAATGGGTAAACTGCATATATTTTTCACAAATGAACTTATGTTAATTCATTTTGTGTATAACAGACCTGAAAACTTTCATTCTGGATGTTGTGTTATTGCAGCTACTGTGAATGACATCTGATTTTTCTTTTTGTTCTTGTTTCAACAAAAAATAATTTTAATTCAACCGTCTGTATACTCCAGGGGTCGTACTTGTCCTAAAATTACAAAAAAAAAAAATATGGTAATCTATCATGAAAATCCTGAAATTGCATATTTTGTCTTACGAATAGTTCAATTTTCCAAAAATATACTTTATTTATTTTTTGCAAAATTCTACAAATCATTTTTTTTTTTTTTTTGCAAAATTTTACAAAATTAGTATTTTTAACTAATAAGAGCACTTAATAAAAAAAATAATCTTGAAACGTTTTTAATGTTTTGTCACTTGACCAGAAAAAACTTGCAAGTTTCACCAGTTCGTTATGGAAAAAAAAAATCCTGAATTTTGTCAATCAAGCAAGAGGCTGAGTTTTTGTTAGTAATTGTAATTGAGGAAAACATATTAGCAAATTTCATTAATTGGTCATTGAAAAGAAATCACAAATTTCTTTAATTATTGAAAAAAAATTGGACTTTTATGAATCGTTTTCTTTAAAAGATCAAGATCTTTGTTAGTAGGTCATTAAAAGAAAAACACAAATTTTGTAAATTGAACAAGACATCAAATCATTAATTTTGATAGTATGTGATTAAAAAAGGTAAGGAATTTCAACAATAGTTTGATGAAAAAAGTTTTGAATTTAATTAACCAAAGTTTGAAAAATATTGCAAATTTCATCAATCAAATGGGAAAAAATCTTTGTCAATTGGACAGGAACCCTCCCTCACAAATTTCGCCACTCAGATTCTGTAAAAAATCACGAATTTTATCAATTGGTTAATCACAAATGCAAGTAATGCAAGTCAAAGAGATGTAAGCTTGATTACCACTTTGCATGTAGCTTTGCATGCGACTTTCATGTTGATAGAAATTATTATGTTTATGACAGCAATGATTAATCAGTTTTATACCAAATCCTTGAGATTGTTTCTTTTGAATTTATGTGCGTACAAGTTTATGAGTATTTCACTTCCTCAAGCTTACACTTTTATTTTCAGTGGTCTTATATTTTGGTTAGTATGCCATATAAATTTATCCTGAAATTTCTTTTAGTGTCTGTACTACCCCTGGTACATTCTGATATCTTTCTAGATTGATACCTTAATATTTAATGCAGTGCTTCTGTAGAAATTTTATGTGATATTGTGAAGTTTATTAGAACTGATAGTTAGTGTGTGTGGTGAAATATTTTTTTTCTTTGTCAAAAATTGTGGGATTAGGTAAACAAATTCTTTAAAAATAAAGAAGTTTGTTTTATCTTTTCTTATGCACATACAATTGAACCTGGTAATAACGTCCTAGTGACACCTTGATTATGACATCAAATTCTTCAATCCCCTTAAAACTCCCATAGGCATTAATGTTATAGTAATGTTAAAATAATGACACAATTTACAACTACCCTGGTTATTGCATCAAAAAATATACATAACTAATGTATTTAGTGTCAGAAAATGGGGCACTAAATTCTGTTTTCACAATATGGAAGCCCAACTCGTCACTGAAGTAAACTTTGATACTGAAGAAAGGGTTCATTTAAAAAAAGCTCAGTGCTATAAGAAATCTAAATATAATTCAACCCATTTATAGCATCATTCAAGAGACTGTAATAATTATGAGTCTATAACCAAGTGACATAATAACTAAGGTTGAGTGAAAAATATGGGTTATAAGTAAATAACTCATGTATACTATCATATATTTTGCACCTTATAAAATAAGAGTAATGGTATAGATTGTATAATAAATTATAAATTAAGTATAATGTGCACTTACTATATTTTTCAAGGAGAAAATGAATTTATTCCTGGATAAAAATATAATATTAGAGCTAGGATTGTATATTTAGAGAGAAAAAAGATTTTAAACTTATTTTGTTTATTCTCTGAGTAAAATAATTTTTGTTCTATATGATTTTGAGTGTATCGGATAAATTTAAAGACCATTGTATCTGTGTTCCAGATTCATAAAAACGTTACAACAATCTTATTTCTTTTAAAACGTCCTTGATTCCAGGTGATTCAAAAACTTTTTACATCAGTTTTTTTTTTTTTTTTTTTTTTTTTTTGCACTTCTTAGACAATTTTCAAATCAGAACAAAGTTCCAAAATTACCACATTATCATCTACAGCAACAAACTTGTCAAAATTTTTATAAAAATGCTTTTCATCTGATCTTCTGAACTGACAGTTTTACTCTGACAAAGGCAAATCTTCTTCTCCTTGTGGCACTTCACTTATACTTTCTTCTGCAGGAACAAAACTGGCAGGTCAAAATATGTGTTATGAACTGCTTTATCTGTAACTTGTCTCTAGACTATCAAAAAGATGAATTGCTTTTAAAACATTCATATTGCAAACCTTATTTTTGTCTGAGCATTCTAAAATGAGCATAAACATGCATTTCTGATAGTGGTTCTTTAGGCTTCTGATTACATCTTGATCATAGGTTGCAACATGTTGGTACATTTTGGTGGTAAGAGTACTAACTGTAACAGGGTTGGCACGATTTAAACAAACTGGTTTTTTTTTTAAAAGAAATATAAAGATATTTTCTCTTTTTAGTTTATAATTTACATGTTTCAGATTATTGGATATAAATAATTTCTATTTTTAACACTTTATTTCAGCAATAAGCATTAGATATAGCAGGTTTATGTCATTTTTTTTATGTAAAGGATTAAAATCAGTATGCAATGGTGAAAATATAAGCTCTAAAGAAAAAACTTCAAACATGTGAACTGGTCAAAGATAAAATAGATTAAAACTGTCCAACATTCAGTATAAAATATTTTTAATAAAAAAAAAAATGAGATGTTTTAATGCAATTAATAACATAACACTGTGATCTTTAAGATTTTGCTCTAGCTGTAAAAGAATTTTTTCTTGTTTAGGGAGATTATTTTTTAGAATTAAAATCAAAATATGAAGTTGAATAAGAGATTATTGAAAGATTGGCTGCTAGTTATAGCATTTTAATAATAACAATCTTATTCTTTTTTATTTCTTGTTATCTGCTGAATCTAATGACCAAAAATGTTGACTTCAAATTGTCACTCAAAAAATAAAATCCTATAAAGTATTTGAAATTTATTATTTGAATAACTGTGGAAAAGTATAATATATTTATATCAAACTACATCCAAATGTTTATTATTAGCAATCAAAAGATTGTTTATAAAGATTTTCAGAATATCAATGTTTCACTGTGTAGCGCAATTTATTCTTTGAATGTTTGAACGTAAGACTGTTTGCTAATACTGTTTAAATTAAAATATGATTTTTTTTCAATTTTCTACATAAATTCCCTGTAATTATTTAATTTAAATTATTTTAAATAAAGTTACACTACTTATGATCCAACAGTGTCTATTTTTATCAATAAATATACATGTATATGTCATAAAAAAGGATGTTTAAAGAAAAAACTGTTTAAACTAAAAAAAAGTTTTTTTTCAAAAAAAAGGGGGGGTAAAAAACAGTTTTTTTGCCAACCCTGAATTGTAATTGCTACATATTTTTCACATTGGGATGGACAGTATAGTTATCCTGTATAAGTAATTGATTGGAAACCTTTCAACATTTTTGAAACAGCTTGGATGTTTTTTCATCTCTGTCCCATTCAAGTTTCTTCATGCAAGAATTGTAATCAGTAGGGGGCTACTTGAGCCACTTTTTAAATTTTAATTTTTTATAATTTCTTAGAACAATATAAAATATTGAAAATGAAAATTTGATAATTTTTCTTCAACTGAAAACCACTTTCAATTAATTTTGAACTATTTTTCTAGGTCTATTTAATTTTTACTTTTCTTTTTACATCATGGCTCAAGTATCGCCATAGATACTTGAGCCATGGCGAAGGGATACTTGAGCCAGTACAGAAAAATACCTACAAAAGTAATTTTTTTCGCTTTATTTTTGCACAAATATTTTACAGAATGATAAATTATGATGCATAAAGTCCTTCAAAACCAACTGAAATTAGAATTCAGATGTTTCAGTTCTTTGGCAGCATGTATGAAGAACAAATTCAGAATGGTTGTAAAACCACGCATCCTGTTTCTTTTACCTACATGGTAACTCAGTAGTGCCCTCTGTTGGGGACAATAGAAGTCATTTCTTTGATTTAAAAAAAAGTTACAGTAACAGAGGTTACAATTTCAATATAAAATATTAATCTTAATAAACTATATTAAAAAATAAATATTTAATATGTTGGACTTAACTAATTAAAGTATTAGAGATTATTTTACATTTATCTAGACAGGCTATTTTGTTAGTCAAAATGAAAAATAAAATGGATATTTTCATTTAAAAAAATACATTTTTAAACATTTTTTTAAGTAATTATTTTTTTAAGAAAAAAAATAAAATAAAAAAATTTGCTCCCTTTTATCCAGAAAAAAAATCTATTATTGAATATAAGGACATAATTTTATTTTTTGTTTATTTTACCCATGTCTAATTTCCTAGTGGGTATGGTTGAGCCATGGCTCAAGTATCCCCAATCTCACTGGCTCAAGTATCCCCATTACCACTATTTTTGTTTATCAGAGTTTTACTAAGTAAAGCATGCAGCTATTTGAGCTATTTTAGATTCAAAATACAATTGAGATTATACTTATTAAGTTTATATATATTGTTGCAACTTTAAATGAAACTTTGATAACAAAAAAATAAAAAAACCATGCACCTAAATATTTACTTTTGATAGGGAAAAACAACTATTAATCACCATACTTTCAAAATGGTACCAAGGTATGTGATTTCTTTTTTACATGTTCAGAACTATAAATATGTTACCATGTCGCCAGTTTTAGAAAGAAAAATTAACCAACATTAGGAATAATAGGGGTGGCTCACATATCCCCACTCTCCCCTGTGTTCAATTCAGACACTTTTCTGTTTGAGGGTTTTCTGCGGCTCCGGTGTGTGTATTATAAAGTTCCAAGGAGGAAATTTCATTGTTTGAGCATTGAAAACATGAAATCTCAAATTTTCTTGGGGAAAGGACATCGCATTGTTCCAGAGGAATTTGTCACCTCCTGAATTCAGCATTAACTGTAACTCTTTCCTCCAACAATTTCCCATCAGAACACATTTTGTGCTTAAATTAAAGAATTCTGTCAGGATTCAGCTTAAGAAAAGAGGACAGTACCATATGCATTGAAAATGTCCATTGAAAAGGCCATGCATTGCTTAGCCAATTCTAAACACACTTGTCTCCAACACTTTTTCCTTCACCACATACTCTGTGAAATGCTATGCTGTGATGCACCGTAAAATGGACTATCCAACCATTATAGCAAGCAAAAATTGCATGCCTAAGCAATTTGGCAAACTTCTGTTTTAATCATCATAATTGAAATATTCATAGGTACATTCAGAGTTCTTTGCTTGTTAAACTATTTTAGCAAAGCCCCATCAAGGTCTTCTTTATCAGACTTCCACATTAACTTAACATTCTTACCATTTTGATCAAAGGCACTGCAATTTTTTTTGCTTTTCTAGAAAGAGACAGTTAAATTTACCAACCCAAATTCTCAAGAAGCTTCAGATTTCTTCTTTGCTTTATGCAATACATTAATAATGTTAACTTTATCTCACAAAGATAGACTTTTTCTTTTTATAGATACTCTAATAATGAAAGTTTCTCACTCGAAACATGAGACAAGTGAATATCAAACTAATGATGGTGTTATCAAATTAAAAGCATCTGATAAGCGAAGAAAGAAAGCTCTCATATGATAGTATAAAAGCAATGTCTCCTACAATTTTCCCTTGGCTGATACTACAAGATGGTTCAAAATCTGCATATAGGCTAGAATTTGAGCCAGTAGAAAATTAAAAAAAAGTTTTAAATCTTTTTTTTCTCTTTGAATATGCCATCCTATCTCTAATATTGTATTGTTATGCAAGAATAAATCTATTTTCTCCTTAAAAATATAGTAAATGCAATTTATACTCACTTTATAATTTATTATACAATTTGTACCATCATTTTTATTTTATAAGGTGCAAAATATATGATAGTATACTTCAGTTAT
Organism: Maratus speculifer; assembly: GCA_964019185.1. Lineage (NCBI taxonomy): Eukaryota > Metazoa > Arthropoda > Arachnida > Araneae > Salticidae > Maratus > Maratus speculifer. The sequence continues at coordinate 178,264,690 of OZ025299.1, forward strand.
TTATTTACACCCTATGTCTCTGACCCAACCTTGGTTACCGTAATTTCCCGCGTATATGCCCCGGCTTAATAAAGTCTTTTTCAAACCAAAAAAATTATTGAAAAAAAGGACTCAAATGCGTGCTAAGCACAAGCAACTAATATATTTTTAGAAATTAATTCTGCTAGGGATTCAAGTTATCCAAAGTGCAGCGTTTACGCACGAAATTACGGTATTATGTCACTTGGTTATAGAATCATATTTATTACAGTCTCTTGAATGATGCTATAAATGGGTTCAACTATATTTAAATTTCTTATAGCACTGATTTATTATTATTATTGAGTTTCTTTATTATTGAAGAATATTTTGTTCATAAAATAAAGCATTTCACAATTTTTTTGCCTCACAATTTTCAATGTGTTGTGTACAGATTATTCTCATGGTTAATTACAAATTACTGATATTGAATGAATTTCAAAATATTTGACTTTGCTTTTGTCAAATAATTCTGTAATTAACATATTGTGTGTTCATGTACATACATGTAAAGAATTTTTTTTATTTATAATTATTCACTAGTCGTTGTGAATATTCATAATATGTTGTGTTTACATTGGAAGTCATTTCATTTTTAAAGTTTCAATGTTACACTATTGTTTTGATTTTGTTTCAAATCATTGTTAAGAAATGCTCATAAAGTGATTATTAAAAATATATTGTCAGAATCATTTAATAAATCAATCGTTTAATTAATCAATCAATAATTATGTAATAAATCAGTCATTTAATTAATCAATCAATAATTATTTAATGAATCATTTATTATTTCATTTGATAATTTATGAATTTTATTTATTCTGTATTTTTGTTATGTTCATTAATTAAAATTACTTATTTTCAAATATGTAATCAAAAATTTTATTGAGTATGTTGAACTTATTGTGTTACTTTGTGATAGCTAAGTCCTAAAAATAATTTACCATGTATTTGTACTGTGATTTTCTTCATTTCTGAAATAAAAAACTTGAAATTTACTTTTATAAAATAGAATTCCAGTGTTTCATGATCTCATTTTTATTCTTTCCCATGTTTGCTCAGTGAGATATTTATGGATTGAGAAGCTAATAAATTATAAGTACATCCTTTTTTTTTTTCATCCTAATCCTCCTTATTTTTTGTTGTTTAGATTTCTATATATTTCAAATTTATATAAATAGCATACATATTTAATAAGTATTATATGTAAACTTCTCACAAGTAATCAATGAGTAAAAATTTCCATTTTAGTTAAGTGTATTGACTATTTAATCAAAGCAGTACTGGTACACCTTGTCAATCAGACATCTTTTGTGAAATGTGTGCATCTGTAAAATCACATCACATGAATAATTTGCAGTATATTGTAATTTTTAAAAAGTAATCTGACAGTCAAAGCCAGTACAATAGTTCCAACCATTTACCAAATGAAGATTAATCATAGCAATTGTAGAATCTCGGTGTTTCTCCATTGAGTAAATGTCACACAGCTGAAATTCCAGCTTCTTTATTGTATGATCATCGTTCAGAATGGTAGAGAACTCGTTAAAAAGGTATTTGGTTGGAAATATTAAAATTTGAAAGGATGTTCTTCTTCCAAAGTCACAATTACATTTCAGTAGACAAAATAACTGGGGAAAAAAATCTAAACCAGGACAGAAGAGATTTATAATGAGTCTGTATGAATACAAATATCTGAATTATGACATGACAAGGGAAACTGACCATTGGTAAACACAGAAAGTGCAGATTAAGAAAATCTTTGTGGTTCAGTTTTATTTCTGGCAAGAAGAATATTCTGGAAAGAACCAATAAAAAATATTTGAAGGGAAAATTAAAAAGGAAAATTTTTGAAAGATAATTTTAAGAGGGAAGCCTGTACTGGCACAATGCCAAAAAAAATGCATAGCTTATTGAAAAGAAAAAAAATGTAGTGATATTTGAATAGAAAATATGGAAATAAAAGGGAATAAATGTTTTGAATGTTCTATAGTTATACTAATAATTAAAATAATTTATAGTATATCCAACTACCAATATTGGTATTCTGTACTAATAATGTTCATATACATCTGACATGATAAACTCTCTTCACAAAAGATGCAGAGATTTGCAGGTATCAGAAAAGGTAAATTTTCGAGGCACTCGGAGATTCTGGTCATGAAAAATGTAATGGTAATTAGTGAAGAAATGAATTTAAAATATTACTTTTTAATCATTTATAGTATATCCAATTACCAATATTGGTATTCTATACTAATAATGTTCATATACATCTGTTTGTTGTTGGTGTGCAAATGATTATGTCAGGGTAAACTTTTTTCACAAGGGATGCAGAGATTTGCAGGTATAAAAAGGGTAAATTTTTGTGGCACTCGGAGATTCTGGTCATGAAAAAATGTGATGGTAATCAGCGAAGAAATGAATTAAAAATCTTACTTTTTAGTCATTTTAAGCTTAATTCTTTTCAAAACCAAAGGATTTTATCCAGGTAGAACTAAAAGCAAGTAAATAAACTAAAAAACTTCGTAAAATCACCATAAAATGAAAAATTAAGCAGGACGCATTTCGAGCTACAACAATAACAGCTTGTCATCAGCTAAACCAACACGTGTCCATAAGAGCACAGAGTGGAGATAAAGTGAAAAAAGGAGGGAGGAGATTACAAAGAGGGCGACAGGTGGCGCTAGCTGAAAGAGCACCAGTGGAAAGGAAATGTTGCCAAAATAATAAAAGAAAGAGAAAAAGGTGGAAATCTAATAACGAAAATAAAATAAAAATAATTGATGAAATAAAGTTAAAAATAAATAAATAAATAAAATAAATAAATAAAGGAATAAATAAGGTTATTGTAATTAATATTACAATAAAATTTGTAATATTAATAAATAAAATAAATAACTAATTAAAAATTAATAAATAAATAAAACTAAAAAAAATAATAAATATATTAAAATAGTATAATATATATATGAATTTTAAAAAAATTACAGAAGTAATTTCCATGCAGGAGAAAATGAGGGGGATGAAGAGAGATCATTGACAAGAGTATTAGAATTTCTACAAATAAAATAAGCTTTGTGAGCATCTAAGTGAGAAGGAGAGGCAGGATTAGAAATAATTCTGGCCTTGGAAAAATTGAAATAATGACCGGAAGACCAACAGTGAGAAGCAATTGAAGACCTGGATAATTCCTGATTTTTAATATATCTCTGATGCTTGTCCAATCTTTTCTCTTCAATGCTCTTCTGGTCAGACCAATATAACCCAAATTGCAAGAACAAGGAATAAAATAAATACCCCACTGGTTCTCAATAGGAATTGGATCTTTCAAAGACGAGAATTTAATTTTATTCATAGGTTTGAAGATAACTTTAAAATTGGAATGAGAAAGGATTTTAGCAATTTTGAAACAGAGAGAAGAATAAAAAGGTAGAACTATAGAGTTAAAATTAGAAGAATTATTCGAATCAATAAGAAGATGTTTAGGCTTATTAAATTTATACAGAGCTTTGTCAATCAAAGAAGGATTATAACCACGAGCAAGGGCAAGAGATTTGAGGTAACTAATTTCATTATTTAGAGCAGAAGAGTCAGCACAAATGCGAAGTGCTCTGTAAACAAAAGTATAACAATTTTATTATATTCAAAAGAGTCAAACACCATTAAAATGCATTTGAAACTTTTTTTCCCCATTGACCGTAATTAACCCCATTTTGATTGTCCCTGTAATTGAACTATGCATCCAATTTTCATAAAATTTGGAATTATTCAACAAAATTATGTAACAATTATATGTTTTAAATTCCAAAGGATTCGGTTGGGCAGTTTTTGCATTGTTATATGCAGACAGATGGACAACTATAGGTGCTAAGTATTTACATAGTTACGAACGCACCTAAAAGGGTTAAATTTCTATACATAGTTTTTGTTCAGCTATAAAACTTTTAATGGAATGATTTTGACCAATTTTAACATCAAATATATCTTAAAATAATTCTTCAATTTATAAACAGTCTGCATCAGCATGTTTATCATTCATTTCTGTATAATACTTCTGTATATTCTGAGTACAACCAATGTTCATATTTTTATATGCAATAGTTTTCTTAATGTTAGTGAAGAAATACCTCCAATCACAAAAAAAGTTCATTAATTGCAATGACGATGAAAAATTACTTTTTTTTTTTTTTTTTTTGAAGAGAGCATAAAAGACATTGTCATTAAGAGTTCGTTCATTTAATAGATTGGATATAGTTCTTCATCAAAATTGAAAATAAAACTACATCTATAATAATAAAGGTAAAAATTTGTTTGTATACTAAAGAGACTTATCCGAGTTGCAAGATTTGTCAGGAAGGTACCTGTATCTCTAAGTTTTTGGATTTTTAAAATTTTTTATGAGATTTTTACTTTTTAGCCTATGTAATATTTTTTTTTCTTCTTTTTAATAAAATTTATATGAAATTTGTACATAATTTTTTCATGAATTTTTAATGCAATTTTCAGTTTTTTTGCATTCTGCAACGATTTCATAAAAGAAATTCAATTTCAGACTTTTAGACCTAACACAATAAATTTCATCCTAATATAATTGCATCAACTGATTCAAATTTCTAACAAATTTTAGCCTTGTTTTTTTAATGTACATATGCATGTTCTGTTGAGATTTTTCCATATTAATAAAATGTTGGATGATTGGTTGTATAGATTATAGCAGAAAGTCCCTAGAATATGATGCTTGAAGAGTAAGGTGAGGAGTAAAACAAAATGTAATGTAAAATATTTAAAAATGGAAAAAGCGATGGGATGATACATGAAATAAAAATACAATTAAAACTAGTCAATGAGATTAAAAAATAAATGTAATCAGTTGAAATTCTATGATCAGTAAAGTAATATGACAATAACACGAAATATTAAACAGCCAAATAATACATAAAATCTGACATAATAGCCTCTGAATAGCAGACAGATTTCTGCATCAGATCGGGTTGTTCTTAATTTTCTTTTTTAGGGTCAAGTTGACATTCTTTAAGCTGGTTGGGTTATATATTTTAATGGTCATATTTAAATTTTCTGCAAGTTGTATTGTTGGGATTTTAAAAAAAGTTTTAGCAGAACTATGTTTCAAATGAAAATAAATATGAATAAATAGACAACAATTCTATTTTATACTCAATTTATTACCTGAAATATAAAATGTATATAAGAAATGTTGTCAAAGATTATTCTTTCTTTAAGAACCTTCTTTTTCATGTTTCGGAATATGAAAAGTATTACCAACATTTCTTTTTTGATAAACAGAAATAGACATGTATCCATATTTGTAATAGATTATGTGTGCATCACACATTGTACATCCTAATAATACACATGTTACAGGTGTGTATATTGGGATATGGCATATTATTCAAAGGTATAAGCATAAGAATATAACGGTGGTTCATAAATATCGAAACAATAGGCTGATTCCTTAAAAATTACTCCTAGACCCATACTTCCAATTGCAAAGTTTAATTTTTTTTTAAATGCAAAATGGGATGACATAAGTTGATACATCATGGGGATCTATTTAAAAAAAATACGAAAATTAAATTTTTATACCCCCCCCCCCCCTTCGTAAGGTAAAATTCCAAGTTAGGAAAATATTCCTTATCCATTTCTGAATTAAACTTAAAAAAATCATCTTGATATCTTCAAAATTCGCAGAGATATTAAAATCAAAAATTCCTGATTTACATCATTTATCCACGCTTCTGAGCGACAAGTTTTTGACTCATTTTGAATGCAAGGTAGGGATCATCCACAAACTATTAAAAATTCTTTTTTTTAAAGTTGATTAGTGTTTCTACTTTCGACATAAAAATAGCAGCGTATAGATTTTAAGTTAAACCTGCTTTGAAAATATGTTAGTGGTCTGCACGGGTCGAAATTTCTAGGTCCGGTCCCAAACCGAACCATAGGGGAAAAAGTTCGGTCTGCCCAGAAAAAAAGTTCAAATCATAGCCTGACTGAATTTCTTCGTAGTTTTTTACATGGACATGATTAAAAATTGTTTCGTATGCTAGAGTTTGACCAAAAGTAGCTTATAGCTTTTCTTTTCCATGTTTATAATTTTCATTTTAAAAGAAGCACCAAAAGCTGTGATATATTTGTTTTATTAATGAATCTCTATTTATATGTAAATGTTTAGTTTTTCCTTTAATATCATTAAATTACATTCAACGTATTGGAGACTTCATAAAATGATATGCAGTAAAATCTTTTATGACTGAATCTCATAGGAAAGAAAAAAATGTGTTATAGATAAGTTCCTTTCTTAGGGGGTATAAAAGTAGTCTTTTTTTTTTTTTTTTCAAGTATTATCTTATTCATTTTGAACGGATCAACAAGTTTTTCCGCTTAAGACAGGACTCCATCATAGGCAGACTCTTTTTCACTGGATTTTACTTTTTTTTTTTGCCTTTAAATCTACTATCTTTAAAGAAATAAATTTTAAAGTTTTATTTTAAAACAATGACAATTTTAAAATGTGTACATTTTCTGTAAAAATTTTTGGGGTGGGCTAAATTTTATTTATTTTTGCAATGATTAGGTCAGTCAGAGGCAATGTTTCTAATAGGGGTTGTGTCCGAGACTAGGATTGAATATTTAGTACCCTACAGACCTAGGAAGAAGGAAGCCAGTCCCGGTTCAGAATGAAAGAATACAGTAAGCCCGGTCTGGCTGATTCTTTATACCTTGTTCGCACTGAGAAAGTTAAGTCATTTAACTTGAAGTTTTTTGAAGCGGTCGTACCCAGAATCAAGATTCTCATTTGAACAAGTTTCTGAAACTCACTTAAACCTTTGATACTCTCTTAACTGTGAGTTGAGTGGAAATCTGCCTTCTGAATATTTAATTATTTTAGAATATTTAATTCTGATTATTAAATTGCTGGCGTTGAATCCTACAAATAATTATAAACTATTTCAAGTTGTTATTTGTTCATCCCAGTTGCTTAACAGGTGTGTTTGTAGCGTTTTTGTTGCAATCAAAAGCCGAAAATGGAAAATGTTGAACCTGTTATTTCCTCCCGCAAAAGAAATTGAAAGTGGACGAAATTAATTTTTTAATTGAAATATGGCAGGATAATTGCTGTGGAAAAAAAAAAAAAAAAAAAAAAAAAAAAAAAAAAAAGTAGTTATAAATTTCAGAAGTTGTGCCCATGCCCAGATGGATGTCAGTTTGGTCAAGTTAAGTCACTTACAATGTAGAAGAAAGTAAGGTCCCAGGTCTGGCCTATCGCGGCCCCAGAATACAGACTTCTTTTAATGGCCGCCGAGATGATAAAAAGCCTCAATTCGAAAGGGCTAAAGTTTATAAAAACTTCTAATCGGCAGAGTTGTATAATATAGATGCACGCGCGCACGCCGTGCGCAGAAAATTTTATGAAGTTTGTGTTAGGAAATTTATTTTCCTAACTTGCTCTAATATTCTTGCCATCCATTTCAACCAATCTATATTTTTATTCTAATACATACTTTCTTATTTTATTCTCTTTAAATACAATAGTTCAGTTACAACTTAATAACATATCTTTATTTTTAAAACATATCTTTATTTAAAAGCAAACATTTAAATAAAAGCATCTGTTACTTACCTTTTTACTGTTACCTATATTTATAAAACATATTCTGTCTTTCTGTCAGCTCTCATTTCATTTACATTTACATTTATTTGCTTTGAGGTAGGCGCTACAGCTATTTGCCGGCATAACCTCCAATGATCACAAGAAACCATATAGAACACTTTATTATAGAATATCCGGTACATACATTATCACAGGCACAACACAAGACACCCATGCCGCTAGCTGGACTCGAACCAGGGTCCAGCGGCGTGGGAGGAGCTGACGCTACCAACCAAGCCGCTGGCTCGGCGTCAGCTCTCCATGTATGTTGTTCCCGTCACGACTTTCTTTTGTTTACCTTTTTATCGCGGACTTCCATATGCTTGCGATACAGCTCAAGTGTCAACTCTGAGTGAGATGTTTTTCCAATTGACGGCAGGTGGCGTAAACTGTCTGCTGTCATTTGCATTTTCAGTGACACACCTCCAAAACCTTATTTGGATGGGGAAGTGACGTAAGTTGAGTGCGGGATAGTCTGTGATCAGCTGGGCGTTTCCCCAGTCTGAGCTATAAATAGCACGGTCTTTGGACGGGAGATTAGCTTCCTGTTTTTAAACTTTTAGTTTGTTTATTTTTTATCTTGTGAGTGGAAGGAATCATGACGGAGTTCTTCAGCTAAAGTAATTAAGAGATACGATGTTTTTCTCCAGTGATGTGGTAAAAACTTTTTCCTTTAATATAAGTTTCTTTGGCGGCCGGTATGTTTCAGGAAGGTTTTTTTTCACTTTAAGTTGAAAGGCATTTTTGTTTTTAGTTTGATTAATGTTAATTCCTCTCAGCCGTTCTTTTCAATTTTTTTTTTTTTTTGACTTTGTACATGTTTGACGTAGACATCCTTGGGCGTTCGGATTCCGTCGATAAATGTCAAAGTAGTGGAACACTGTTTTCCGTGGTTGTTATTGATACAGGGATGAGATTCTTCCGCGGATCCGCGGTTTTCAGCTTTTTTGTTATTTTCAAATTTTCTGATTTACCAAAAAAATACAAAACGCGTAATTTCGTAAAAAAAATCACGTAAAAACGGCAAATTTCCTAAAAAGATCGCCAAAAAAGACTAATTTCCGGCCAATTTTGTCAAAAGATTCGCGAAAGGATGGTTAATTTCGTCACAAAACACCGAAAAAACGGCAGATTTTGTCAAAAATCGCGATAAAACGGCGAATTTCGTCAAATGTTTTGCGAAAAATCACAACTTTTGTCAAAAGAATCAGGATAAATCGGTAGATATCGTCAAATGATCGCAATAAACCGGTTGATTTCGTAAAACGATCGCGAAAAAACGGCAGATTTCGTCAAACGATCGCGAAAAAACGGTTGATTTCGTCAAAATATTCGCAAAAAATGGCAAATTTTTGAAAAAAAAAACCTTTAAATTTTGCAAAAGATTCCAACAAATGACAGATTTCATGAAGAGATAGTGATAAAACTAAAAATTTCAAAAAAAGACTCGGGGAAAAAAAAAAAAAAAAAACTAACCCAAAAATTAATTTTCAAAATTATTTTTTTGCCACTCCAAATACAGACTTTCCTGCTCCAAAATCCATTTTTGACACCTCTAAATCTTTCTGAATGAATGTGACTTCTGAAAGCACCCATTCATTGAACAAAAAATACCCTTATATTCAACAAAAGTATCCTTTTTTTCAACAAAAATGTTTTTTTCAATAAATCTGTCTTGCCCTTTTAAAAAAGAAATGCAAACAATAGTGATACAAGTTATCTTCTACACTCAATAAGCATTAATTTATAATTAAATTTGTATCTTGCACATTTATTTTTTTAAAAATAAAATTTTTCTCAATAGTTTTAAAAAAAATATTGATTTTAATTATTCATTAATTATTGTTAAAACAAAAATTATTGCATTTCAGTCTTCTTCTCCAAATGAACAAGTTCAATTTTTGCATCTAAAAATGACTTATCAGTGAGGACCCACTTTTGTAAAAAAGAGACCCAGAATTTAAGTTCTGGGTCCTGGAGATCCAGGATTTTTAAAGTCCAGCGACATCACTAGATATTTTTAATGTGTAATATCCAAGAAAAAAAGCAGGAGAAAGAAATTTACCTTGTGCAAGAGCAAAGCTTAAAAACAAAGAAAATTTTTTTTTTCTTTTCCCTAATACTTAACCAAAAGTGTCTTACTGTTAGAAAATTTGAATAAAAAAAATATTCATGCCAATAACAGGGTTTTATTAATGTGCTGTATCTTGATAAACTAAATTTTCATTAGAGTAAGTATAAATAATTTCTGCAATTCACGTTAATAATGTCCTTTTAATTTAATTTACCAAAAGCTAAATTGTATGTTATATATTAATACAATTATATTTGTTGCGATTGACATTCCTGTCATTGCTCAAAAGTCGTTCGCGCAGTTTTCAGCGTTTTTGCTTTTTGGTCAATCTCATCCCTGTTGATAAGTGTCAGGAAACATGTTATTGTTATTTGGAAGATTGCTGGGAGGAAATAACGGATAATAGAACGAGACATAAGCTTTAATATATTTTTAATAGAGTTTGATTATCATAACTTGAGTTTTATTAATTAAATGAACTTAGAATATATTTTAGATTTTCTTGAAGCTTTAAATAACTTTAATTTATTTTAAGTTCCTCTAATTGCTCCAAGGCTATTTTTGTGCTTGTTGACATTATTTGAGGAGTTATATATATATTTTTGTGTAAATTTAACTCGCTCTGTTACACATAGTAAACTTCTTCTGTAATTGAAGTTAGTGTAAAAATGTCAAATGTTTGAGCATGAAATGGCTTAAGTAATTTTTCTGATTTTAATTATGTTTATTTTAGTTAATAAATATTTTTAGTTGATTTTTATATATTTGTCTTTCTTTATCAAACTTAACATTTTTAGTTTAGTTAGTTTGGGTGAATCATTTTCAGCAATAAAGCTTCACTGCGTTTTTCATTGTCTGCTAAACATTTTTGTTTAAGACTGAATTGCCCTATTTAAGGGTAATTCAGGTCAACAGTTTGCAGAAAATTTTAAGAAAGAAACAAGTTTTATTCTTGTAACTTTTTTTATTACCAAAAAATAAAAATAATCCCTCAATTTTATGAACGAATTATTTACTGTAAACGCTAATGTCGTCAAAAAACCTCGAAAAAAAAATCGCGAATTGCAATAAAAAGTTGCGTAAAAATATGCATTTCGACAAAGAATCGCTTAAAAAACGTGCATTTCAACAAATAATCTTGTTAAAAAACAACATTTCAACAAAATACCGTGCGAAAAGCGCAAATTTTGTTGAAAGACTGCGCTTAAAACGTAAATTCAGTCTATAAATCGCGTAAAAAACACGAATTTCGTGCATAAGTTTCGTAAAAAAACACTAATTTCGTTGATGAATCGCGTAAAAATACGAATTACATGTATGAATCGCTTAAAGTGCGAATAACGTCCATAAATCGCTTAGAAAACGCGAATTATGTCAATAAATCTCCTAAAAAACGCAAATTACGTCCATGAATCGAGTAAAAAACGCGAATTACACACATGAATCGCATAAAAATAGTGAAATACGTCCATAATCCGCGTAACAAATGCAAATTACGTTCACGTGAATTACGTCCATGAATCGTATAAAAACGCAAATTACATCCATGAATCGATCTAAAAACGCAAATTACGCCGATGAATCGCGTAAAAAACGCGAATTGCGTCCATAAATCGTGTAAAAAACGCGAATATCGTTCATAAATTGCATAAAAAACGCAAATTACGTTCATAAATTGCATAAAAAACGCAAATTACGTCCATGAATCGCGTAAAAACTGCGAATTACGTCCATAAATCGCTCAGAAAACGCGAATTACGTCAATAAATCGCGGAAAAACGTGAATTACGTTTATAAATCGCATAAAATGCGAATTACGTCCATAAATCCCATAAAAATAGGGAATTACGTCCATAGTCCGCGTAACAAATGCAAATTACGTCCATGAATCGCATAAAAAACGCAAATTACGACCATAAATCGCATAAAATATGCAAATTACATCCATGAATCGCGTAAAAAACGCGAATTACGTCCATAAATCGCCCAAAAAACGCGAATTAAGTTCATGAATCGTGTAAAAAACGCAAATATCGTTCATAAATTGCATAAAAACGCAAATTACATTCATAATTGCATAAAATACGCAAATTACGTTCATAAATTGCATAAAAAACACAAATTACATTCATAAATCGCATGAAAAATGCGAATAACGTCCATGAATCGCTCAAAAAACGCGAATTACGTCCATAAATCGCTCAAAAAATGCAAATTACGTCCATGAATCGTGTAAAAGAACGCGAATATCGTTCATAAATTGCATAAAAAACGCGAATCTCGTTCATAAATTGCATAAAAACGTGAAATATATCCATAAATCGCTCAGAAACGCGAATTTCGTAGGCAGAATGCTCAAAAAATGCAAATTACATCCACGAATTACTTTAAAAAAACGAATTACGCTCATAAATCGCTTAACAAATGAGAATTACGTTCATGAATCGCATAAAAAACGCGAATTACGTCCATAAATCGCTCAAAAAAACGCGAATTACGTCCATAAATCGCATAAAAAACGTGAATTACGACCATGAATCGTCCAAAACACGCGAATTCACATAACATTAAATTAATTTGCAGAAAGTTTTTACCGAATATATACTACGTGCGCAGAAAGTTTTTGGTTTTATACAAGTCTGCTAATCGGCATACTAGAAAAAGCATTGTTTTAAATAACTAACGGATATTTAAATACAAAAAAAAGATGGAAATGACAAAAGTTAAACTGAATAGGAAGTTTTAAGCTACAGAACGGTGTTATTATTTTTTTTTCATATGAAATTTTTTAAAAAGCATTAAAATATTTTATTATGAGCCAATCTTTGTTTAAAACTTCATGATTTTTGCATGCATCATTATTTAAATACATATTTATGATATTTTAAAAATCTCTATAAATAAAAGGAATTCCGAGGATAATTAATTAATTGAGGCACAGGGGAAAGCAAATCTTGGCAATGCGCCAACTCGGTCCAGAGGAAGCAAATCTTGGCAATGCGCCAACTCGGTCCAGAGGAATATCATTAAGAAGAAATATAAAACAGATAATGTATTTAATCGTCTGCTAAGAAAATATCAACACTTTAACACGAAACTAACGCAATCGTTGGATACATGTTCCCTCCCGTGTTTCTCATTGCTCATTTTAAGTATTTTTAGAGTTTAATATTAGTTGTTGTTTTTAAAACTGATTTTTCACAAAGTCAGCTGCGACGTATTTCAGACAATGCATTTCTGCATGCTTCCAGTTATTGATAAAATCATACAAATTTCAAGTTCGTTTAATATTGCTAATACGGACCCGGGCAACGCCGGGCGGGTCAGCTAGTTAATATTAAAAAAAATCTTGAAACAAAACTAAATTTATATTTTCCTCTTTAATTAAAAGAAAAAAACTTGAAATTCGATGAATAATGTTTCGAGTTATAACGATTTTAAATTACCCCGCTTAAAAAAATACTAATGATTTTTAAAAAATTTAAATTTTATGAGAAATTTTAGGATTTAATTTTGTTTGCAAATTATATGCTTAGCTGTCATAAGAAATGAAAAGAAGGCAAAATTTTAACTCAATAAATATTTTTTTTTTTTTTGCATTTATCATAGAACTCGTAAAGTAACATTATTTCATGAATTGCATGCATTTCAATTTGTGTTCAATCCCTTAAAATCTGATGAATTATTTAAAAAACCATAACTTTTTGAGTTTTGCAGATATAAAGATGGAATTATTTATGTTTAATTCAGGAATGGATAAGGAATGTTTCCCTAATTGGAATTTTTATCCTACGGGAGTCATATAAAAATTTCATTTTCGTATATTCTCAAATAGATCCCCCCCCCCCATGGAGTTGCATAGTTGCAACTTATGCCATCATATTTTGCACCTTTTTTATGAAACTATCAATTGGAAGGGTCTAGGGGTAATATTTCGGGAACTAGCCTATAGAACTGTGCAAGGTGACGTCACGAACAGGTTTTTGCTGATGCTGTAGGACAACTATCGCTACCTTTATCAATGCTTTTTGTGTTTGTGTGTCCTACAGCTTTCTTCATTGTTCTCTGGTAAAAGTCACGTCATGTGAACTGCTCTATTGTTCTGATATTTATAAATCCCGCCAGGGGCGTAGCTACCTTGGAGCAATAGAGCAAACTGCTCCAGGCGCGCGAATCCGAAAGGCGCAAAATTAGAAAAAAAAACAAAATAAAGATTTGAAAAAAATGCATATTTTTTCATTATTAATCAGATATCATACTTTTTGCAATCAGCATATTCCTACGATATTTTTCCTTTTGTTTAACTTCAACTGTTTCGATTTAAAGCATGTTTAAACAAACGATTTTAAACAAATTTATGTTATCTACTTGGAAATTTTACATGTAATGTGAGTTTGTTTAGGCCTAAACCAGCCTGTACCCCTCCCCTCTCCCACACGTACCGCCACCATCAGATATCATATATTTCAGGTCAATGAATTTTCGAATAAAAAATGAAAGAAATCTGGTTACTGCATTCAAATTTCCGAATAGTTTTTAGAAATACTGTGTATTCTAAAAGTATAACAATTAATAAAAACTTAGTTCCTACTTTTATACAAAGGTGAAGTATTTTCACTGACGATACAGAACACGCAATTCAAAGAAAACTTGCACTTTCATTCAGAAATCTTAAAAAAAATTATTATTATTCTGCCATGAAAAACAAGATCTATAAACAGAAAAAATATAACAGAATTTTATCAATTAACCCCTTGCGGCACGGTGGTTTCATAGATATACCACTTAATTTTAATTTCCAAACGCCACATTGGCACCGGAATTTTGTTTAAAAAAATTATGGTTTATTGAATGCGTGAAATATAGCATTTTCTTATTTACAGATAAAGTTGTTTTCAAATTCCGGAGTCAGTCAGTAATTTCAACATTTAAGTAATGAATTTGTCCTGCGCCGCAAAGGGTTAAATCACATTCTGGCACTCTCAGACTGGCCCGCCGCGCAATTGATCGCTTGGTCGGTGCACCCAAATTTGGTAACACTGTTTCATCTTTCAGTGAAGCTAATACAGTGGACTCTCTCTATCTGAACACATTCCAACGGTCCCGGCAAAACTCAATGGACTTAACAAAAGATCAACTCCCTGTATTCTGAACACTCTCAAATCTGAACGCTACTGCTGGTGAGTTATAGGCCTCCTGATTGGAGAGGTTACAGCCACTAACATAACTACGCCTACACTAAGTCATTTTTGGTAAGGGTCATTACCAACCGAGATTCATGGGTGTTGAATCTACAGATATATAAGCAAAACATGTGATCGTAACTTCTAGAAGGGGTGAAATTTACCCAAAAATAAAAAAAGAAAGTTAATCAATAACTAAATAACAAAATAAATGATTGAGTAAATAAATAAATAGTTGTTTAGTTGCGTTGTGATTTTTTTGCTGCCCCCTTTCGTATGAAGTCAGGACTAGTCTAAGCGCTAAACACTTTGACACTCAGAAGTCCGATCCTGTAAATCAACATAAGTAAATAAAAAAAATAATTAAAGAAAAGGAGTCTACTCGATGTTAACTGGGAGTTATCCCTATAGAAATTAACACGAAATTAGTGTTAACATGATACTAGTTTATTTACACTTTTTACATCTATATACAAAACAAAGTAGAAAACATTATAATGTCTATTAGTTAACAGGTATTTTCTCACACTTTTAAGAATACTACTGCACATTAATGAAAAGCTAATTCTTTACAATATTAAAACATAAGTACATTTAATTCAAGGACCATTCTCATATTCTCGATGACCTCCCTAACCATCGTTAAGTACATAATGGAGAAATTTAAATTGCATACCTGGAACAGCTTCAGAGTACTTTAACAAGGGGATTCAACCTGTCCAAGCCATCGATGCTCCGTTCGGCTGTAAAGGAATCTCCGGAATCTGCAGTCTCCAAGGCGATGGGCATCTCCTCTCATCGGCCGGTCCGGCGGGTAGGGTAGTGGACATCTATTCGATGAAACAGGCACATGTTGAAAATACTGCACGCTTTCAGCACCGCATCCCGAATGATTCTGAGAGCAACCTTTTTCCTCTCTGAAAAAAGACAGGGGCCTAAAATAATTGTTTTCCCTCCTCATCTCGACCCCAACCAATTGCATTGGAATCTGATAAAGATGAGGCCTTGCTTCTCTGGTGGGCGTAAAAGTTCCCAAGGTCCACTTTGATCCTTATAACCTCTTCTGTCAGACCTCCTCGTAGTTTTATGGGCTGATCATTGCACTCCCCATAAATTTGCAGGTATTTGCTGTCCAAATGCATTTATTTAATTACACAGTCCTGCTTTTAAAATGGTCATAAAACCAGGGCCGTAACCAGCGAGACATGCCAGGGGGGGCTCTGAAAATTTTCTGGGGGGCTAATATTTTTTAACAATTCATATCTTAAGCAAACTAAATATAGCAAAAACTGATAAAATGGACCTGCCTATAGTGTCTAGAGTGTAAAACCTCTCTATAACGGAATTTTTCTATAAGGAAATTAATAAATGCAAAATACTTCATGATCATCGGAAAATAAATACTTTTTTTAAATCAAAAATAAAACCTTTTTGAAAAACTACTGCAAGGTTTAAAATATTATTTTTACACAATATATTTAATAAGAAATTAAATTAAGAGAAGGCGTATTTACCATGCGTATTATTATATTTATTTTTGTGTACATTAATTTGACTTTTTGGTGTCTATGCAAGTCCAGCCAAGTTCAATATAAGTGTCCAATAGATACATATCCAATTATCTATGAAATTTTTTCTGATTTAATATTTAGTTTAAAAATTTTAATCTTACCATTTTTGTAACATTTTATCTTACGTGTTTAAATGTATATTTTCAAGTAAGATTAGCAACTATAACTATGGTTAGTATGAAATAATGCGTTTGTACTGGCTATTATGGGGGGAGGGGGGGGGGACCAACCAAACACACAGATTTTGAAATATGGGATTCTAAGTTAGAGTTGATTGATTTAAAATTAAATTTATTTTCGCAATGTTTTTGCTGAGTTTTGTTATAATTTTTAAAGGACAATTATTTTTTATCTTGGTTAGATTGGCACCGACTCCAAAAAATCAAATTAATGTACATAAATATTAATAATACACATGGTAAATACAATGCTCTTAATTTAATGTAATCAGTCGAGTCTCTATATAACGAAATCCACCGTTCCAGTAAAAAATTCGTTATATAGAGAAATTCGATATATAGAGAATGATGTTAAAAATCGCATTTAATGTATGAAATTTGAAAAAATATTATTTTTGATCTTTTGAATTAAGAATTTGAAATGGTTAAAAGCAGGGGTGCAGAATATGTCCGATCCCGCGATCTAGGATCAGGGGAAATTTTGGCAATCTAGGGAAATTTTGCATAAAAATCTACAATTTATTTTGATTTTAACAATGAATTACATAATTACTCAAGACAGAAAAATTCTCACTGCAATTAGAAAGATCCATATGGTGACCTTTACAAAACTGATCTCAGAATAATACATACTCACGCATATATTGAGAAAGTTTAGAAAAAAAAATCTGTACCTATGACAATACAGAATTTATGTAAATCTATAACATATCGTAAAAGTTTGGGGAAATTTTTATATGGATTGGGGGAAATGTTGGGAGTAAAAACATTTTCTGCACCCCTGGTTAAAAGTAAATATTAACCTAACATTTTATTTCTTGATTATTTAAGCTGTTTCAAAAAAGAGAACAGACATTTATTTGAAAATTTAATGAAAGTCAAATAAGGACGACTTGCATTAATTTCAGACGAAGAAATCTGTAATTTTTTGTTGTTTTGATTTTAAAGTTGTTACGCTCTCAAAAAGAAATGCTCAAATTTTAGCAAGGAATGAAAAATTGTAATTAACATTTCCCTCCATTTGCAGGAATCTCTTATGTGTCTCTCATTGATTCCTCTCTTACATGTGTATCAATCCAATTGGCTCTGTTTTGAGAAGGATGTGGAAAGGTGTGTGGGAAGTGGGATGAATTCGTTGGATTTAAAGAACAAGGAGAGAAGTAATATATAAAAAAACTCAGCACTGACGATAAATCAAAAATAAGTGATGGAAAATTGATTCCATATGATTTCGAAGCTTTTTAAATCTGAATAAATTAAGACCAATTTATGAAAAAATTCGCTATATGGAGATAGATATTTCGCAATATAGAGACTGTTTTTAATGTAATCATGCGAAAAGGGGACCGTTCCCACTAAAAATTTGTTATATAGAGAAATTCGATGTATGGAATTTCGTTATAGAGAGACTTGACTGTATTATGAAAAAAATACTTTGCAATAGTTTTTGAAATCGGTTTTCTTTTTGATAAAAAAAGAAGTTTATTTTTTAGTTAAAAATTAACAGGTTTTTTTTGCATATGTTATGGTAGAAATTACATACTTAATGAAACTTAATTTATTATTCTTATTTTAATTTCCTACTTTTAATATCTTTAACTATCGGCAAATCGTAATTTATTAAATTTTATTAATATTTTATTTTCTAATACTATAATTATTTATTAATATTTCATACATCAAATAATTGCAGATATTTTTGTCGTAATCTTATAATAAACTTAACCTTAATCATGTTTTTTTGCTTAATTTTTTTATTGTTATATGACAAATTGAAAAAAAAAATGTTTTCATTTAACACACAAACAAAAATAAAATAAAATAATAACTAAAAATAAAATAAACATTTTTTCTTCTAATGTACACCCTTGTAACCCATAACATGAAACAATTACTGGATTTTTTTATTCCACATGTATAAATTGACATTTTTTATCTTTGTAATTTTCAAATGTTCTAGTTTCCAAGTGATATTTCATCGTTAACTAAATCTACTGATAAGTATGTATTGTCAACAAGCAAACCATTAAATTTTAGAAACATGGGTTTTTAATGATTATGTCTTAGTCAAGATTTTGAACATCGCTTGACTAATTATCGGTCAACTTGAACACCATGTGTGAATGTCCATTCATTCTGCGTAAGATCGTTGCTTTGAAAATATAACGATGTACTAACACATGTGGTGACCAGTTAGTGCATCTGGACTTAATTTTTATTAGGAGAAAGAAATGTTCCTTTAAAATGTGTTTCGAGAAATGCATTATACCGCTAGCAAGATAACAGAAAACAATTAATCTAATAAGGTTCCGAATACAAAATTCTTGGCGTATTCCCATTTTATTCAAGGCAGTTAAAAGATCTAAAAAATTTCTCTTTTTTTTTTTTTTTTTTTTTTTTTTGAGAAAAGTTAAAATATGGATTTTGTTAAAAAAAAAAAGTAGAAAGTAAAGAAATTGTTAGAGGGGGCTCTAGAGGACGCTAGGGGGGGCTCAGCCCCACCTGCCCCCCGTCTGGTTACGGGCCTGCTTGGGAGGTCCCTCGAGAATCCCATGAGAACATTTTTTTTATGCTAAAGCAATATGAATACATATTCTAATAAAATAAACAAAATAAAAATACATAAAGTATCAGTCTTTGTGCTTGGGAAAACTAGGTGGTCGTATCTGACCACCATCGCTACATTTGGTGCCCATCTCTACTCTACCTCTCCGTAAACTGAACATGTGTTTGCAATCTGAATTCGAATCCCCCTTTATGGAAATTCGGAGAAACTGTTACATAAGAATAAAGGTTCAACGAACTCTATTAAGAAATTAAATAGCAAAATCACTGCTAGATTTTATGCATGTACTTGAAGTTGCAATTTGTTTGAATACTTACAAGGGGGCCACCAAACATGGTGCACACAGATTTTAATGATTACAAAGTATGTTGTAGGGGTCATACCATTAATTATTCAGCTGAAAGGATTTCTTCAAATGGGCCTTAGTTTTTAAGAAATTGGAGGTCAAAGTTTAGCGCTTATTTCAAATACCTGTTCGTAGAGCTGTTAGTCAGCAGCTTCGTGGCGCCGCGGTAACGTGCGTGATTCCAAACTCGGACGTGGCAGGTTCAAATCCAAGTTAGCGCTTTTTTTTCCTTATATATTTTTTATATATTACATATTTCAAGCAGAAATGGGAATTCTACAGCTTTGAACTTATTAATATTTTCTTATGGTGATAGTTTACTTTTTCCATTTTTTTTATTTTTCTTATTTAAAAAAATATGGTTCAAATGATAAACTAATTGCACTTCAAAATTCATAAAATAAATAAAAATAAATAAAAAATGCATATATAATTACAATTTTCAAAAGGTATAAAAAAATTTTAATATTTTAAAGTCCCTTCTACATTAAATATTAATAATTTTGCTCAATTACATTTATGTATATTGCTAAGTAAAAAAAAATCATACCTTTGTAAATTCGTTAAATTCACATTCTTCATTCAATATCAGTTCATCTGCCTCAATAAATTGTCGATTATCTCATATTTCTAATATTGAATTATGAAATTCCTCAGCTATAGCAATAGAAGAACAGGAAATGTCATCCGGTGGAGAATTTGTAAGTAGATTATCATTTTGTAACAACATCTCACAATATTTTGATGCATTCGTAATTTCGCCTTTTTGTTCCTTTTGCAAACGAAAATTTTCTGTACTAGTGCTGGTATCTTCCATTACAGTATTTTTAGCATTCAACCTTCGCTCAATTTTCATACCGTAATTTTACCTATACATATACATACCAATATTTCAAATCTTTTATTTGTCTGCAAAACGAACTAAATGACAACAGCAAAAAAAAATTTCTATTTTTGCGTGATTTTACCGAGAAAATAAAAGCAGACGAATAAAATAAATACAGTAGACTCCCTCAAATCCGCACAACTTGGGACTAGAGGTTTTGCGGATTTCTGGTCATTGCTTTGCTTACATTTTTTAAAAAATAATTTGAAAGTAATTAATAATGAAATCAAAAGTATATTGAATGCATACAATATACTAAAATATTAAAAAAGTAATAAACTAAAATAATAAAAATTTAGATTTTTTTTTTTATTATTAAAATACTAAAAGGAAAGGTCAAGTTAATAATCAATAATGTACAATTAAATATTCATTATAAAAGAGGAAATGTGTTTTTCCTAAATTATTCAATGAAATTTGCCTCTTAAAGGTACATTACTAATTCACATCAGGATCATAAAATAATGAAACTTTATTTCAGGTTTAGCCAGACTTAATAACTAAATAAGCTTGATTAATACATAAATATATTTGGTAAGATTGTGATTACCAATGATATTAGCAATATCTTTATTTTTTCAGAATTAAATTATTCTTTATTCATGAAAAAACATGAATTCAATAACCTTAGCAAAAATTATAAATTAAAAAATGTATGGAATTGATATAAAATTGAAAAAATCAATTTTTGCACCTACATCTGAACTGAATGTTTCATTGTTTACATCCGTAAAATATGTGCGGATTTTAGAGAGTTGCAGATTTTAGGAGTGCGGATTTGAGGGAGTCTACTGTATATATATTTTTATGTATCATAAATTTTCTTTCATTAGCAAACGACTTTTCCAATATAGTTGATTTTTTATGAATAGTGTTTTACTTCGTTAAAATAATATATATATATATATATATATATATATATATAATCTGTCATTTCTTATTTTTGCAAACGATAAATAATGTTGAGGTTGAACTTTAGAGATAAATGTATTTAAAGATCAGTAAAAATTTGGATAATATTTTAGCACTACTACATTAATATTTTATTACACTTTCGATGGTATGCATTATTTGAATTAACTAATCCTATAAATGTTTGAAAAATTGCACCTGAAAATTATTTTGTATAATTTATACAAAAAAAATAAATTTTCATTAAAAAAATTCCACAAAAAAGCAATAGAAAAAAGAAAAATTATTATTTCAGAATCGTGCTTAATAAAAAAAAAATTACATAATAATTAATAAAAAAAGGTTCAAGGCATAAATTAGTTATGCAGTTTTGTCAATAAAAATATTAGTTTAAAAATTGCAGATAAAAAGAAATTTTCATGAAATAAATTCGAAAATATAAATTTACTTTATTAAGAAAATATCAGAAAGTTCAAAGCTGTAGAATTCCCAATTCTTCTTAAAAAATGTAATGTAAAAAGTATATAAAGAAAGAAAAAAAAAGAGCTCCAACTTGGAATTTAACCGCCACGTCCGAGTCTGGAATCTCGTACGTTACCGCAGCGCTACGAAGCTGCTGACTATCAGCTCTACTAACAGGTATTTGAAATAAACACTAAACTTTGACCCCCCAATTTCTCAAAAACTAAGGTCCATTTGAAGGAACCCTTTCAGCCGAAGAATTAATGGCATGACCCCTACAACATACTTTGAATTCATTAAAATCTGTGCGCATCATGTTTGGTGGTCCCCTTGTTAAGATAAAATCTTCAGTTAAAAATTTTGAAGTATTTATTGTCACATTGTTGTCAGCTGCCCTCTGTAAGATAAAAAAAAGGCCACATTATTTATTTATTATTATTTTTTTTAATTAGAAAAAGAAAAATTTAGTTTTTGATTAGTTGGAGACAATTACGGCAGGTTAAAATAATCCACTTCCAGCTTGCTTATTTCAAATAATAGTTTTATACGAATTGTTATTAATCACAGCTTAAGCATGATATTTTAAAGATTATTTTTTTTTTTTAGTTTGGGAAGGATTTCTTCGATTAATTAATTACTGGGAAAATGGCAATTAAAGAAACTATTTGCTTATAACTTTGTTGCTATTTAATTTCAGCAGATTTCATTTTCGCTCATGATAGGACATTTATTAAAGGTTGGAGCAATTATGTTTATATTTAAAACTTAAAAGGGAGGAAATATACTAAAAAACCATTTCAACAAACATATATAATCAACTTCTGGCTCATCACCCTACATGGTACAGTAAAACCCGGTTATCCGAAAAGCATGGAACCAAAGCATTTTCGGTTAACCGGGGTTCCTTAGAAATTTTTGAATAACCGGGATTCCATAGGAATTTTCGAATAACAGGGAGGTTTATGGCGAAAACTTGTTTGATGAAAAGCTGTGATCGTTGTCGCATCGTATTCGGTTCAGTAGAATTATTCTATGACTAGCACAAATTTAATTTAAAGTGATTGACATTTTCTCAATAATGTCGAAACGGATATTTTCTTTTCTTATTTTAATTTAATTAGAATAATATATATACATCTTATATACAAATATTGTACATTATTTACATGAAAGATTCAACATATTCTCAGAAAATTGTTTTGTCAACACATATCTCGTATTCTCTCCGAAACATAAACAAATGAATCGTGAGCCCAGGCGGGTTACCACTCGAACAGCCATTGTCAAACTTTCATCGTCCTTTTGGCGTTAAAACATAATTCTCCATAATAGTAATCTAAAATTGGTTGGTTGGTTGGCAAGTACTGAGACATGTGCTACTACCCGTAAGCAAAGAAAGTACATGGTACAAGAACCTCAGCTTCGAAAACACATAACTATGCCATCTGTTGGCACCTTTGTAATCCTGTGCTACCATGCATAGTAGGAAAGCAAACATTACAGGATGAAGCAGGAAGCAGTGCGCGCACGCGCGCGCCAAGGACGAAAGATATGTCTCCGTTGATATGCGCGCGCAGACGCGCCGCGTTTTTTCTCCGATCAAGAACTTCAACACTTGCTTGTTTTGGTGGCGTTGGCGTGGCGCGTGGGTCAGCCATCTTGCCGGCTCATAAAAGCAATGGATATTTTTAAACATTTTCAGCTTTTTAAAACAGGGTAAGTGACAGATGCTTATGTATATGTTATTTATTTAAATGTTCCCATAAGTTTCCATTTTAATTTAAAGAATATTATCGCACTATTGTGTAGTTAAAATATAAATTATGCCCTATATTATTAATACATTATTATTACGTATGCATTGTGATTTATATTAGTATGCATTGTGAAGAGTCCATTTTTCTGAGATCAGATCTGATCTTGTGAAAAATATATCGCTGATAATGTACAATAGTGTAATAATATAACAACGCAATAGTATTATTATTCTTTAATTATTATAGTAGTGATATATAGAATAGTATTATATAGTATAGTAGTATTATATAGAATAGCATTATTATTATTATTATTATTCTCATTTTTCTAATCTTGTGAAAGACATCGCTGATAATGTGCAATAATTTAATATAATGTAACAACGTAATAGTGTCATTCTTTAATTATTATAATAGTATTATATAGTATAATAATATTGTATAGAATATTATTAATATTCTTTTTTATTACAAATAAAAATAATGATTTTATCACAGTTTTTTAATAAAAATGGAAACTTGTGTTAATATTTAAATTACATATAAATGCATAAAAATCTGTCGCTTACATTTTAACGTCCTCATAATTTGAGTGAAAATGATTAATTGCAAAGAATTCATTGCTATCACAAATGAAAAAAAAAAAAAAACTTAAATGAAACAAAAAAATT
The DNA here is from genome assembly GCA_964019185.1 of Maratus speculifer. NCBI lineage: Eukaryota > Metazoa > Arthropoda > Arachnida > Araneae > Salticidae > Maratus > Maratus speculifer. The sequence continues at coordinate 178,288,990 of OZ025299.1, forward strand.
TTTTATTCCATTTACAAATGAGTTAAAATGATGTCTCAAAAGAAAACAATAGTTTTCAATTGTTAAATATTTTTCTTTCCTTTAAGAGAATAGCATCAGTTCTTTCATATCTATACATACATTTCCCCTTAATGAAACAAAAAATAATAAACACTCATTAAATAATAATAATAATGCAATATATATATACTTTTATTACTAAGATAAAAAAAAAATAATGTTCTTGAATCACTTCCTTATAAGTCTGAAAACAAGCAGGAATCTGAAAATACTATCAGATCGAAATGCGCGGGTCTTCCTCCCCCCCCCCCTCCTTCTCCCATCACGTGCTCGTCGCTGCGCTTTATCCCTGTAAAGTTTCTTTTCTAGCACTGCTCAAAGTAGCGTAGGTTACGTAGCGGTGAGAGAAGTCTGCGTTTACATTGGGCCAATGAGAGCTTTCTATCTTTTTCCCTCTCTAAGATCTTTGCCGTAAGGGAGGCTTTTGTCTCGAAACTCCAGAGTAGACACTAAAATAAACAGCCATGGTCAAATCATGTACGACACAGGCAAAAGAGAGAAAAAATCAATAACAGCAGGCTCACACAGGCTGTCAACAAGAGCAGTCAAAAAAGATGGGGAAGAGCCACACGTGAAAATCGGATTAGGGCCGCAACACCATGAGGAGATGAGAGAGCTACAGTCATGATCTCGCTGTAAATCGAGGAGGCAGGCAACTTGAGCGATAAAAGCAGCTGTCGGCGAGGGTTGTTGAGAAACATGCAGTGCAGGAGTGCTCCGGTGTATCAAACTCAAAACAATGCCTACACAGCGGGGAGAAGACTTGGTTCATACGAAAGAGACGCTGCTGGGTGAGGATCATCTTAGCCCTCCATCGGGCAATAAGCACATCAGTTAGCCTGGAAAGGGTCCACAGAGAAAAAGACCGGTCAGGGGTGAGGTGAGGTAAGTAGGTGCGTAGTCACTGTTACGCTATGAAAAGTCATTTTCAATGAGCCAGCTCTTCTTGATGTGAGAGCGTAAGTCCTCCAGAGAAATCCAAAAGATGGACTGGCAGAGAAATGGATCATTTTTAGCCAGAAAGTCAGCCCTCTCATTCGGGACGATACCCTTATGAGCGGGGCACCAGCCCAAAGTGATGGAGTAGCCCATATTACTCCTGACCGAAATGCTATGGATCAGATGGAGAATGACCTTAGGTGAACGAAGTGAATAGGCCTGGAGAGCTCGCAAGACGAGGCCTGGAGAGCTCGCATCACAACCAACCAATTCTAGATATCCGTTAAGCTATCCGTTAACAGTAAAATTGTCTTGTGAATAGATGGAAGATGAGTAATGGCCAACCAGATTGCGATCGCCTCGTCGCACAGTGGGGCAAATTCCCGAAAAACTGGCCAAAATATGAAAATGTTATTCAAATTGTAAGAAAATTCGTATACAGGTGTTTTTGAGGATGCTAAGTAAGAATACAAAATTAAAATTGAAAAAAAAATGGCAGATACAATATGGCGGAATAAAAATTAAAATGTCTCGAAAGTTATTCAATTTATATGCAATTTCGTAAACTTTTCAGGATGCTAATTAGGATTCAAAAGTTAAATTTTAAAAATAAATAAATAAATAAAATTACAGATTAAGAGTAAAAACAATAAAATTTAAATAAAATTTAAAATTTCGAGGTAAATTTAAAAGGGATTTTTTAAAAAACCAAGACAGATTTAAACGAAATTTAAGTAAGTTAATGGAAAGTAAAACATTAAACTATTTAATTTTTATATTATTAAAATAAAAACGAAAATATATTCCAGAAATTAACCTTTAGAATCAACTGTAGTATAATAAAAAGATTCTTCAGAGGTCAAGGTGTCGAAATAGTTAGCAGAACTTGTTGGCGGTATTAGAAGATCATGTGACTCTTAGGATCAATGATTTTTATTTCTTCTACGATAATTTACCTAAACTGGAAAGGAAAGAATCTGATGACATTAAAAGACGTAAAAATATCTTCTTTTCTTGCTGCTGCATCTTTGCGATAAATCTTCTCGATGCCTTTTGATCAGTTAGTGGCATGATTCTTGAGTATCTTATGGCATTTGACAAATTGGCAGTAATGAAGATAATGTTATTTCTTTGTCATTAATAAGTAGTTTGTGTACTGAAGTAAGCATATAGAACCAGGGGTGCTGCTCAAATCTACGAGGTATTTGTAAGGGAAAATTTTCGAAGTTTATCAAATAAATGACTACAAGAAATTACTTATGGCATAGAAACGTTTAATCAAATCTAAGGATACGCTCGTTTAGAAACACAAAAAGTTGCGTTTTCAAAGAATTGTTGAACTGTATTTCCATCATTTGTGCTTCCAAATCCGAGATTTAGTTTCTCAACGAGAAGTCTTGATTGTAAACGAAATATTTTTTGCATATTTTATTTTCCAATTTCAGTGTTCTTCTTTTCATGCAGAGTACGAGCTTTTCATTTTTTCTATTCAGTTGTCTGCCAGATGTAAGGCCACTCTAAACATCTTTGCATGTAACTTAGATATTCTGAATTCTAAATTATCTCATTCCACTTTTAATAAAAAATGTCAGATCGGTAAGATGCTGTTTTGATGCTGTCTGACATAAGTAGCAACGTTGAGTATTACACTAATTCGTTTTTAACGACTTTTTCTTCTGTGTCAATGATTGTATTAAACGAAATAAGTGTATTCTGCTAGTATTTAAGTCAATCCCATTCAGGCGCGGATCCACGGGGGGGGCGATCGGGGCGATCGCCCCCCCCAAAAACATATGAAGGTGATTCAAAATCGTCGCAAAATGAAACAAAATGATGCATTTTTTTTTTTAATCTAATGTTTTTGAAGTTCAATTTCCATCAAAGTTTCATCTGTTGTATGAAATCAACGCACGAAATCAGTTATTTGCGCTAAAACGATATAGACTCGCTTGACAAATTCTCATACTTTGACATTTTTTAACCCTTTATTAATGTGCCCGACAACCATCTTACTGAAAGATTTTTCATTCTTTATTTTACACTGAGGATATGAAATGTTCTTTCATCGAAGGTCCGGCTCTTTTCTCTGACCAGATGAAATCTGATAAACATGAAATCTTTCTTTTTGCATAGAAAGAAGATTTTCCAAGAAGGGAGAAAAACTTTAAACGGACCGAATAACTAATCGTTTACACCTTCGACAGCCTGCCTTGACCGACCGATAAATCTTTATGTAATACAGCACCACAAGAAGGGGTAAATGGTTTTTCTATTGTAAGAACAGATTCGACAGTCGTTAGAAAAATCCTGGTTTAATTACTTACAGAGAAATGGGAGAAACAAAATTTCCTACACACGACCCCTCAAGGTTTGGCCCTAACTATAGAGTATATAGGAGCCTTAGCCCTAACAATGACCACGCACTCACTCCCCTCTAATTCATCTTCATTTGTCATCGCTGCTTGAAACACACTTTAGGATACGAAATTCTGGTTGACGTTGCCAGTGAGAAAATAATATAAACTAATGATAAAAGAGTAAAATATTAAAACTTGTACGTCGAAAATACCCTGAAGCCTTTGAAAATACCCGCAATTCGGGTAATTATTCCCAGATTGGATTGATGTTCAGTTGCTGGTAACAGTTCGTCCGGAAATCTTTAAACTGTGTTTCATTCTTATTTCTCTATACTTTGGGATACAGAGGCAATAGTAGTTAAAATTTAAATGTTCTTTTTCTTTTTTAAATTAAATATATATATATATATATATATATATATATATATATATATATAAATAACAGTGTTATCGAGAATGCCTCCGAAACGAAAAGGTGAAAATATGGACATTCTGGAGTTATTCAAGAAAAAAAAAAAAAAAAAAAAAAAAAAAACAAGTGAAAACAGAATAATTGTAAGTATAATTTTTTTAAACTACTTTTTGTATGTATAGTTTCACTTTTCACTTAAATTCTATTTTACAAGGTACAATATGTTTTTGCAATAAGCCATATTTTGAGAATAGAGGGAATTATATACTAAAAGGATTGGTTAACCGAATGTTTCGATTGATCGAACGTCGGATAATGGAGAATATGTAGTATTTTTAAATTACATTAATTATGTCATATTTATTTAATAATTAACTCCAAGGAATAATTTAATCAACAGAAACAGGGATGATTCTCGTCCGAAAATTCCGAAATTTCCGAAAATTTAAGGCATGTTCTTCCGAAAATTTTAAATTGGGTTATCAGTTCCGCATAGTTGCCAACTTGTACGGTTTTGCGCGCGGAAAAAACAATTGCGTAGAAATGCAAATTTCCTGATAGGATCGCCGAAATAGCATACATTTCGTCAATATTTCGTGGAAGAACGACGATTTCGTCAGTGTTTTTGTAAACGAACTTTGTCAAAAGATCGACGAAAAACGTGAATTTCCTGTGCGGATCGCGGAAAAAACGGCAATTTCACCAAATATCGCAGATAAAACGCTGATTTCTTCTGAAGACGGCGGGAAAACGCCGATTTAGTCTAAAGATTGCGGATATAACGCCGATTTCTTTAAAACATCGCGGGAAAAAACGCCGTTTTCGATAAAAGATCGCTTTACAATATTTTGTCAAAAGAATATTTGAAAAAATACGCCGATTTCATCAAAATATCACGGAAAAAACGCCGATTTCGTCAAAAGATCGCGGGAATAAAACGCCGTTTTCGAGAAAAAATCGCGTAAAAAAGCAATTTTGTCTAAAGATCGTCGAAAAAACGCCGATTTCACTTTAAAAAAAACATGGGAAAACGTCGATTTCGTCAAAAGATCGCGGAAAAACCGCCAATTTAGGCAAAAAATCGCAATAACTCGCCGATTTTGCTAAAATATTGCTGATTTCGTCTGAAGATAGCGGGAAAACGCCGATTTTGTCCGAAGATCGCTGGAGGGGGGGGGGACTCACGACCCCCCCTCCCCCCGCCCATTTCCGAAAATGCGATGCGAATTTCCGAAAAAAAAAATTTCATCCAGAATCACCCCTAAACAGAAAATTGTGACTGTTGGTTACATATCACTCGGTATCGCCCCCCCCCCCCAAAACGATTCTCTGGATCCGCCCCTGATCCCATTCATTGACAGTTGCTTCCGTATTTCTTGAAAAAGAAAAATGGATCTTGATTGGCCCGATAAAATCAGTGAAATGAAGATCTCGATATTTTCAAATTGACGATTCATGAATTATTCGCAATATTTATGTATTCTAGTAGCACAGAAGGAAAGAAAAATATATTACCGTAATTTCGGGTGTATAAGCCGCAGATCAAACAATTCTTTTTCGACCCAGAATTTTTTAAGAAACAAATATAACTAGTTAGATCGCCGTAAATATTTGTCTTCAATCATTAAATAAGATTTCTGGGTCCAAAAAGAATTGTTTGACCCGCGGCTTATACACCCGAAATTACGGTAGACATAATGCCATCTTCACAGCTAAATATTTGTTTAAATGTACTCAGAATAGATGTGCCATCACATCCTCACTGGCAAATGAAATCCAAATTACTAATATAAGCAAAAGTGATATTCATAATGATTTTTACTCGCATTAATGGAATACTCTCAGTAGTTTGATCTAGAAAATATAGCCATTGACAAAATAATTCTTCTAATTATAATAGAACAAACAAAATTACTATCTATAAAGATAAGAAAATGTTATTCTACCGGATCAGTAATAGAGAATTATTTTCATTTTTTCATTACTAAGCTTACTTATCAAATTAATGTAATCTTATGATTATAGTACTTATTTACAGTATAATAGGAAATAAACTATTATAAAATTGAATAATTCAAAAATTTGAAAAATATTTATCAGCTAAATTATGTGAAAAGTAGTCAATTTCAAAATTTTTGAGGCGGCCGAAAAAGTGGCATTTTTACTTGCGGTTACTAAAATATGCGTGAAATGCAAAAAGGCAGTTTTTGGCAGCTAGTTTTTTATGAATCACTAAACAATAGCCCAAATTATTATTTCCATTAAATTTCGTTGCGGAACACTGTGGAACATTTAAACTTTTTGATGTTTAAAAGCAAAAGAATAAAAAAAATTTCTAAATTTTTTTATCAAAAATGGCAATGAATTTATTAAATTTTACGTGCTTAATATAAATTTTGTAATACATGCAAATAAAGTACATACTATCATAGTCTGAATCCGTTTCAAATCATTAAAATCGGATAATATTATAAAATATAGCACGCGTTTAGAGGAACTGTTGTTTTGCTGTTTTTGTTCGCTCTAAATGATACTCCTTCAAGCATCATTTTTGAAATGATGCTGCTTGTAAGGGCAAAGCAAAAATCTTTTTTTTAAATACAGATTCTGATTCTCCAAATATTATTCTAGCCAACTGTATAATCGAAATTCCCTAAATCATAACTTCATTTTTCGACTTTTGGCCAGTTTTTTAGGTTTTTGCCCCACTGTGCGGCGGTGAAAATGGAATTACAGTGATGGATCAAGGCAGCAACGGCGCGGTCGGAGTCGGCATCAATTGCCGCCACCGATGTCTTCGCAGTCTTTGGAGGCATCAGAGGAAAAGACAGCACAGGAGCGGTGGGCCCCGCGCCAGCGGGCCCATTCGCTCACAAGGACACGGTCCGGGAGCGAGACGTCCTGAAAGGTAAGGCCCTCAGTAATGATGTGAAGATACAAATCCTGTGGGAGAGGAGGCCAGATGAACCGAAGTATCTTAGAAAGATCGCAGCCATATGAAGCGGACAAGGAGTCACAGAGCCAGAGCTATCGGGAAGATGAGTCGACCCAAGAGAGTCACTGAGTGCAAGTCCCGAGGAAGAGCGAGCTGCCGTAGGAAAAATGCCTTTGCCAGGAACAGGAGTCGGCTGCGGATTGAGGTCGCGCCAGCTTTACGTTGAAGGCAGAGGCGGATTACCCATTAGGCTGAGTAGGCTGAAGCCTAGAGGCCCAGAAGAAAAGGGGGCCCGGTGCTAAAATTTTTCTTATATAAAGAACAATAAAATATTCTTTTACACTGGTCGGACATTAATACAAAAGACAAAAGATGTGCGAAATTCTTTGTCGTAATCTTTTATATTTTAATCATCAATGATTTATGAGTTAATGAAGCAAGCATGTGTTTTAATTTTTCCAGTATATACCACTTTGAAGGAGTGAAAGGGGGCCCTCAGAAAGTCAAGCCTAGGGGCCCGGGTGGTATTTAATCCGTTTCTGGTTGAAGGACCGGGATGGGAGTGCAAATAAGAAGGCCGGTAGCAGTGCGAAGAGCAGCATAGTAGATTCTCTCCAGAGTGATCATTGCAGATTTATTATAGTCGAAGAAGAGCGCACTTCCGTATTCAAGAAGGCTTCTAACCAGAGCATTGATGATACGCGGCAAGTGCGTGCTGGCAACACCCCTAGAGTGACTTGCCACAGCCTTAATGTAGTTGAGGCGTCGAAGAGCTTTGATACGGATCATCGAAAAATGTGAACGAAAATTAAGGGAGCGACTAAACCGGATTCCCAAGATCTTCAGTGGCGCTCCAATGGACCTCCTGCCCCGCAACCAACGGTGGGTTGCCCGGGTCACGGCTGCGAGAGAAATTTATGGCCAAGCACTTTTCAGGAGAGATCCTTAACTTGTTGGCAGCACACCAAGTACAAATCCTCTGCAGAGCACTGTTGGGCTTTTTGCGAGCACGACACTCGTTAGGGCCAATGACGTATACAATAATGTCATAGTCATAGGCATAAACTATGAGGTAGACGCCATCTTCCAAGATCTCCACGATATCAGCCAAGTAAATTAGAAAGAGGAAAGGGAAGAGCACATTCCCCTGAGGAACGCCATGACGACAGGGGCCCACCCCAGAAGTAGCCGACTTCCACCTGATTTGGATCCGGCGCTGAGAAATTCTGCAATCCAACGACCCATACGTCCACGAATGCCTAGGGAAGCCAAGTTGTAGATAAGATTGTCAATCCAAATGGAATCATAGGCAGCCTTGATGTCAAGACACACGGCAGCAACGAAGTGGTTGTTCGCCCTCGCACGACGTACGTGATCAACAAGAGTGCAGAGAGCCGTAGTGCAGTCCCTAAAAGGGAGGAAAACAAATTGGCTGGGAGTAGTGGCGTAGCTACGTTTTTTAACGCCCGGGGCAGGAAGCAATTTTGCGCCCACCCCCTCCCCCCCCTCTGTAAAAAAACCTGCATATTATTTTTATTCAAAACGAAAAAGTGCCTTTTTGGCTTATACCGGAAGGAAAAGGCAATGTCACTCTTCCTTCGTTTTAAGGATTCATCTAATTTTTACTCAAAACACGAAACTAAAATGTGTGGAACCGAATTAAACAAAAAATTTCTATTAAAAAAAAATAGAAGTCTTAGTAATTTTTTATAGTTTTCTTTAATACTGAATTTGAATGAAAATTTAAAATATTTAGCAAAATGTTCATGTTTATGATTGTTATTTTAAGTCTATGAGAGTGGATAAATCCTTATGAGCAACATTGAAGATAAATTTCAATAAATAAATAAATAAAATAAAAAATACATTTGCTGAAATTCCTAAAATAAGCCTGATTATGTTAAAAAAAATCACCAGCTTTAAAACAACAGCTACAATAGGATTTCAAATTATTATACTCATTGCTATACTTATCCATTTTTAGCTCTCAGGCTATCAAAGCTTGAGAGCTTATGTGGCCGCCCGTTCTGTATGTATGTATGTACGTACGTACCTATGTAACGCGATAACTCATGATTAAAGTATTTAATTTGCTTCCAGTGGCGTAGCTAGGATGGGTGACACCCGGGGCGGATGTAAATGGTGTCACCCCCAGCTATCATAGTGTCATCCCCCCCTTCCGTCCCGTCATATTTTTTCGATCACAATTCTACGTTTTTATATTAAATGACCATACCATTCCTTATTTACCTTTTGTCCTCCTGCATAAAAAAAAACCCACAGGAGCGACACATCACTCAACCCATAGTCCGCATAAGTCTATTTGGTGTCTATAATGTAGAAAAAAATTCTTTCTTTTAAAATTTGCTTTTGCTACGCACTCGTTGGATAGGTAGGTTTTTATTCGCAGGAGGATGTTTTATTTAGATATACCATTCTATATAAAATTTCACATTCTCAAAGAAAAGAAAACTAACTCTATTGCGTCGTGCGCTAAAATTTTCATTTTATTTCAGAATTCCTAACCAAACTCTTATTGGGTCGAATCCATGTCGATTCAGGCAGGAGGGTTGCCTTCATAGTCCCAGAAATTCTTTGATTGAACATATGTTAAAATTCAGGAAAAAATAAAACTCCCGTATTTTTTTGTTTTCCCCCAAAAAATTTCTGGACCGAGATACAGGGCGCCAAAGATGGCATCCCAAGCACCTTTACCCATTTGCGATTTTCGAAAAAAAGTTTAAAGTGCTCTCTCTCAGAAACGATGCAAGATATTTCGTTGCAGTTTATTTTATTTTAAAGATAATATTTTTCTGGTTAAAAAGATATACTACATTTTGAAATATGTATTTAATTTTTTTTACAGCAGCCTTCTAAAAAAATTTTTTTTTAATAAAAAATAATTTTTTCTCAAAAATGCCAATTTTAAAAATTTTGATTTTTTTACTGTTAGTCAATACCATTGAATACTACCTTCACTGCAAAGGAGAACTTCCACTTTTGAGTTTAACAAAAGTTTTAGAAACATTTCAAGAATTTAGAGAATTTTACAGGAGCTGCATGTTAACAATTCCAGTAAAAGTCTCTCAATTTTTGTTTATTTGTGTCATATGTAGCCTATTACATATCCTAAACAAGTTAGAAATCATACGTCAATCGTAGTAAATGAGGTGCATTCGTTCTATGACTAGTTTTGTAAATATTTAGATCTTGGTGCAATAAGTGTTACACTCTTGGGAAAACTGGCATGAATACAAAATTTATAATGTTTCTATATATTAAATTCAGTAATATGGAAGTAATATGAATCCATCTTAAAAAGAACATAATCACCAGGGCAACCTAGAATCATTACCTATCATGGGATATGATTGAATTAATTATGCGTGATAGCATTTAATAGGATGAACAATCATTTATTAATAACATAGTGATGGGCGTATTTATATTGCACAAACTTTGAATAGCAAGCAAGAAAAAACTTTGTTCAACCAAGATCTCTGAAACAACTGCAAAATATTCAGATTCACAATTTATGAAAAGGAATTTTTGTGGCTTGTGTATATACTGTGAGTGGTGGATTGCAAAGGTCAATGATTCAGTTGTTTATGAAATTGTCGTTAACTTTATGCTCCCACATGGATCGGCTGTTGGATACAGATTTCCACCTGCAAGACAGTAACACACCACCAGTGTTCACTTCCTATTCACAATGTTTTAAGGATTATGGAAGCCCCAGTCCCTATTGGTTAAACAGGAAGGGAGGAAGGCATCACTAAATATCAAAGGAAGATACAGATGCAGTTCAACAAATTATAAAGTCTATGAATTTCTAATTTCAGTTCTATGCAGAGTACACTGGAAGGATGTTTTGAATTTGAAATTTATACATTTATTTTATGAACTTTAGTGTATGTTTTTTTCTTTTATATGCTATTTTTAAAGCTGTCTGTTTCTTATACTTATTAAGAAATAAAATGCTATTCAAACAAGACTAAGATTTTGATTTTCTAAGACCAGTATATGATTGTCATATAGGAACTGTTAAAATATATGGCAAAATTTTATATGTGTTTCGATAATTTGTCAAAATCAAAAGTGGAAGTTTTTCGATATAAGGAAGGCACTAAGTACTCAATGGTATTAATCAACAGCAAAAAAGAAAAAAAAAATAAAAATAAAATAAATTTAGGATTGGCATTTTTGATTTTTTTTAATTAAAAAAAATCAGAAGGGTGCCTCAAAAAATATGAATACATTTTTCAAAATTGAATATATCATTTCGAACAGAAAAATGTTACCTTCAAAATAAAAAAAAAAGCAACAAATGTGAAAATGTTGTCAAATGTTATGAAAGTCAAATTAAAACTGAAAAAAAAAGATACTAATAAATGTTTTATTCATCCTATTAAGTCCTATTACGCATAATTAATTCAATCAAATTCCATGATAGGTAATGATTCTAGGTTGCCCTGGTGATTACGTTCTTTTTAAGATGGATTCATATTACTTCCGTATTACTGAATTTAATATATGGAAACATAGTAAATTTTGTATTCATGCCAAATTTCCCAAGAGTGTAATACTTATTGCACCAAGATCTAAATATTTATAAAATTAGTCATAGTACGAATGCACCTCATTTACCACGTTTGACGTGCGATTTCTAACTTGTTTAGGATATGTAATAGGCTACATATGACACAAATAAACAAAAACTGAGAGACTTTTACTGGAACTGTTAACATGCAGCTCCTGTAAAATACTCTAAATTCTTGAAATGTTTTTAAAACTCGTTAAACTCAATAGTGGAAGTTCTCCTTTACAGTGCAGGTAGTACTCAATGGTATTGACAAACAGTAAAAAAATCAAAATTTTTGAGATTGGCATTTTTGAGAAAAAAAATTCTTTTTGATAAAAAAAATTTTTTTAGAGGGCTCCTGTAAAAATAATTAAATACATATTTCAAAATGGAGTATTTCTTTTTAAGCAAAAAAATATTATCTTTAAAATAAAATAAACTCCAACGAAATATCTTGCATCGTTTCTGAGAGAGAGCACTTTAACTTTTTTTCGAAAATCACAAATGGAAAAAGGTGCTCGGGATGCTATCTTTGGCACCCTGTATCTCGGTCCAGAAATTTTTTGGGGGAAAACAAAAAATACGGGAATTTTATTTTTTCCTGAATTTTAACATATGTTCAATCAAAGAACTTCTGAGACTATGAAGTTAAGATTTTTTCTTTGGCTGCCTGAATTGACATGGACTATGCCATAAGATTATATTTTTATTTGCAAATAAAGGTTGGGTGTCACCCCTTAGAGGGTGACACCCGGGGCGGACCGCCCCCTCCGCCCCCCGCTAGCTACGCCACTGTTTGCTTCAAATTTTGGATATCTGCTTATTGTGATAAGACGCTTCCCTGATTAGTTTTGGGAGTCCTTTGGGTAAGTATAAAGGGGTAACGGGGCTAATATCCCCTGTTAATTTAGATAAATGGGTTTTTCATGCTGAATTATCAGATTTCATTCAAATTTTGGATATAGAACCATTCTGATGAGGCGCCTCAATGATTGGCTTTTCGTGTTCATTGATTAAGTATAAAGGGGGGGAGTATTGGGGGTAACCACCTTATAAATTTAAGTAAATGGGTTTTTTACGCAGAATTTACCGATCAGCTTAAAATCTAAGATATAGCATCATTCTGATGAGGTGCCTCTTTGATTAATTTTGGGAGTTCATTTTGTAAGTGTAAGGGGGGACCGGGGGCTAATCCTCTCTGTTAATTTATATAAATGGAATTTTCATGCTAAATTATCAGATTTCATTCAAATTTTAGATATAGGATCATTATGATGAGACAACTCTATGATTAGTTCTGGGTGTTCATGAGTTAAGTATAAAGGAAAGAGGGGTATAGGGAATAACCCCCTCCTTAATTTAGGTAAATGGGTTTTTTACACAGAATTTACCGATAAGCTTGGAACTTTTGGATATAGGTTCATTCTGATAAGGCATTTCCCTGATTTGCTTTGGGGATTCATTGGTTAAGTATAAAGGGGGAATCTGGGGGCAACCCCTCTTAATTTAGGTAAATGGATTTTCATGCAGAATTTATCGATTTGCTTCAATTATTGGATATAAGTTCATACTGATAAGACGCTTCTCTAATTAGTTTGGGATTCTTTTGATGCGTATAAAGAGGAAAACGGGCGATTACCCCACCCAATAAATTAGATAAATGCGTTTTTATTCAAAATTATCTGAATTATCCGATATTACATTTTGATGTAGGTTCTTTTTGATAAGGTGGATCCCTGAATAGTTCGGGGGTGTAATAGTTCAATATAAAGGGGAGAACGGGGGATAAACCCTCTTAAATTAAATAAATGGGAATTTACGCAGAATTATCCAATTTGTTTCGAATTTTCGTTATAGGTTCATTATGATAAGACGTACCCCTGATTAGTTTTGGGGGTTCAATCATTAAGTACAATGCATGGAAATGGTGGAGCTAATCTTCCCCTTAATTTTTTTTCGAGGGGCATTATTCCTTAAAAAAATACGATTGCAATATACAATTAGTGTGAATAGCGTGTAAGCTCGATACCATCAGTTTAACTGGACGATAGTCTTTTTATTTTACTTTCTTCTATCTTTTTAAGAAGAAAATATTGGATTCGTGAAAATTTTCGAATTCCTGTTTTTGATGAATTTACACGATTTAGGGGTCAAAGATTCCAAAAAACATGTTTTTGGAAATGTCTGTCTCTGACTCTGTCTGTCTATATGTGATGCAAATTTTGTGGGCGCTATATCGCAAGAACTAATGCACAGAATTGAATAAAAGCTATTCAGGTAAGTCCCTGATATAATTTAATGCTGATTAGTTTTGGTGTAAATCGCTCAACAGGTGGCGCTACTATGCTGGATTTTTTAACGATTTACGGAACAGCCATATAATTTCAATAACTAATGCACATATTCCATCAAACTTCAGATTCAGTTAATCTATGATATGAATTGATGCGGTTTATTTCTGGCCCATTTGCAAATCTGAAAAATTGTGTCAAGGTAGTCCAGAGCAAATCCTGATGCACATAATGCTCATATTTCTAATTTTTAAAATAATTTTCTGAGAACATTAATTAAAAACATGATTTTTTAACCCTGCGCACAGCTGAGCCTGATTTCACAATCAAAGTGAAAGAAATTAACAATTTTCACTAAACAGAAAAAATTATGAAAACTAATTAAGATATTGATCTGAAAATTTCAGAGCCTATGTAGAAAATCATTTTACACCTGTGTATGAATTTTTGGAAACTCCGTCGGTAATTTTTCTTAATTCCTTTTAAAAAAAACTGACAGCGACAGTAAAAAAGTTCGGAGAAGAAAACCATATTTATTAAAAACGAATATTTATTAAAAACCGAACTAAAAAGAGATATTTTCCCAGCCAACCTCCTCCATTTAGTATCCGAAAATTGATGTATCGGCGATTATATGACATGTAGACGATCAACTTAATTATTAAACGTTTCCAAATGCTAAAAACATGATTTAAAAGTATTTTATCAACTTAATCGAAGGTTATAATTGTGTTCTGTAGCAAGCGTCTCGTGCCATGTGTTAAGAGTTCGTCTAGGAGGATTTATCCCCTTCATTTACATTTGAGAGAATGTTTTCCCAATTATAGGCTTATTTTACCATCATTATCAAGCATTAAAGGCGCATTCTTTTCTCAGGCCACATTTCTACTAGAATTGCTTCATACAACTTAGCTTACGATTTTTTTTGCAGCCTTTAGCTTCATATTCCAGAGTGCAGGGGGGGCGCATATTCACGCTGTTAAAACGAAAGATTGGATTTGGCTTCTCGGGAAAGAGCTGTAATTTATTGAATCGTAAATGAGTTGTTTTTTAAATGCTTTACTCATCTTGATTTAGACTGCTTATTTAAATAACTCATCTTGATTTAGATTGTTTAAAAACAACTCACTCATTTGAGTAGTTTCAACTCTTTATGAGAAGCTGCCTTTCAAAACGTGAGATGAGCGAATTTTGGCGCAACTTGAGTTATTTTTTGGTTGATATTTTAAGAGAGCAGTTTGGTTTTCGACTGTCTTACAGTTTTTAATTCTACCATCGACCGCCAGGGGACATTTTTATTTGAGGTTTTATGAACCCGATATCTGCTGAATTTTTTCTTTAAACTCATTTTACGATTTGCTTTGGTTTTTCCGACGCGTGCGCAGTGCACCTACTACACGGGGACGTAGGCAGCGGAGACCGAAATCAGTCATTCGTAATCAGCCAACTGTCAGATATGCGAATTTCTAAATTGTGTTCGATTCGCCACCTTGGCGAAAATCGTCGGCGAAAGTGTTTGGCGAGAGTGCTAGAGCAATAGGGTTATACAAATTAAATTCATTCGCGCAACTTCTGTCGCGCATGCGAAGCTCGTCGACGAGGTTTGTTTACACCACGAAATACCTGTAGATGTATAGTATAGATTTTAAAAATATGTTTATTTGAATGATTTACTTGTAGTATATGAAACATTTTTTTTTCTATTATGCATAAACCAAGGAAATGTCATAATTTAGTTAGCAGTTATTTTTAGTTTTATAATTTTAATTCAGATATAGGCACATTCCAGAGATTAATTTTGATGATCAAAATGTGAATGCAGGTTTTTAACGGTTAGAGACGAGTGCATAGCCCGTCCGATATACGCTGCCAAAGACAGTAGACAGTTATCCCAGTGATTCATTTTGAGAGATTCGTTTTTTGTAAATTGTTATTTTAATATGAATAAACAATTTTTGCAGTTCGTTCGAAAAAATCGACGATTGGCTCTGCTAGTATACAAATGAAAAATGATTTTTGGCTTACAGAAATGCGACCCCAAGTCCCAATAGGTCTTTTGATTTATTACCTGAAGGCTAGACAGTTAGAAACCTCCATAAGGGACTGACAAATACGGATCATTTCATAACATCCTCCTCTCCCGCCCCTCCCCACAAACACTCCTTCACCGAAGTTCTTCAAAATATTCACATACACACAAAAGAAAATATCAACAATTCATATTTATTTTCAAAGTATATTTATGTTCAAAGCTTCTCTCAATTTCGCGCCCCCTTTCTAATCATTTTGCGCCTTAATCCACGTACACAATTATCTTATGTATCAAGTGGGTTGAGCCATCACTAAAAACATTTGCAGAAGCTTTTTTCATTATTTGGGTATAACAAAATATCTTACTAAAGAAAACATCCACACACAAATTAAATAAAAAATTTTATTTTAAAATTATGTGAGATAATTTAGTTTAACCTCTCTCAATTTGCCGCCCTTTAGCCTCGGCGCCCGGGGCGCCCGCCCCCCTTTCCCCCCCCCCCCCCCCTTAGCTACGCCACTGGCTGGGAGGGAAAATGTTCCACACACCGGTCCAGATCAGAAGGCGACGGAGGATCGGTGTTATAGTGCTTTCGCAACTGAGAGGGAAGAAATTTTAGGGATAGTTAGGGAAAACCTCTAAGATACTGATAACGAACTATGAAAGGCAACCATTTCGTTTCTACTTCAGTACCATTGAGGTCAAAAAGATTTTTACTGTAGTGTGAGGCGCGGGGGGGAACTTTACAAGTAATTGCTTCCCAGATCGGTTTACGATAAGCAGTGGGTCCCAGATCGGTTTACGATAAGCAGTGGGGTGGAATCGACTTTTTTTTACTTTCTGATTTATTTCGTTTTTACTTCTTCGTAATTCTAAACTTAAAATTATTGAAAGAAGTTTACGAAAAAAAATGTATGCATTTTTTAAAATTTATTTACTTACAGGGTGTCCAGCAAATGACACCCTGATTTCAAAATTAAATTTCTCAAAAACAAAGATCAATAGAATTATGCAGTAAACGGTTTGTTTATCAGGTAAGCTGTAAAAATCTTATACAAAAGTTTCGAACGGTAAATATTTTGAAAAGAATGTGTTCTGATTGCAAAGAATGCTTTGATTTGACATTTTTCTTGCTTTAGATTGCTGCCAGAGAATGTGTTTTTCGGCTTAAAATGCCATATTTCATTTTTTTTTTTTTAAATTAAATTTTTGAAATTTCGAAATTCTAAAAATTTACTTCGAAAAATCTATAAAAATTTGCACTGTAAGCTGAAAAATTATTTCTCTGCAGGCAATCTAAAACAAGAAAAATGTCAAATCAAAGCATTCTATGCAATCAGAACGCAATTTTTTCAAAATATTCACTGTTTGAAATTTTTACAGCTTACCTAATGAAAAAACCGTTTACCGCATATTACTATCAACCTTTGTTTTTTGAGAAATTTAATTTTGAAATCAAGGTGTTATTTGCTGGACAACCTGTACTTTACTTCTTCGCAATTCTAAACTTATAACTATTGAAAGAAGTTTACGAAAAAAAAAAAAATGTATGCCTTTTTAAAAATTTATTTACTTACAGAAACAAATTGATTTATCACAGGTAAAAGAAAAATGAAATAATTATATAATTTTCTGTAGATTGTTTTATGGAATGTTAAAATTCTAATAAGTTTATTTTACATTAGTTTTTACTTCATTTACTATATTTACATTTCAAGTAATGTTAATATTCTTAAAAAGATTTTGCGAATACAATAAACTCTGTTTAAAGCGGAATCAATCGATACCGAGCAAATTTTCCGTAGTAGACAACATTCCGCCTTAGACAAATTTTACTCTATCTCTATGGATTTGCAGGGACTTGAGAATCTTTCCAAAATTAATAATGAATTTCCATAATACACAGAGTCCGCCTAACAGAATTTAATGAACTTGTAAAAAATGTGAACTAACTTTTAAAGAGCTGTCTGAGATTGATTGAGATTGATTTTTTACTTTTTAAACTAAAATATTTTTCTGTGAGATAAAATTTTTGGGTAGTAATTATTCTAAAATATTTTTTTATTTGTCATAGATAATTTGTACAGCACATTATACTGCTACAAAAGTTTTCTCTGAAAGGGAAAAATTTATCTGAAGATTTAAAATCATTTTCATTATTTTGTATACCAAAAAGTATAAGAACTTTTAAATAATAAATCATTATCGTATTAAATTTCATTCCGCTGCACATACATTAAGAACCACTAGATCAGTAAAAAGAAGGAACATACAAGTGTGTATATTTTAAGAAATTATCAATAAATGCAAACGCTGTTTTTTTTTTATGATATAATAGAAATTTTGGATTTGTTTAATGTATATACATATTTAATTAATATTCATATTTAATTAATTACTTTATTAATTATAAAACTGCTTGAAATCTAAACTGGTTGTTTCTGTCACATTTCCCAATTCATGTTTATTTATAAATACATAATGTAACGCCGCCTTACAGAAAGTTCAATCAACTTTATCGGTTTCTAAACATTTTAAAATAAAAAGTTCAGTAAAATATCTCTTTAAAAAATAATGCCAACAAATGTTATTTTGTTTGTTATGTTTTATTTAATAAAGTGTCAGAAAGTTTCGTGTTCTTGATTGAAGAAAAATACATTTCTCAGAACATCCTTAACGGATTGTTTAGGAAAAAATTCACATTAAAGCAGAACCCATTAGAAAATACTTTCTCTTATAAACAAGCCTTTTTAAAGAACACATTTAACACAAAGTCGAATTTTTATTAGTTTAACTATTCTAAAATAACAACATGACAGTTGAAGTTAACTATCGACCTATTATTTAGCTGCGAATAAATATATTTTAATATAAAAAGATCACGATATAATTATGTAATAGAACTGCATATAATGATATAAGCTTAATTCCTTTTAGAAATTGAAAAAAAATAATAATAGCACATCTTAAAATATGCATTAACAAGTATGAAAAATCATGCGTTAAGCATAGATTATGAAACACTTTCAACACTTCCTGGAATCTTGAACAAATCTTCGTTATTTAAATAAATAAAGTTTTACTATCGATACCCAAATATGTATTTCGATACTTTTGAACAGACCTGTATTTGATCTACCGGTTGATATATATCCTATATAATGCGAAAGTTTAGTTTAGCAGGAAAACGCCCAATAGGTTGAAATTTCTCTTTCAGCAATTTATACTAATGTATGAAAAATACTTCAATACTTTTGTTCAGCCCTGTAGTTTATCTAGAACTTTTTATTTATTTTTCACTCTTCAGTATTTTTTGAAGTCCGTTTAATTTTTGATAGAAAAGTTTATTTTTCTCTTTTTAGTTAAAAGTTAACGATTTTCTGAAGTCGGTTAATCAAAATTATAATACAGGAAATATTATTGTAAAGCATACACGTTTGTTAGGAGTCGGGTTCGAACACGCGATCTCTTTCTTCAAGAAGTTGAGCTTAAATCTGGCGCCTTAGACCGCTCGGACATTCCGTCCGCCCTCTATTCATCGAACTTATTCAACACTTTTAATTAGCGAAAAATCACTAACTATTAAAATTGAAATGAAAAAAACTTCTTTAAACACCATAAAATAAGTTAACTGCGCAAGGCCTTTCGAAAGAACTTAGTCTTTCTTCGTCAGGCGCAAAAAAGACGTGCGTCCACAATGAATGTAGCGGCACGACTGAAGGGGAATGCGGGAGGGAGAGGGAGCAAGCAGAAGGAACAGCCAATAGGAAAGAAGAAGGCAACAGCCAATCACGGAAGAGCAAAAACAAAACTAGATAGACAATGAAGGAGAGGAAAGGAAGAAGGGGGGAAGGGAAATGGGAAAAAAGCGGGGTAAATTAAAAAATTAACTAAAAGGAGAGATTAAAATGAAATAAAATGCACGCAAAAAATATATAAATTAGTAATAATAATAAAAAAATAAATAAATAAATAAATAAAATAAAATAAAATAAAAATACATAAAAATAAAAAATAGTTTACAATTATAAACACACATGAATATACCTGAAAAATAGTATACATAATATATAAATAAAAAAAAATAATAATTAAATAATAAACTTAATTATGAAGCAGTGCTGAAAAGATTCTTCCAGGCAACGGAGAGGGTTTTAGAATCAGATTTATCATTAACAATAATATCACGATTAATATAAATAGCTAAATTTTCAAGAAAGTCTAACTCAGAGGAACTATTGGCATTAAAAATAATTTTAGCAGTTTGAAAATTGAAACTATGGCCGGAATTGGTTAATCCACGTTAAATAAAAATATCCACGAAGGATAAAACGTGGATTCAATCCTTCTATCATTAATACTACTGTGAGCAAATTTAATAGACCCCCTAACAATTCCACTCTTTCTAATATTGATAAAAGTAAACCTGATAATTTGGTCGTCCTCCCTTTTTATCCTGCTTTATGTTTTAAATTAGCTAAAGTTTTAAGACGTTTCAATTTTAATGTTATCTTTAAACCAGTCAATAAATTAAAATTTCCTTCCATGAAATGTCCTGTCCCTGACCTCCAAAAATGGGGTATTTATAATATTCCTTGTAATGGCTGTGATTTATCGTATATTGGTCAAACTAAAAGAAATCTCGAAAAACGCCTAAAAGAACACTCTCGGTATGTCATTAATCAAGAAATTTCTAAATCTTCTGTTGCTAAACACTCTTGGGATTCCGGCCATAGTTTCAATTTTCAAACTGCTAAAATTATTTTTAATGCCAATAGTTCCTCTGAGTTAGACTTTCTGGAAAATTTAGCTATTTATATTAATCGTGATATTATTGTTAATGATAAATCTGATTCTAAAACCCTCTCCGTTGCCTGGAAGAATCTTTTCAGCACTGCTTCATAATTAAGTTTATTATTTAATTATTATTTTTTTTTATTTATATATTATGTATACTATTTTTCAGGTATATTCATGTGTGTTTATAATTGTAAACTATTTTTTATTCTTATGTATTTTTATTTTATTTTATTTTATTTTATTTATTTATTTATTTTTTTATTATTATTACTAATTTATATATTTTTTGCGTACATTTTATTTCATTTTAATCTCTCCTTTTAGTTAATTTTTTAATTTACCCCGCTTTTTTCCCATTTCCCTTCCCCCCTTCTTCCTTTCCTCTCCTTCATTGTCTATCTAGTTTTGTTTTTGCTCTTCCGTGATTGGCTGTTGCCTTCTTCTTTCCTATTGGCTGTTCCTTCTGCTTGCTCCCTCTCCCTCCCGCATTCCCCTTCAGTCGTGCCGCTACATTCGTTGTGGACGCACGTCTTTTTTGCGCCTGACGAAGAAAGACTAATTTCTTTCGAAAGGTCTTGCGCAGTTAACTTATTTTATGGTGTTTAAAGAAGTTTTTTTCATTTCAATTGTGTATAACACCAGTTTCAATTTTATACACTAACTATTAGTTTTTGCCTAATTACGAAAAAAGTACTGAATCAATTTCGACGAAATGTAAATCTAAACCATTCTCGAATCCTCCACTGGAACGAACACACAAAATTTCATTAAAGTCGGCCCAGTCGTTTAGGAGGGGTTTAGTGACATAAACACGCACAGAAGATTTATATATATACATACATATATATATATATATATATATATATATATATATATATAAGTCCACTCTCAACGGTGGCCAATGGCTAGTTCCTAAACCGTTAGTGACAGACATAGATTTCCAAGTACGAAAATGTTTTAAATGAGGTAAAGAAATACTTCAAAAGCAATTTGGGTCAATAAAATAATTTCTTTAAAAAATACGAAATTTAAATTTTATACGATCTACTGAACCTATAACTTATAGATAGTATAGTTTTTCTGTTACACTGACTAGTAAGAGAAAAAAAGGCCCATTATTCTACGATTAAAATTCTCCGTGTAATAGCTCTTTATAGTAAGATCATATTTTTTGTTGCTAATTAAGTGTTTAGTAGAAATATAATTTCGTCATTTAAATAAGTAAGAAAAATCATGCGTTAAGCACAGATTATGAAAAAATTTTCAATACTTCTTGAAATTTTAACAATACTTCGTTATTTTAGGAAATAATTTATACTGTCCATAACCAAATATATATTCCAATATTTATGAACAGCCCTGTATTTTACCTGTGGGTTTATATACGAATTATATAATAGGGAAATTTATTTTAGCAAAAAACTCCAAACTGGTTGAAATTTCTCTTTCATCAATTTATACTATAGTATTAATTGATAAATGAAGCATACTTACATAATTTTCTTCACCCTGTATTTTTTCTAGTATTTTTATAACACGCCAGTATTCTGCTAAAATTTAATTCAAACAAAAACATTCTTAAATTAATTAAATTACATTTACAGAAATTATTATCCATATTTGTCCAGAAATTTGGGAAAAATTCTCTGGACTATTCGAAAGCCATTCCAAAAGCAACTTATCAATGCAAAGTGAGTTTGCAAATTTGAAACTCTCCTTATGGTAGCAATTGATATTTGTAAGTTTATGTTTTGATAATTCAATTATAGTCTAATTATTTTTCTTAATATTTTTCTTTGAAAAAAATTTTCCATTGCAGTTAATCTACTGATAATTCAATTATTGTCTTATTATTTTTTTAATGTTTTTCTTTGAATTATGTTTTCAATTGCGATTAATTGGGCAATATAGAAATAATTTTTAGGTTTATCCTGATTTCTATTCAGAAATTAATCCAATTAATGTGTCCATTTAGCACTGCCCTTGATAATGAGCTAAAGACCACATTTCCAATATTATTCCAATTTGTTCCAACTCCTATGTTTCATATAGTTTGTCATTAACAAGTTATTCCACATATTGATGTTGATTTGTAGTATTATCTAATGGTTCTATATATATATATATACTATAACAAAGTACGACTAAAAATGAAATGAAGTTTTTTTTTAATTGTTGTTTTATTACTATTATAATAGACTATTAGCTTAAATTCTTTAAGTAGAATTTTATATCTATCATTTTACACTATCAATAATAAATAAATGTCATTCTAGTACAATTTATCACATTATCTCAAACTTTTATGAAGAAACATTTAGAAACAGAAATTGGTATACAGATATATTGCAGGAATTTCTAATTAATTGGGAAAATATATTTGGCAACTAAAGCTTCACAGAAACTTCCACATTATATTTTTTATGATTTGACAATTTTGTTGCAAAATACTACTTATTTTGAAAACTGCAGATTTTTTTTTCAATTCGTACTACTAGTTCACACTCTCAACATAAACCCAATAACATAAGTTATTGGACTGCACCGTAACATATTTAGAATAAAAAATTTATATTTTCGCAATTTTTCAAAAAAAAAAAAAAAAAAAAAAAAAAAATTGAATTAAAAAGAATGCAGTAAAACATCAAATACCTGAACAAGTTGGGGGCAGCTTAAGTTCGGATAAATAGACAGACAATTTAAGGAATGTACTACAACCTTCACAAGTTATTCAAGCTTAGGACTGGTAGCATCAGTTACTGTTTGCATGCTTAAAAATTGTTTAGTCTTATTAATTTGTTTTCTTTTGTTATCATTTTCTGAACTCCACAGATTATAATTTAAGCAAAAAAAGTTTGATTGCTGCTTGCTTCAACGAAGACATTATTTTCAAACAACCATAGCTCTAATTCTTCTTAAATAAGTTAGTTGAATAATATCAATGTTCTTCTACCGTTCGAGCCATTTCATAGCTATTTCCAAACATTCAAAGGCTTCGTTATGTGATAGACATGAGTTATTTTCGAATCACGGAAAAAAGCGCACCGGAAAAAAGTGCACCGGAAAAAAGCGTCCCCGAAAAAAAACGTTCCCGGAAAAAAGCGTCCCTTTTTACAAATCACATATTTAAATAAGTCTGATAATAGTACACATGGTTAATCTTAGAATATAAACACTAGATTGAGACGGTTTTATGAAATTTGAGCGTCCTTGCTCTCTCGGGACTGAGATGGGGGAAGGTGTGTGGGTGGGTGTGGGGGGGGGGGGCTTTAAAAGTTATCTCAAAACCTGTTATTGCCTCAATGAAAAAAAAATTGTAGAATACGAAAAATAAGATAATAAACACTAGGTAGTTAAATGATTTTTTTTAATTCAGTCTCCCTTGTTCTTCTGTGGTGGTGGTTGAGGGGGGGGGGGGTGTCTACAAACTTTTGAATACATCTCTTACATTTATTTTTTTAATATTATTTATAAATTGATTATTTTTATTATAAAATTACATATTAATATTTTATTATAATTTATATTACATTTATATATTTATATTTATATAATATATAACATAATATATAATAATAAATATATTAATATAATATAATAATAATACAGAATAAATAATTTGTAAAAAATAAGTAATAAATTAATAATACATAAATATAAATTAAATATAAAATTAAAAATAAATGTAATTAAATATTAAAAATTATACTTATTAACAAAAGTTTATTTAAAAATGATAATATTTTATTAACTCATAATAAATCAATAAAAATAAATGTATTAATAAATAAAATTAAATATTAAAAATCTAGTTTCATCAACAAGAATGAATTTTTAAAATGATAATATTTTATTAACTTATAGGACATAATAAAAATAAGTGTATAAATATATAAAATTAAATATTAAAAAATCTACACATTAACAAGAATTTATTTTAAAAATGATATTTTATCATCGGCCATTACTGATACTATTGTCATATACCTCCAGCAATCTCGCTACGTATTCCCAAGGGTACGCGTATCAAAGGTTGGGAACCGCGGTCCTACGAGAATGATATAAATGAGACATTTGTTGCAATTTTAGTTTTTGTCATTTATTTATCCACAAGTTCAATATTTATCAATTTCTTGTCACTTTTTTCTAATCACTTTTTGCGCTCTTGTTTTTCCAGTCACTTTTTTCCCTAAATTCTAGAAAACATTCAGAAAAAATGGTATCGTCTAGAGCAGTGATAGATTTGGAGTTCGTAGGCTCACCCCCCCCCCCCCCCCATCCCCCACAGAAGAACAAGGGTGGCTGAATGAAAAATATATGTATGAGTTGATATTACTATGAGTTACTAATAAAATATTATCATTTTTAAATAAATTTTTGTTAATGAGTATAATCTTTAATATTTAATAATATTTATTTTTTTATTTAATTTTATATATAATTTATAATTATGTATTATTAATTTATTATTTATTTATTAATAATGATAATAATAATAATTATTATTATTATTAATTTATTAATTATATTATTAATTATTTACTATTAATATATTATATTAATATATTAATAATTAATTAATATGTATTGTATAAGTATAAATATATAATATAAAATGTAATAAAATATTAATATGTAATTTGATAATAATAATAATAATAATAATCATATAATATATAAATTAATTATGTATAATTTAAATTATAAATAATCAAATTATAAATAATGTAAAAAAAATAATGTAAGAGATAGATTCAGAGTTTGTAGACAATCGCCCCCCCCCCCCAACCACCACCACAGAAGAACAAGGGAGACTGAATTAAAAAAAAAAATCATTTAAGTACCTAGTGTTTATTATCTTATTTTTCGTATCCTACAATTTTTTTTTTTCATTGAGGCAATAACAGGTTTTGAGATAACTTTTAAAGCCCCCCCCCCCCTCCCACCTTCGCCCATCTCAGTCCCGAGAGAGCACGGACACTCAAATTTCATAAAACCGTCTCAATCTAATGTTTATATTCTAAGATTAACCATGTGTACTATTATCAGACTTATTTAAATATGTGATTTGTAAAAAGGGACGTTTTTTTCCGGTGCGCTTTTTTCCGGGGACGCTTTTTTCCGGTGCTCTTTTTTCCGCCTACCGTTATTTTCAGAGCATTCGTTTTCATTTTCTTCAGTTTATTTTTCCTCATAATTATCATCTACAATCTTGTCATCATTTAAAATCTTATTTCCAGGTACTTCACTATTTAACCACCCAAGAACTTCTTCATAGCTTAAGATTCTTTGAATCTGCATTATAACAATTATCTTCTCAGTATGACGCTTTTTTTCGTTCCCAGATCTCCCGCTTTGAAAAATTCGGATCCTTCATTTTCAAATTTACTTTCAGTTTTTTTTTTAATTAGTATTACAAGCTAATAAATAAATTGAAGTTCTTTTTTTTTTTTTTCGGAAGGTGATGGTAGGGAAGAAGTAGACTGTTTAAATAACGGGAGGTTTTTTTCTTTTCTTTTTCTTTTCTTTTTTTTTTTTTCTTTCCGAGAGAAATAGGTTGATCTGATAATTGGAGTTCCGATAATTCTATACTGTAATTGATCAAATATTTTTCAACAAATTTTGATCTTAACTGATTCTTTTTTTACGTACAATAAAGTGAAAATATGTGATAAATAGCACTTTTTTTTTTAAACTAAAAAAATCGTAACATTAGTCTAAACATTTTTGCCATTAAATAGCTTGAAATTTACTTGTAAAAATTAGGTGGTGTCAAAAAGCCTCGAGTGATGGCTGAGCAAAATCTACTTGCCCTTGTGCCTTGCGTTCAAATCAGTTAAATAATTAAAATGACAAAAAGAGAAAAAAAAAAGTTAGAATTGTTAAATTTATTCTGGGCTGAAATTTTTAATTTCCCATGCCCAGCTTTAAAAAATTTTTTGAATAGCAAACCACTGAGCCACCTAATCTGCTCGATGAAAGCGGAAATTAAGGTTCTGTTTTAAAATCTAAATCACAGAAATGGTCGGATGGGATTAAATTAATCCATTTAATTAAGATTATGTAAGAAATTTTCGAAATTTTATGATTTGCTTCACATCGGAGATATTCAACTATAAGTATGCAAAATTTTAAGTCTTTAACTTACACAGTTTCCGAGAACGAACTCTGAACGATAAACAGAGAAGTGAGACTAAAAGAGTTTATTCAGGTAAACGAAACTCCCCAAAATTAATATCAACCTGAACCGATTCGATATAAGACTCTAGAAGAAAAAAAAAGCCTTGTAAAAGTTCTCGCATCCGACCTTGCCTTCGCTAGGGACGATTCTGTTTAAAAGAATAAAGACAAAAGATTCAATGCACTGAAAAAAAAAAAAAAAAAAAAAATCTGTCACTGGTATCTAGAAAATAAATTGTGGCTCTAGAAAAAATAGTTCCATGTCATCCTTATAAATTCTAATTCCTTTGGCTTGAGAGTTGTAGTTAATATTCTAAATGAGTAGTCCAGAACTTTCCCTAAACTAGAAAAAAAAAAAAAAAATGGGTTTCAAGCTAAATCTTCAAAATAACTAAATTTCATAACTGTTCCCTGCTAAATTTTCAAAATAACTAAATTTCATAACTATAAATTGTACTTTCAAAAATCAGAATTTCCTGCTCCCTGGCTTTCCAACACAGATATTAGAACTAGAGTTTAGAGACATCTTGACTACAAAATATTGTTTCCTGAAGCAGAAAGCAATGTCCCAACTAGAAATTCTGGTTTTACGAAAAAAAAAAAAAAAAAAAAGGGCTTTACGTTAGATTTATAAAAAGATCTAAACACTAAAACTGTAAATTTATGTTTACCGAACTAGAAAATATGGTTTTTAGACTAGATTTTTATAATGGCCTAAATTTCATTGCTGTAAGTTCTGGATTCTTGAGCTACAAAGAAATGGGCTTGAGGCGATATTTTGAAAATGGCCCAATCTGCATAACTGTAAATTATGGTTTGTAAACCAGAATAGCAGGGAATAGGAAGTTAAGGTTTATTAAACCAGAACTTATTATTCCCTGCCCTTCAAAAGCAGATTTTAGAACTAGTAATAAAATAACAAAATATTAAATGGTCAAAATATTAAAATAACAGCAGTATTATCTCTCAGTGGGGGACCACTTGCTTTGCTTAACCGATAAAGTTAAATTTTTTGTACCGATAAAGTTACAATTTGTTTATTTCTACCTTCATTATCGTTTGGCGACATTAGCGCACCCACGGTGGGAGCTAAGGGAGCTGAAAGCCCTCCCAGACCGCAAGATTAAACTAACTATTTAAAATTTTCTAAAATTACGAAAATTTACTTTTACTACTTTTAATATATTCTGAAAAATATAAATTTTGAAAAACAGTATTCCTTTCACAATTTTTCCTTATTTTTAAATTTTCTAGTGAAATTTGCAATATCAGCATTTATAATATTTATCAATTAAAACAATATTTTCTTTTTATTTATCAAAGAGGTTTAAGCCTTCAGAATTAGCCCCTCCCTCACATTTCCCTGATTGCTCCACCTTCCAATAATTAGTCTTCGTTCTATATCAAGTCATAGAAAAAAATGTATGTCCAGGAACGACACATCTCGTCCATTTTAATAAAATGTTTAAAAAAATATCGGCCCCAGGTCGCCTGACATTCCCATAGCTGCCGACTCTCGCTCTTTTTTCTTGGAGGGAGGGCGAAAATATTTAATAGAAATATTTACTTTATTTAATCGGCGGATTATGGCGATTTGAAATGTTAAAATTTACTATAAAATTTTATCGGGCCAAAAAAAGGGAGATGTTGGCAGCTATGCATTTCGGGCTAGATCAGGAAAATATAGACATCTAAAATATGCTAGCCCCCTCTAAAGCATAATTCTGGCTGCGCCAGATGTTCGGCGATACCATTTGTAAATAAACATACACAAAACCTAGTGTCGAATATCTGTATTCCACAAATTCAATATCTGATACATCTCTACATAGAATTTTCCCAATTTTTTCGGTAATTAAGAAACACATATGAGCAACTGATTTTACATTTGTAAAAGTAAGAATCAAAATTTGTACGTACCGTTAACTTTCTCGACTATTAATAAAAAGTTTTTTCTTCCATTTGTCCGACATTGCTCTTTACGTACTTGAACTTTTGGCTATGCTTTTTCTTTTCCGGTAGAAGACCCAAGACCTAACAATATTAAAATTCTCGTAAGTTATGTCTGAATCCGCTATTCACATTCTAGAACGTTTCCCTATATTATCGTTGTCAAAATTATTTAAAAATTTTGGTAAATAAATGCGAACACGAGAAATGATTTATACTATAATTCTAATTTATGAATCAATTCCAGAAATCAAGCTATAATTTCTCGCAGTTCGAACGATTCATAATATAATATACAGTTTCATCCTCTAGAAAACTGTTGACTAGAAATCCTCGATCATTTTGTCGATTCGGTTTATTTCTTTACCTTATTCGCATAACTCGGACATCTATACTTCTAGTTAAGGGATTTAGAAAATGACTACTTATCCGTTCTAGATGGAAGGTGGTATACACACACACACACATATATATATATATATATATTATTTTTTTTTTTTTTTCAGTGTGAGATTGACACTTTATACTGAAAGAAAAAGCCTGGAATGGAAATTATCAGGATGCATATTTGGCACATAAAATGTATCTAAGATGATAGAAAGCATTTAATAAATAAATAAATAGTTTATTTCTTCGCTTACATTTTTGCTCAATCTTTAATTTAAATAAAAATGGACTACGCGTACAATAAAACTGGGTTTGTAGAACAGAATCGATGACAATAAATTACATCTTTATTTAATCATTTATATACAATCTTACATACATGATAAAATAAATCTTGAATTGCATGAAATTAGTATTTTTCAGAGTACAGACTGAAATGAATTACGGAAAAAAGCGCACCTTTTTACATAGCATATATGGGTATTTCTATGAGCACATGTCGTGTAAGTCACATACTACGATTTTGGATACCAGTATTTTAGAACGGAAATATGTGACTTATTTTGTCAGAGATATTTCATTAATTCAATAAAGCGATGTAAACCTTTCGAAAATAACGGTGGCCAACAACTTAGCAGTTACTAATAATGATGTGACTTACACGATAAGTGCTCGCGGTAATACCCATATTTAGATAAATCTGATAATAATACAAATAGTTAATATTAGAATATAAGTGCAATATTGAGACGATTTTTTGAAATTTGAGTGTCATTGCTCTTTCGGGACTGAGATGACAGGAGGGGGGGGGGGGGCGCTTTAAAAGTTTTATCAAAATCTGTCATGGCTTCATGTAAAAATTTTGTGAGGTACGGAGAATAAGAATATAAACACTAGGTACTTAAATGTATTTTTTTAATTCCGTCTTCCTTGTTCTTCTGTGGAGTGAGGGGTCCGTAAGCTTCGGATTTATCTCCTATATTTATTTTTTAATAATATTTATAATTTGA
This sequence comes from Maratus speculifer, assembly GCA_964019185.1. Taxonomy (NCBI): domain Eukaryota; kingdom Metazoa; phylum Arthropoda; class Arachnida; order Araneae; family Salticidae; genus Maratus; species Maratus speculifer. The sequence goes on from OZ025299.1 coordinate 178,318,925, forward strand.
TTAGTTATAATTTTAATTATATAATAATTAATATATTATATAGTTATTACTTTTTATTGTCATTATACAATTAAATATTGATATTTTATTATAGTTCATATTATATTTATGTAATATATAATATAAAATAATAATAATAATAATAATTAATAATAATAAATAATAAATAATTCATAATAAATAAATAATAAATAATAAATAATAAATAATTCATAATTCATATTCATAAATGTTAAAAATTATGCTCGTTAACAAAAATTTAACTAAAAATTGATGATATTGTATTAATTCAATGTAATAGAATTAAAGTGAATGCATAAATAAATAAAATTAAATATTAAAAATTACTTTCATCAACAAGAATTGATTTTAAAAAAGGAATACTTTATCAACTTATAATAAAAATAAGTGTACAAATAAATAAAATTAAATATTAAAAATGATACTCATTAACAAGAATTTATTTAAAAAATGATAATGTTGCTTTATTATCCGCCATTACTGAAACTATTGTCATGTACCTCTAACAAACTCGCTACGTAACCCCATGGGTATATCGTACCCCTGGCTGGGAACTGTTGGCCTACGAGAATTTATAAATGAGACATTTGTTACTACTTTAGTTTTTATAACTTATTTATCGACAAGTTCAATATTTATCAATTTCTTGTCACTTTTATCTGATCACTTTTTTACGGTGTCACATTTTTGCACTCCTGTTTTACAGATCATCCCCCCCCCCCCCATACACACACTTTCCTGTCATCGTGCGCACACACATGCACTTAAACTTTAAAAAAATTTAATATCTAAAAAAAATAATAATAAATAAATAAGTAAAAGTTCAACCACATGCGAAAACTAAGAAAAAATCCAAAATTATTCATTTCATGTTTTTAAAAATTATTTAAAAATACTGAATGCACAACCGTTATATTTGTTATGTTTGATGCACTGTGTAATCGGGAAAAAAGTTCTAACTTAATAAAAAAAAATTCTCAAAGTCTTGTAGAAATACAGGGTGATTCCAAATTTTTTTTACAATAAAAGAGGGGTGATAGTACACATCAAGACAAACAATATTAAATAGGAGACCAAGGGTCCAAAACGTTTTCCTAAGGAAATAGCCGCCATTAAAGTTTAGGGACCAAAATTTAAAGTAAACATAAAAAACGGAAAAATCGGTAGATTGATTTGCGGTTTTCACTAAAATTATTCTTTATGTCGGCATTTTCTTGAAATTAAATTATGAAAATAAATTTCAAAAAATGCCGATAGAGGGCGCTTTAGACTTTGTAGTAACGAACAACTACTTTTTGCCGGTATTTTTTGCATCTCATTAAATATTTTCGCAAGTTTAGACTCAAATTTTGAGCTCAAAATCTGTAGTTGGGAGTGGTTAAGTTACACAAACTGAGCTGTGTTCAGAGGGTTCAAATTTCAAATGATTATAAAAAACGGAAAAATTGGTCGATTGATTTGCGGTTTTCACTAAAACTATTCTTTATTTAGGTATTTTCGTGAAAATAAAATGTAAAGATAAATTTCAAAAAATGCCGATAGAGGGAGCTTTAGACTTTGGAGTAACGAAACACTCTTTTTGGTGTTATTTTTTGCATCTTATTAAATGCTTTCGTAAGCTTAGACTTGAACTTAAATTTTGAGCTCAAAATCTGAATATCTGGGAGTCGTTAAGTAGACAGAGGGTTGTGTTCAGCTGTGTTCAGAGGGTTCAAATTTCAAATAATTGTAAAAAACGGAAAAAATTCGTCGATTCGTTTGCGGTTTTTGCTAAAACCAATTTTTAAATCAGCAGTTTTCTTGATCAATCAGTGTTTTCTTGAAAATAATTTTTAAAAATAAATTTCAAAAAATGCCGATAGAGGGCGCCTTAGACTTTGGAGTAGCGTACAACTATTTTTAACTGTTATTTTTTAATCTCATTAAATGCTTTCAGATGCATAGACTTAAATTTTGGGCTGAAATTCTGAATCGTTGGGAGTGTTTAAGTAGCGAAAAATTGAATTGTGTTCGAGGAGGAAAGAGGGTTAAATTTCAACTCCTGAACACACTTCAGTTTGCGCTTCTTAACTGCTCATAACGATTCAGGATTTGAGCTCAAAATTTAAGTTTAAATCTAAGCTTCCGAGAACATTTAAAATGATTTTGCAAGCATTTAATTAGAACCAAAAAATAATGGTTAAAATGAATTGTTAGTTACTCTGAAGTTTAAGGCGCCCTCTGACGGAATTTTTAAGATTTATCTTTAAAAATCATTTTTAAGAAGATACTGACTTAAAGAAGAATTTTATTTTAAACCGCAATCGAATCGACCAATTTTTCCATTTTCTATAATTACTTTAAATTTGAACCTCCCCCTCCCCCTTGAACACAGTTTAGTTTGTGCTACTTAACCACTCCTTACTATTCAGATTTCGAGCTCAAAATTTAAGTTTAAGTCTAAGCTTCCGAAATCATTTAAAGAGATGCAAACAATTCGGCAAAAAATAGTTGCTCGTTACTCCAAAGTCTAAAGCGCCCTCTATCGGCATTTTTTGAAATTTATCTTTCTAATTTATTTTCACGAAAATACTTAAATAAAGAATAGTTTTAGTGAAAACCGCAAATCAATCGACCAATTTTTCCGTTTTTTTTTTTTTTTAATCATTTGAAACTTGAACCCTCTGAACACAGCTCAGTTTATGTTACTTAACCACTCCCAACTACAGATTTTGAGCTCAAAATTTAAGTTTAAGTGTAAACTTACGAAAACATTTAAAGAGATGCAAAATATACCGGCAAAAAATAGTTGTTCGTTACTCCAAAGTCTAAAGCGCCCTCTATCGGCATTTTTTGAAATTTAGCTTTATAATTTAATTTCAAGAAAATGCCGACATAAAGAATAATTTTAGTGAAAACCGCAAATGAATCGACCGATTTTTCCGTTTTTTATGTTTATTTGAAATTTTGGTCCCTAAACTTTAATGGCGGCTATCTCCTTAAGAAAACATTTTGGACCCTTGGTCTCCTATTTAATATTGTTTGTTTTGATGTGTACTATCACCCCTCTTTTATTGTAAAAAAATTTTGGAATCACCCTGTATGTTCCGACTCAATTTCTACAAAAATTTTTGATTTTACTTAACATACAATAAAGATTCTTTTAAATAGTACCTTTAATCCTTTTGACAGCCGAGCAAAAAGACAAAATTGTAATGTTGTTTTCTCTGTAAGTGTTTGTTTGTATGAATGTCGGCCAATTTTCTACACAGTGGGATATAGGCCCTAATGGGTGGGATGCCCTCCGTGGGGGATCTTTCTAAGGGAACCTAACCCGTATTTACGCAAGGTTTGTAGAAAACCACGGAAAACTCTGAACAGTTAGGCCTTCGTTCGCGATTGGGTTCGAACTCAGTACATACCGTCTACCAGTATGGAGGTTAGAACCTCGCAGCCACTGGTGGGGCTTTTCTCTGTAAGTGTTTTTAAAAGATTAAAAAAAAAATGTGTTTTCTCCAACATGATATACAATTTTTTATTACACATAGGTCTAAAAACATCGAGATTTATAATCATAAACTAATTTATTAAAATTGGATTATGTCTGTAGAATTATATTAATTTAAATAATGCTAATATTGCAGTGAAACTTGCAGCTTAATGAACGGATACATCAGTTCGCGGCCGTGAAAAGATTAAGGAATACTGCAAACATAATTAGGGAATGATTTTTAAGTATATTTTACAGGAAATACACTTTAACAACATTAATGATTACTTAGATTCTTCGACTTTCAACATTCAAATAAAGATTTATTAAAAAATTAATATGGTTTAGAATAAATGAAAAAAAAAAAAGTTAAAAACATCATAACTTTTCAAGCTATATAATAAAAAGTAGATTTATGAAAATATTCCTATGTCATTTTATTAAAGACTTTCTCAGAAGCTACTTTCTGAATTCATTTCTATTCGGAAACACATAAGATTAGCAAGGTGTTTTTATTCAAAAACTATGTAATCGAATGGTGTCATATCCATTTTTTGATTAAAGCAATTTAAAAAAAAACTTTTAAAGTTAGCGTTTTGAATAGAATATCTGGAAGCAATAGCAGTATAAAAGAGAAAAATGTGCAACCACGTGACAAGAATTTATATTTCTACAAATATATATATCTTAATTACCAAATAATTTCTTATTTACCAAAAATGGAAAAAGGTATTGGATTCCAAATTTCTTCAATAGTCAGGCTTGTCAATTTTATACCTTTACAGTTAAAAATTAGTCAGAAAATGTATCAAACTTACACGTTGTTGAGAAGTGAATTTAAAAATTACCAATAAGTGTATTTTCAAAGGTTAAATCATTTTCTCAAAGTGGCCAAGTCTGTTCAAAAATCAGTAAAATTTGGCTTGTTCTAAAATTTTTGCAAAAAAGGCATATGCTTTCAAATAACCATTATTTTACAATTAAATATTAAAATTCATTCTTTTTAAAGAACCGTATACTTCTAGGCTTATTAGATAAAGTTAAACGTATGAAAGGAGAGCCTACCTGCTGCTTATGAAGGAATCTTTTGAACAGAAAACTGGAATTTTCTTTTAAATTTCTTTTAAAATGTTCATCCATGCAAAATGGAAACAATAATACGTTTGAAAAAAAATATATTATACATTTACAACTAGGATTAATGATAACTGAAACATTTGTATACTACAAATAGAGGATTTGATTAAAAATATAAATATCGCAGCCTACGACACTTTTACATAAATAAAGATTATAACTATGAAAAAAAAAAAAAGATTAATATAAGATTTTTTTGGTCAGAACTATTTCGTAAGAGTAAATGTTCTGTAGAAATTCACTCGGGTCAGGCTGTGCTCGGGCCAAAACTTTTAACTTTTATAACGGGCCGGTTCGGGCCGATATTTTTTTCATTCGGGCAGGGCCGGGCCGAATTTTTTTTACTACGGATTAAATTTCAGCCCGTGCAGACCTCTGATTCATATAACATAAATGAGCAAATTTATACAAACACACAAAACTTGTAAAAATTTAACCTGGCTTTAACGGAATTCTGTTTTAAATAGAAATGTTAAATGATGCTTCCAAAAAAAAAAAAAAAAAAAAAAAAGACTATAAACATACATTTGCTAGGACGAAAACCTGTGGAAACAGAATTTTTCGCAATATTTGTGCTTTTATCTTGACAGATTTTTCTAACAGGTCACATGTGAACATTCATCATTCTGCGATTTTGTTTCTTTTAGTTAACTTAATGAGAAAAAAATGGTAGTTTCAATATCTATAATTTTCTTGAAATAGAAGACTTTTCGCCATACTACATTTGATTATTTGAAACTTCCACAAAAACATCTGCCAACAAGTACATAAAGAGCAACAAGCTGGTTTACGTTCAATTGTTATTTAAATAAATTAATGTTTTTAGTTTTTTTAAGTGCAATAATACTATACGATTTTATACTAAACGATTTACAATAATGTTTTTTATGGACTGTTAATACGAAAAATATTACATTAAACAATTTCTCAAAATTTTCAATTTCATTTCATCAAAACTTGCAATGATGGCTTACTTTCATTTCTAAAATAGTTAGGTATATAATATTTTGAATAGAGATAGATATGATATCTTAAATCTTACGAAAGTTTTCATAAATTACACAAAATCTCAATTGTAAGCACTTCTTCATAGTTTGATAGCAAAAGAAGATAAAGTAGGAAGGAGGAGGCCTTACAATGGAGATATTTTAAAAGATCATTAAAATAGTCTTCTTCATTATTAATTTAGGAGTAAATAAGGCAAGTCTAGGGGTGAGAATCTTTCGCATTTCGGCAGATTTTCGATAAATATTATCTAAATGTCCCCTCTCTAAAATCTCCCCGAAACAAAATTTAAAATCTTTACTTTTTTTAAAAAAATTACCTATTTATTTGTTATTTTATTTTACCAATAAATGAGTCATATAATCTTTCCCTTCCATCCTACTTACATTACTTTTAGAATATTATGCTTAAACATATCACCCAGAAACTAGAAAAAATTATACATACTTTTTTTTTCTATATAGTAAATTTAAAACATAACTAATGATGACAACAAATGAATAACAAAATAAAACACATGTTAAGGAATATTTTTTCCACTTGTGTTGACATGTGCCCCACGTGTGTTCACATCTACCCCGCTATTGGAGAACATGTGGACAGTATTTTAATTTATAAAATTATTAAAAAAAGTAAGAAGAGCTAGAAGAGAGATTAAAAAAAAATAACATCTGTAAAAAGAAAAAATTCTGCTAACTATGATCACTAGGTTCTGTTCATAAAAATTAATCCAGTCATGAGAAAGAGCTATGTTAAATGCGAACTGTTTACATGTGCCCCAGTCTCCCCTACACACACACACATATATATAAATATATATATAGATTTTCAGTGGCGCCAACTTATATGGGGCCATAGGCGCGAGCCGACCCAATAATTTGACATCTAAATCCATCCATTATTAATTGATCCCACCCAATATTTTTTTAGTTGTTCAAAATTATTTTGAGACCACTCAATATTTTTTAAAAGTTTGCGCCATTGTATATATTTAAGAAAAAGTATAAAGGTGTGCTTCTGATAGCAGTTCAATGCTAGAATTTTTTAATGACGTAATTCCTTCACATATAATGTTATTCTAACATTAGAATATTGTTTTTTTAATAAACCTTTTTTTTGCAATATCCAAGTGTAAATATATTTGTTTATGGAAAGGAAATATTAGTAGTGTTTTTTTTTTTTTTTTTTTTAATTATGAAAAAATTGTTTAAATATTACCTAATTAGTTTTTTGAAATAGGAAGTAAAATGAATCGAGATTTTTAAAGGAATTAAAAATTTAAAAAATAAAATTGAAAATGTAAACTTAAAAAATGCGAAAAATGTACATGAAAAAGGTTGTTAAAATACTAAAGTTTCTAAAGTTACCATAAAACTTTTTTAATCGGTCTATTTTACAGTTATCACTCCTCGATTTAAAATCAGCGTGCTTCAATATACTTAAATTCATTTTTTTTTCTTTCAGAGAGCCCGAATCACAATTTAATTACTCCAGCGACAGTGTCAGTTTCATTTTCTGAAAGAAGCAGCTAAACCAAAGTGATTGATTACACGTTTGACATTTAAAGAGGAGTTCCAATTGACCCTCGAATTGACCTCTTGTTACCCCCAACAGCGAAACGTAGAAATGAGATACCGCTTTCTCCTTTTGATGCTTTTAGCGATATATTTCAACAAAGATGGGGAGTTTTGCAGTTTGGATTTTCAAACCACTCGAAGTTGGAGATAGGAAGTAGGGAAAAAATTGCGAAAGCGGCATTAAACCGGAGGATCATCCTCTCCTTAACCTTGACGCAGACAGAAGTCAGGGCTATAGGTCTATAAGAACTTGTTTGCGTAGTCGGTTTGCCCGGCTTACGAATCGGGATGATAGTGGCCAATTTCCAGGAGGCAGGAAGCGACGAACTTTCAAAAGAGGCGTTGTAGATCGAAAGGAGCTTTTGACGATTGTCAGAGTGAAGGCGTTGCAAAAGGCGGGCGGAAATACCGTCCGCGCCAGGGGACGTAGACCTGGTGTGTGAAAGCTCCTCCAAAGAAAAGCAGGCATCCAAGGAATCGTTCCCATCACTAAGGTCAAAATTCAAAGGATCAAAGGCATCTAATTGTTGAAAATGCTGCAAGAAAACCTCGGCCTGAAGATGAGCAGAAACAACTGGATGAGGGTTGCACAATACATTGTCTCCAAGAGAAGACTCCCTGTTAGCAAGGCGCTTCAGAATCTTGAAGATTCTGCCAGTCGAGCAGCTATCCCGACAAATCTTATCCCAATATTGGCGAGACGCAAGTTTCATGTGTCTCCGAAGTTTGGCAGCAAATATCTTGTAGTTTTTCTAGTGTTCCCTGGAGCAAGTACAGCGGACCCACTTAAGGGAACTCCGCTTTAGACAGGCGCTAGCCTTAGGCCAATTCACCAAAACCCGACCCGGCCCAGCCGGGGCGATCATACTATTATGGAATAGAACAAAAGGATGATGGTCAGAGTCGAAATTATGGGGGTGAATGTAGAAGTGGATGTTCCTACGAAGAGAAGGGGACAACAAGGTAAGGTCCAACAGAGAGGCCGACCCATTTGGAGCAGAGCGTGTCGGAGAATCCATATTCAGGAAGCAGATCTCATGAGAGGCTGACCAATCTAACAGGTGACGAACTCTAGGAGGGAACGGAGGATCATGACCGAGCAGATTTATGTTGAAATCACCCAAGAGGATGATAGTGGAACTGCACGAATCAAGGACCCCAGAGAGCCACTCACCCGGGAAAACACCCGAGGGGGAGTATACATTTAGCAACAAAATCCAGGAACGCTTAAACCAGACTTTGACAGCTAAAACTTCAAAATCTGGCTGCGGACAGGGAGGCAGAGGCACCAAAAGAGCAGCCAAAGAGGTATGAATAGCCGTTACAAGGCCACCACCACGAGCATCCAGACGGTCCTTACGAAACACATTCATGCCCGGGAGCATAAAAACATCCTACGGCGAGAGAAAAGTCTCCTGCAGGCAAATAATACGAGTCTGGGCGAAGGTGGGAGAGCGAATCCAATGACCATTGGCACGAACACTTCTGCAGTTCCAATGAACTAAAAAGCTGAACATAAAGAAAAATCCCAAAGAGGGAGCTTATGTAAAGAAATCCCAACAACCAAATGTTCGTGAACCCCAACCCCGGAACCAGGGGCGTTCCGACCCAGTGTGCAAAGTGTGCGGCACACACAGGCGCCGAAGCAGTAAAGGCGCCTAAAGATTTCAGTTGAGAAGCAAATGTTAAAAAAAATATTAATATAAAAAATATTATATTTTCTTAGCATCTGAGTTATCTTTTATAGACTTACCTTATACAAATTTATAAATATTAATTTCTTTCTTTAAAATTTTATTTTATTCTACTTATGAGTCCTCTAATAAATCATTTAGACAAGACCTGTCCAACCTTTATAAAACAGAGGTGCACCTCATATAAGTTATAAATAATGAAAGGCGCCGTAATTCACATTCACATAGCTGAAAATATGCAACACTATTATCTCACTGCGGTGGAAAAACGTAATATACAGTTTTATTACGGTAGGAGCTAAATTTCACTTGTTTTTTTATTATTATTTATAAGAAACAATTGTCACAATTGCCTATTTAAGGTCATCGATAACTATTACAAGAAAACTATTCAAATATTTTTAATTTTTAAAAATGTATCCCTTAAAAAGGATTTTTAATCTTAATAGCTAATAAGAGGATACATTCCAATGGGTGCCAAGAAAACCTAAGGGCGCAATCGTGGCGTCCGTGGGGGACGCTTTGGAGAATACTGAATAAAGAAAAAATGTAAAACCAGAACTTGGGGACTATGCACAGGGCCGTAGCTAAGGGGGTGCTATTAGTGTTCCTTCAACCTTCGGTACAACAAGGTTACAAACAAGATCCAGGTACCCTAGGTTCTATGGGCGCCTCAGCTTACCCTACAACATTTTGAGCCTCCCTGGAAAAGATTCCAAGGTCACTAAATTAATTTCTATTCCAAAAATTCAAATGAAATTCTGTTTAAAAATCTAATTTATATTTCCCTGCACCCCCTGCGTACACTCGTGTCTATTCAAATACTGCATAAATTAGTGTAATGATTGTAAGATTTCTGCATTTCATTTCCGAACATAAAATCGAATTTTTGAAATATGAGCACTTATTAGCATTACACATAACCGTAGACGTTACCGAGACTAAAATGGCAAAACAACAACAACAACAACAAAAGTTCAAATTAGACATAGATAAATTAGAAACT